>CM076582.1:1133656637-1134256637 GCA_034641835.2 Pinus albicaulis
TTGGTTGGAGGGAGCGATGGCGGTTCAAGGGATTAGGGTTTGCAGAGATGTTTCGAGCTTTCACGCTAGCTTGGCCTCTCACCAGGCTAGATGTATTCAGATTATGATTCTGACCGCAAATATGAAGTCGTCGGCTTGCCGGCTTCTGCTCAAGTATGACCGGAAAAGAGAGGATGCCGCCGTCTGGGCGGCTTCACACCCTGCTATCAACTTTGACGGCTTTGAAGAGGCGGCCTTCACAGCTGTTTGCTTTGCAAACAGGATTTTTCCTGAAGATTTCTCCGATCTCGCTTTAGCAGATAGTCAGATATGGATCTGGCCCTCGAACCTGACATATTGGCATGCAGGGTTTCCTGCGAAGGCAATCCATTTCGTATGGGTTGCAGAATTAAATCAGCAGATTAGTGGGCCTATGCTTAGGTCGTCCTTCGGCTTAAATGATGCCACCGTCTGGATGGCGGCCTGTATGGCAAAAGCCCCAATCGGCCTTCATGCTGCTGGTTTTGCAGCGGATCACTGTGCAATTAGAAGCAACCCTAAAAACCCCTTTAATCTCTTCTCGGGCGCACGTAAGCAGTGGATTTGTTCATTGAATCTACCGGATTGGCCTACAAAGGCTCCAAAGATAGGCTTACACATTGATTGTTTCCATGCTCCTCGACCTGCGCTTTCCATGAGCCTGGAGAATCAGAATATGGATCCGTACACCACCTCCCATCAGGTAATCTCAAATTTTTTCCAGATTTTTGTCAAATCTCCTATGGGTAAATCATACTTAATCTGCCCTCTCACACTCAATTAATAGGAGGTGGTAATGATAACTCTTCCTAAGAGCTATGTTCCTCCTCAACCAGAAAATGATCCATGCACTTCCTCATATGAGAGTGCATATCCTCTGTGAAGTTTTCCCACATGAATCCGTCTAAGATAGTCTAATATGCTTTAATGAAACCAGTGGGTTTTGAAAGCAGGATCTCATAGGTTGCATTAAGTAGTTTCTCCTTGAGCTTGGAGTCTCTAGCCAAATAGATCTGATCATGGGAATAAATGACTCCCTCAACTACTTTATACCTCCCATCCATCACTTTCCCATCAAGAACCTTACATGTGAAAAGGTCCTTGGAGTATTCCATCAAAAGTTGAGAATACCAATAAGGATCTAGGCTCCCCAACAATGACAACACTGTAGAAATATAAAATGCAGCCCCTGTCATAGCATGGCTCTCCTCCTTGACATGCTTGATGTCAAAGTCACATGTTGGAGTATTATTAACTTCCTTTTGATACCTCCTTTGCAGCTAATCTTGCTTAAGACAAGATTGAAGTAGATGGAAGTCAACCTCCCCTTGGAAATTCCTTGTCTTCCAAAACTTCCTCAATGTGGCCCATGCATGCAAGAGTGTTGATATCCTCTTGTCATGTTCAGAAATATATTTTGTGAATGAAAATATCATTGTCTGCCCCAAATATGTGGAGTTACCATGTGACATCATGTCCATGCCATCATAGACTTCTGAATTCTCCCTTTTTAGCACAAATAACTGAGTGGGAGATAGAAATGTCCAATTCAGAAAATTTCTTATCTCTCTTTTGAATCCATGAAATATTTTCTGTGTTGTACGAGTTTCTCCCAAAGCTCCTTCCGTAGCCAAGTATGTATATGTTGCACATAGTTGAGATAACCCTTTATTTTTCCTCCCATCAGGAGGTCTCCCTGGTGGAATGCCTCCATGTAAAGAGACATCAAGGCATAGAGTAGGATGTGTATGTGTGTGGATAGATTTTTCCTTGCCTTCATTACATAAATCATCTTTCCTTCTTTGTACATCAAACTTCTAAAATAGAGAAGGGTATATTCTCCTCATCATGTGATGCTTTCCCTCCTCTTTTCCTTATTCTATCTTCAAGATCTCACCATTTGATGGTGATGGCACGTGCTGCACATGGATTGTGCCACAATATCCATATGTAAGATTCTTTGGAACTTCTTGCAAGAGTGCAAGAGTTTCTCTCTTTGGAGCAAGTGCTCCATCTTCCTCTTCATGAGGTCCTAGATGTGCTCTTGTTATGACTGTGTTATCATATCCAACCTTCTCTTCCATAGTTGAAAATTCCTCATCATCAATAAGAGACCTCAGATCTTGGTCTTCTTTTGAAGGAGGAATCTCCATGTCTTCCTCTTGAAAATAAAGATCTTCATGCAATGGGGACTTTTCCCTTGGTAAAACATCATACAAGTTTCCATCCCCTTCAATGGGTTTCTGAAATGGAGCTGAATTTAAGTACACTTCCAATCCATGCAAAATTTTTGTTTGATTTGGTTTGATAGACTCCATAGAAGGTGTTTCATGAGACCCTTCATCAAACCTTTAAACTAATCTTTTAATGAACCTTGCATAGGTATATGTATTTGCATTATTTAAGAAAAAGGACTCAAACAACCACTAAGCATAAGCCTTACCCTCAAGATTCAACGCTGCTACTTTGATGGCTTCCTTTTTTGAAACTTGATGTTGTTGCACATAGGTGTCTAGCTCCTTCACCCAAGCCCTAGCTGGAAATTTAGGTGACCCATCAAAAGTAGATAAGAAGAATATTCTCACACCTTGCTGCTTGCTTCTTCCTTCCTCCTTGATCTTGCAAAAACCTTGGAAGTTCAAGTGAACTTTGAACTCCTTAGATTGAACCTCATACTCCTGCAAATAATCACCAAGAGTCTCCCTATTTGGCACATCTCCTTTCTTCTTCCTCTTCTTCATGAAAAAGTCGCTGATATAGCGTTGTAAATATGATGATGTGGCTGAATTCTCACACCCATCATATGAAGTAGTGGGGCTTCCTTCATGTGAAAACCTCAAAATATTTTCTTGTCTTTCATTCTTCATGTTGGGAAAAATACTGAGAGGGGGGCCGGGGGGGGGGGGTGAATCAGTATTTAGGGCATACTCTGATATTTTTACTTTTTCTTACTTAAAAAACCCATACGCTACTTTTCTGAAGCCAACTAGCGTATATACGCGGATATCCTTCATTAAACTCGCGTATACTCATAGATCTTAATATGCACTTAATTCTTTACTTAGATCCTTGCATTTATTTATTCATCAGATGTTTATATATTAGTATACATGTGCAATAATAACAGAATAAATCATCACACATAAGCATCACACATGAACACCAGGATTTTAGGTGGAAACCCAAGACGAGAGAAAACCACCGCTGCCGTTGTCTCAGCCTTCAATATTTTATATAAAGAAAACATCTTACAACTAAGGTAATCGGGCAGACTCATACCAAGACGGCAGTGGGCTCCACCGCGCTCACTGCCTCTCTCCTGGAAGGGAGCCACAACCCCCGATCAAAGGCTACAACCTCAAGACCTTTGTGGACCACGTTTCATCAATTTTCATACTGGACCCACTCCACACATTTAAGCTCAATCATACATCAAACTGAAAATTATACCCTTATCAATTCATTCAATGAATCATCAACCAATCAATCAACAACTTGATCTTTTCTCAACATAGTCAGCAGCATAATAAATATTCAGAAAGCCCAGATCTGTATGAATACATCATAGACATATAGAAGTAATACAGCAGAACAGATCAGACATTCCATACCACATGCTTCAGCAAACCCTAGTTTTTCATACGCGCTTTCCTTTCACTGATCCCGTGTATATACACGCTTTCAAGCATATAAAACCGCGTATACCTCTGCACATGCTTCAGAACTGGTTTCATATTCCATACGCGCTTTCTATGAATTAAACCCGCGTATATACGCGCTTCCTCTGTTACAAACTAGCGTATAGATCTTCAAACATTATAGGGCAGCATACTTCTTCAGATCAGATATTCAGTTCAGATTTTACCCTTCACTTTAGACAGATGTTCGCCTCATCTCAGATCTAAACATTCCATAAACAGATCTAGAAGATACAAATACATTTCAGATCCAGATTCCCTTCTTCATCATTTTCTTCATAGGTGCATCACAGATTCAGATCTATAAACTATTACCCATTACATTCAGATATACTTCAGAGAGAAGTGTTCATTCCAGCCCAGACTCATACCTCCTGTTTTTCACAATGATTTTCTTCTCCTTATATAGGTTTACCCTTTTTCAATACCATGAGCCAAAACTACATCACTTCCGATGGTAATCCTAGACGGGATCAAATAGACAATCCAACGCTCAATACAATGGGTCAATACCATGGTAGTAACCCCTGGTTTTACACATTTAGAGCACAATTGAGAATACGCGACTTGGCACGTTATTTCCCGCGTGCATACGCTACTTCTATGAAGCAAACTCGTGTATGCCTTGTGACATACACTTTTCATCATTGTTCTTGCACATACTGATATTTCTTACTTTTGCAACTTCTGTACTACTTGTAGAACATCAGATTTACATCATTAATTAGTATATCAAGTCAGTTTCCATCAAGTACAACTTCATCAAGTAGGTTGCCATCATCTTCATCAAGTGGGTTGCCATCAAGGACAACACATTGCATCATATTGCCAACAATCTCCCCCTTTGGACTTGATGGCAACCACGATGGTGTTTGATCATAACAGATAGATATATTAAGCATAATGATATTCTCCCCTTATTCAAACACCATGTCACTCTCCCCCTTTGACATCAAGGGCAAAGGGCGGATCAAAACCAACACAAGGTTGTTTTCTCCTCATGTAGATAGAAGAACGCTGTAGATCTGATGTGCATTGAAGTTACCATGCTTCCCCTGAGTTCATGCTGAATATTCAAACATATTTTTCAATGAATTACATGACTCTATGACCTTCCTATCACCAAGGACTCATACTTACATCAAAGATCCAACCAAGTGGATTTACATATGAGACTCAAATACCCAACCAAGAGGGTTTACATATTTTGACTCAAGTACCCAACCAAGTGGGTTTACACATTTTGACTCAAGTACCCAACCAAGTGGGTTTACACATTTGATCAAGTCCTTTCATGACTGAATATTACAATTTTACATCATAGGTCTCAACATGACCTTTCCATCAAAAATACAAAAATGACTTTTTATGACCAATACAAGAAAGACCTCAAGAGAGATCACATTTCAGAACCATCATAATGCCAAAAATACATTATACTCAGCAAGACTAATGCTCCCCCTGAAACTGTGCATCCAATGCATCCTTTCTATATGACAAAAGCTCCCCCTTTGTTTGTGCATCCTGAATACTTTCAACAGCAAATCATCAAGGCATCTTCACCCAAAAACAGAGAATGAAACAGAAATATAAGAGCTGAAACATCACCAGAGACTCCAAATAGAATTAGAGATACCAAACAGCACCACAACTTGTGCTGAGGAAATGATGACCCAGAAAAATTGTCAGCAACCACACATACGCGGTTTTATGTGTATGAACTCACGTATATACGTGACTTTGTTTAAGGAAATCCGCGTATCCAATTCCATCATCTGCATTTTAACCAGATCTGATCCTCTGTGAGGCAGAGACAATTTTCAGCTTCTTTTTGAGATATTTGAATGCTTCCCTGGAATATATGAGAACAGATAGATAGGAAAATGTAGTTGTGTCTTCAAGTTTCATCCAATGGTTGTAGCATAAGCACATTAGTAACCAAGCCTTCAAACTATTTGTAGCATCAACATAATCTTCCCAAGAGGAATTATCATCCCAGAACAACTTCTACAATAAACAATACGTGTAAAGAAATCATTCATGTGATCTGATATCACAAAGATATTCAAGATTTATCATGATCATGATGTAACATGTGTAAGAAATAAAAGAGGTCTCAACCAGCAACAAACTCTACATGATCTATCCTTATTACTGAATCATCAGTCTTCCATCTTATCCATGTGTGAAAATAAAAGATACTCTTCAGCAAAAAGCAATCAGGGCTCATCCATAATCTCATCATAAGAAACCATGTATCATTTCATCATCATTTAGAATTGAGTAATAAGCAGATACAGTGCCAATAATACAATCATTAATAGTCAGACTGATGCTCCCCCTGAACCTTTACTCCTGATCTTCAGTTGTCATACAAATTCTTTTATAATAAGTGAATACGCGACTTTCTCCACTAAAATTCGCGTGTATACGCGAATTTAGTTCACTGAACCCGTGTATGGAAAGTGAAACATAGAAAATTTTACATTCCTTCATCTCCCCCCTGAGTTTGTATCTCCTGTACCTGTCTTCTTTACATCAGATGCTCTGTCAGAAATAAACATAACCAGAATAACCAGAATAATAAGAATCATCATACATTTCTCCCCCTGTGATGATACATTACTAATTCCTATAATGTATCTCACATCATTCCTGCGGTCATTCAGAGAAGTAGGCTTTAGAAGTGGATGACTGCTGTAGGGTCAGTATTCCCTATGTTTCTGACCGGTCCTCCTTCTTTCCTTCTTTCGTCTTCTACTTGATCATTCAATTTTGCGATCTCTTCTTTCAACCCATTTTCTTGTTCTTCAAATGCTTGTAGAAGTTCTTCACTCTCCTTATATGATTCTTCTTTGAGAGAGATGATTTTCGCTTCAAGTTATTCATTTTTCTTATTTGATTTTTCCAGATCTGCTTTCAGAGAGATGTTTTCTGCTTCAAGTCCTTCATTCTTCTTGTTTGATTTTTCCAGATCTACTTTCAGAGAGATGTTTTCAGCTTCAAGTCTTTCATTCTTCTTATTTGATTTTTCCAGATCTGCTTTTAGAGAGATGATTTCTGCTTCAAATCCTTTACTTCGTTTGGATACATTATCGTACATCATTTTTAGTCTAGAGACCAAATATTTGTAGGCAGATTCCTTTTCATTAAATATTCTTTGTTGATCTTTGATAACTTCTTCTAGGTCCATAGCATTACTTTCACTATCTTCACCATTGCTTGCACAAAGAAGAAAATCATTAGAACAACAATCAATACCTGTTTCATCTTCTTCATTTTTTGCTGCACATGTTTTCTGAGATATCTCCTTTCCTTGAGTACTAAGGCTTTTTCCATTGAGACGGACTTCCTCTGCTGATCAAGCTTTTCTCTATGACCTAGCTCCGATACCAATTGTTGGGAAAAATACCGAGAGGGGGGGGGGTGAATCAAGATTAGGCATACTCTCGATATTTTTACTTTTCATTACTTGAAACCCATACGCTACTTTGTCGAAGCCACCAGTGATATACGCGCGGATATCCTTCATTAAACTCACAGATACTGTGAGATCTTAATATAATTTACCTTTACTTAGATCCATTTATTTATTCATCGATGTTTATATAGCGAAGCATGTGCGTAATAACAGAATAAATCATCATTATAAGCATCACACATGAACACCAGGATTTTAGGTGGAAACCCAAGCTCCGGGAGAAAACCACCGCCGCCGTTGTCTCACCAATATTTTATTATAAATAAAACATCTTACAACTATGAACTCGGCGTTGCACTCATACACCCCAGCGTTGTGCAAATAGGGCACATTACTGCCTCTCCTGGAAGGGAGCTACGACCCCCTGCTCTCCTTTACCAGCCTCACCTGGAAGGGAGCTACAACCCCCTGACTGAAGGCTACAACCCTCAGCACCTTTGTGGACCACGTTTCATCAATTTTCATACTGGACCCACTCCACACATTTAAGCTCAATCATACATCAAACTGAAACTTATACCCTTATCAATTCATTCAATGAATCATCAACCAATCAATCAACAACTTGATCTTTTCTCAACATAGTCAGCAGCATAATCAATATTCAGAAAACCCAGATCTGTATGAATACATCACAGAAAGATAGCAGTAATACAGCAGAACATATTAGACATTCCATACCACATGCTTCATCAAACCCTAGTTTTTCATACGCGCTTTCCTTTCACTGATCCCACGTATATACGCACTTTCAAGCATATAAACCCGCGTATACCTCTGCACATGCTTCGGAACTGGTTTCATATTCCATACACGCTTTCTCTGAATTAAACCCGCGTATATACGCGCTTCCTCTATTACAAACTAGCATATAGATCTTCAAACATTATAGGGAAGCATACTTCTTCAGATCAGATATTCAGTTCAGATTTTACCCTTCACTTCAAACAGATGTTCGTCTCATCTAAGATCTAAACATTCCATAAACAGATCTAGAAGATACAAATACATTTCAGATCCAGATTCCCTTCTTCATCATTTTCTTCATAGGTGCATCATAGATTCAGATCTATAAACTGTTACCCATTACATTCAGATATACTTCAGAGAGAAGTGTTCATTCCAGCCCAGACTCATACCTCCTGTTTTGCACAATGATTTTCTTCTCCTTATATAGGTTTACCCTTTTTCAATACCATGAGCCAAAACTACATCACTTCCGATGGTAATCCTGGACGGGATCAAATAGACAATCCAGCGCTCAATAAAATGGGTCAATACCATGGTAGTAACCCCTGGTTTTACACATTTAGAGCGCAATTGAGCATACGCGACTTGGCACGTTATTTCCCACGTGCATACGCTACTTCTATGAAGCAAACCCGCATATGCCTTGTGACATACACTTTTCATCATTGTTCTTGCACATACTGATATTTCTTACTTCTGCAACTTCTGTACTACTTGTAGAACATCAGATTTACATCATTAATTATTATATCAAGTCAGTTTCCATCAAGTAAAACTTCATCAAGTAGGTTGCCATCATCTTCTTGAAGTGTTGCCATCATCTTCATCAAGTGGGTTGCCATCAAGGACAACACATTGCATCATATTTCCAACACTTCATTCCTCGGATTTCTTCTTTCAGTTCATTCAAAGCTTGAGAAAGAGTTTTAGAGAACTCTTCTCTTTGCAAACTTCTAGTTAAAGGGATCTTACCCTTTTTTTTTGTGTCTTCAATGTAACCACATTTCTTCATCGGTCTTTTCCTTTCATGAAAAGACATATTGGCTCTTCAATAAGCAAGCACAGGCTGTGCCAAGATAGTTGCTCTGATACCACTGTAATGTCCCCAAATTGGGACTGCTAGCTAGGCATGTTTGGAAAACATATTTTTCAGAAATGGCTACTACATAATATGAAATCAGCCCTTGGATCCCTTATATCTAATAATATAAGACCCAAATCCAAGAGGGGATCAGGAAAAAATATTTCTAGTTGGGTTAAACAGATCTCCCACACCCAGTACAGCTGGAAAATACCCACAAGTGGCACTGCAACAATGTATGAGTAATACAACAAGGAAAAAACGCAGTTCACTTATAGTAGGGGCAGAAGGCCAATAAAATTTTCTTAAATAGTATTTACAGTAGCAAGATAATTATATAATGAAGCTCATGAAATACATAGCTGGAAATACAAGACATAAATAGAAGAAATTCCCTCAAAAGAGGTGTTGCAACCACATGAATGGACTGAAATTTCCTTGACAACGTTATTTTATTAGGTTGCAAATTGTTGTGGATTACATGTCAGATCTAGAGCAGATCTATGCATAAAAATTTAGATCCATATTAGATCCATGCACTAGAAAGGCTCCTATTTCAGATCCCCTTGGGGTTTTGAGCATTACACCAAGGATAAGCAATAGATCTGAGATCTAAGAAAGAGGATCTGCAGAAATATTTAGAAATTCTGAAGTATTCAGAGTATGCAGATCAGATCTAAAAAATACAATATGTATATCTCCTCCAATGGACCTCAAAGTGAAGGGTAGATACCCAAAAATCAGAAACCAGCTCTCCAAATAGTGCACCCAAACTCCCTGCAACAACTCCTACAAGAATAACGCAGTTCTAGAATAGAAATTTCATTGTAGGGTATAGATATCAGCTGGACACATGCAAATATCAAGAAATGAAGCTCAATCACTTCAATACACTTCCTCCAATAGAGCAGAGGAATCCTCCACTGAAAAAGCGCACTGAAATGTCTTAGATATGAATAGATCTAATCTCCACTTGCTGCAGCTTGCAAAGACAAACAAAAACTCAACAGGATCTGAGTTGTAATTGAAAGGAGAAGCATGGCCTTCAATCCTGATAGTGGACTATGCAATGAAAAATCTCCCAAGAGATACTCAATGGGAAGAGGAGGAAATCCTAAACATGAAATTCCAATACTAAACAACATTTACAATCTAGGCTAAACAACCAAAGAAAGCTATATGGTCTAAACAAACAATATATTAAAAGATCATATCCTGAACAACCAAATCATGCTTCCTTCCCCTTCCTTTTATAATATGAGAGTGTGCAAAACCCTAGACCACCTTCAATTGACTCATCCCTTTCACACAAGAGGTATTCAACTAGAATTAAGTTGTGCCTTATTGATGAGCACTCCTCCAATACATTGTTGTAGATTTGGTCAAGGTTGACCCAGTCAAGATGATTAGCCCCTTTCACACCTAAGGGTGCTTATTTACATAGCCAAGATTTATCCTTTTTCATATTTGGCATTGATTTATTCTTCATTTGGAGTTTGATTAACCTCCCTTGCACATTTATTCATCTAACTATATTTTTTAAAGAAAAAATAATATCCCTATTCGTTGCATGCTAATTTAGGAATATTACACCTCCAGTAGCCATGCCACTATGCGTAATGAAATTAATACTAGGTTCCTCATCACGTGGTTCTGCCTTAACCCTTTTTTCATTCTACATTGGTGTCTGTTGTTTTCCCTACATCTTTGCTATCAGTACCAGACAATCTTTGATCACATGATCCAATTTTCTACAATATCTGCAAGATTGTCATGCAGGCTTTGGACAGTCCCTTACGAAGTGCCCTAATTCTCCACAATTATAGCAGATCAATTCCCCTCTTCCCCGACCTGCGCTTCCGCCTCTTCCCCCCCCGGCCTCTGACAGGGGAGCCTCCTCGTCTTGAGGGGGACAATGGTGATGAAGGGTTATCCTGTACCCTGTACAGGTTTCCTCTGTCTATCATTAAGTAAGATTCCCGACAGTTGTGTTCGTCATGTCCCACAAATGAGCAGAATCGACACCATTTGTACTTCAACTCTAGAACATAGGCACCAATATGGGGGCAGTGGTTGGGATCATGTAGTTTGGCTACTCGCTAGTCGGCGCACCATAACATGGGGGTGCTTGGTCCCGCAACCTCTTTAGGGTGTAATGGGTTGGGCCCCCCAGCTTGCATGTAGTCTACCAGCAGAGGGAACTGATCCTTGGTGTGGCATGGCACCCTGCATCTTATGCACCAAACATCTGGACTAGCTTCTTTCCATCACTCCTTTCACAAATTTTGGATTTCAAGGTGCATTACCTCTAGCTGGTCCTGGATCTACTGTACCCCAAACTGGGTATCGTCTCTTGGCCCAACTTCTAGCTTCATGGAAATCTCCAAGGATTTTTCTTGTGTGTCAACTGCTTACTGACCCATAGGCCCGCACAGGTGAGGTAATATCATGGCAATGAACCATTACTTGTGTTGTCTATCCTCATACTTAAATTCCCCATCCCTGATAACCTTCTTTAGCTGCTGATTAGCCTCCCATATAGACTTAGTGGGTCCCTATTTAAAATATTTCAAGTCAGTCAGCAGTTGAGATTATAAGGACTTAGGCTTTCAAAACTGTTGTTTTAAGGCGTCCTTAATTTCTTGTATTGATGGATCCGCATGCTGGCCCATGTATCCCATGAACCAATCCAAGGCCCTTCCTTCAAAGGCTAGGGATAGTTGCGCCCTTTTTACAACATCGCTAGCAACATTTTGCATCGTCCATATTTATTCCTATACAAACCAAAATCAGTCCATGTCTTCATCCCCCACACCCTTCAAGGTGGGAAGCTTCATGTGTGTGGCCATATCTTCTTCCGGTAGTGGCAGAGGGGTAGGGGGGTTCTTGCCCTTACATTGATTTGATGATGGTGTAGCTAGAGGACTAGTTCCTTTGTGCGCATATGGCTCTCTTAAGGGGCTATAGACGGATTTATCCCCTTCTCAATTGAATTTGTAGTACTTACCACTTCGTGTTGTACTCTCACCCTGATCAGAGGTCATTAATTCGGTGTGGTTGCACAAAATGCCTTTTTCGCACAGTAATATTTTAATCAGTAGCAGCAATGGTTGCAAGAACTTACCTTGGAATCATTTGAAGAACCTCTGCTCCGCTTCAGAGTAGGATACAAACTGATCGACTGTGAATTCTGTTACAAATCCTCCTAGCACATTATCCACCTAGTGATCTACAATCCGAGTGATTGTATTGTCAGCCTTCTCCAACCGTTGAATCAATTTCGGAGTCCACTGTGTAACCTGATCATATTTCCAACATGTTTGGAATTATACTAGCCTTGCTAGCCACACCTATAGCTCATGAGAAAAAGTTACAAAGAAATTTTCATATACTTCTGTGAAAATATATTTTTTCTTCAACTTTTCAGCCGTTAGATTTGTGCTGCAATTCACTTTTATGGAAAATTCTTGAATCTATTTTTCAAACCAATCTTCGAGCTATAATTTCTTAGGCTGCCAACAGCTTCATGGAATTACCCAATATTTCTCTCAAAATTCTCCCAATCTCGAAAACGGAACCATTTGTTGGCTTGAGTGGTCCTGACCTAGGTTCGGATTTAAGGTTTGCCAACAAAACCCTATACTACTAGTCCTTTTGGAAATGACCTTCTTTTATAGGACAAGGTCTCACCCAAAGTAGTATGGGTGGGTGATGGAACTAGGTTTCCACACCCTGGGAGAAAGTGGGTAATTAAGGCTGAGATCTATCAGGTTCGCACATAATAAATCTTATCACCAAGCCCTTAACATTATAGAAAGCAAAGATTATAACCTCATAGATAGAATTTAAACATAAACAAAGCTAATATTATTAAGTAGATCTTAGCAACACCTCCGCATCCACGTGTGCATCAATAATTATAATCACAAAATAACCAAATCACAACTAATTCAGTTAGAACAAACACAATCGCAGCTAACTCAGATAACACATAGATACTTCAATAGTAAACGCAACTAGTCCAAGTAACACAAAGATAGTTCAATAGATTCCACATTCATTAATCATCCAAAACCAAGTTACAAACCTAATTCACAACTCATGCACACAGCTAGTGGGGTCTGCACACAACAGGATTGAGGATCTCTGTAATATTCCTTTTTAGGAATTGCTAGCAATCCATGGTTGGAAAACGCATTTTCCAGAAATGGAGGCAGCGGGATTTGATACCAAGACCTGGATCCCTTAGATCAATGTGTCTAAGACCAAAATCAAAGAATTGGGATCAAATAAATCCTTCTAGGGTGGCGAGACAATCCTCCCACACCTAGTTCCCTTCAGAAATTGCCCAAAGAATGGGGCTGCAACAATTGATGAACATACAATGGATTGTCTACGTTATTTCTCTGAGCTTGCTTATGAGAAGAAGTAAATATTCAAAATATATTATTACAGCAGTAAAAGAAATGTAATGACTTGAGGAATTAGTCATTCAATTAATACAATACAAGCCTCTCATCACTTGTGTTGATCATGTTCCCTTCTCTTTAAACTCCTTTCCCTCCGCTGTTCTGGAACCAATGAGCCTCACTGACTGCAAAAAGTTGTGCTCCAAGGGCCTTTATTTACCCCTTGTACCTCTGCAGAAATCCTTATTTCACCTCTTCCCCTCTTCCACTATCCCCAACCACTTCCCCACATATGCCCGATACCCAAAGTCCAAGCGCTTAAGCCTCAAGAGATAATCGCATCGGAGAAATAGAGCGGAACATTTGAATCCCTTTGCAGGGCTCAAAAAATCCGATGTGATCACTTTTTGTTATTAAATTCCTCCACTGTGTTCTGAACCGTTGATGAACCACATAGATCGGACAGCCCGCGCTAATCGAAAATTTTCGCAATCGCAACACTTATATGTCGTCCCCCAATCGGTCCATCGCAAACATTTGCAATGCGATTGATTGCATCGCATGTCTTCTGCCGATCGCTCCATCGCAACTCATCTCCCGATCCCTCCGATTGAATGTGAGCCATTGATCCGGTCCCCAGATCCAACGGCCAGCGCTCAATCACTCTCCCCGCCTAATCGCAATCGCAAATTCCGTCGCGCCTCCCCTTTGCTCCTTGCGATTGCGATTCCCTGACTACATCCGAGCCGTCCATCCCTCCACCAGATCTAACGGCCCTAATTCAATCGCATCCCACCCTCAATCGCAATCGAAACTTCCGAAATGTGCCACCCCAGTCTTCCCGCTCCGATTTTCGATTGCGATCTCTGAATTGGGTCCCACCTCATGCGGTCGCGTCATCACATTTCATTACATTTCTCTGCATTTTCGTGTATTTCCGCGTGTAACCAAAGTTTTGAATTTTAATTTAAAGTATTATGTCTCATATTCATTATGCCCATTTTCATATATCATTTCACTGTTTAATCCCCGCCGTCGATCTATGCCTCCAGATCTAGATCGAACGGTCCATACGCATTTTTCCGTCAAACCCTATTGTTTGCCATTTACACCATATCATTATGTTTTCCACTGTTATTTCACATAAACCACTATTTCACCACCGCTACACTATCATTTCTTCCGCCCCCATAACCAGTCTTCCATTTTCATGGATTTCATGACCAAGTTGAGTGTTTTTGCAGAGTACGAGCGGCAGAAAGCTATCATGATTTAGAGTCTCTATTGCTGTGATAGAGAGCACGTCAAAGACCATGTTTCAGAGTTGAATTATGAGGAAAGTCCTGGGAAGATACACCAACAAGACTTCCATTAAAGCAGCAGGGTTAAAATCTGTCAAACCCTCCCAGGGACATTCAAAGCGCAGCTTGGACAGGTGAAGATATAAATGTTGCAGCAGAGAGTATCAGTGGAAAATCAGAGGAATTCGATGATCATCATTGAAGGTTTCAGGCCTTAATTCAAGTTTAGAAGATAGAGAGTACCATGCACAGGGAAGAATACCCTCTAGGTTTCATTTCAGCAGGATTTTCTTTCAGGAAAGGATAAAATTTTCATGTGGTTTTACTCTCATACCGTATTCCTGAAGAGACCTTCACCCAGTGCATTTATTTCAGAAAGTCGGCAGCAGAGTACATACAACACAACATAATCATTCAGCAGTTTGGGCACGAATTTTTCTAGCCGTTTTGTCTTAATGAGGCAAATTAAATGCTCATCACCTACTTCTTTTGCTAGGTTTTATGTTTCTCCTATAAAACTCTAGGAAAAGGAATAATTGAGGGTTCCATATTTTATCAGAAAACTATGCAGTGAAAGGATTTTTGTATACATTTTGTAAAGCTCTTGTATGAAGGCTCAGAGCCCATAGGGTCTCAGTGAGGAGGATTTCTATCTGTTAAAGAGGATTCTAGTCTTTGGTATTTCACAGTGTGTAACCTTTTCTCTTATGTGTTATATTAATAGATCATTTCATTTCATCCATCTTTCTTGTATCATGTTTTGGAATGTGAGTGGCTCATTCATTTTTGGTATGGATTCATCCTAGTTTATGCCCATGCTCGGATTAGTCAAGTGCTTTAAATATGGCTCATGCATGATATTTTGTTCCATTATTCATCTAAACCGTATTTCTGCTATATTAGTTTCTTTGGGAGGGTGCTTTTAAAATGCTATTGTCATGTATGGATTCTTAGATTGGTAAGCCCATGCATGGCGGTATTTTATATCTGGGTATCAGCTCAATGTTGACTAATATCTTCTCAACATTTATTACATTACATACACCTTCTGATAATTGATATCTGTGACATATTACTTAAATTGGCCCGCTTTGGAGTAAATTGTCTCTGAATTGTCTGTTGCTTTCATATTAGATTTATGCACTTTGCCTCTGCAGTATCCCTTTCTCTCTGTCAGTTTCTGAGGGTCTTGGTCCCATTCTAGTTTATTTCCCTAATTACAGGAGATAGCATGTGAGCTGAAGTTGACAACTTCATACATTATATTATACGCTCCTTGCTATGCTAAGATGTCCTAGGCACTGGTCTATCTCAACTCTAGGCTGTCTCTAGGAGCGACAACATCTTTCTGGAGCCATTGCCGGGGAACGAAGTTGAGAAAATTAAACTCCCTGGGCCTCGACAAAATCTAATTCACTCTTCAAGTAGGTGAGTATGGAGATTTGAGAGTTGTAGATCCCTCACCTTGGCGACTCCACGTTTGTTTATTTGATATATCTATTTGCAGTCCTGGCTCCTCGTAAGCCACACCTAAGGTCAGATACATCTAAGCCAAAGACACCTTCAGTGTCTAAACCTAAAAATATCATACATAGAAGAAATTGGAGGGAAAGAAAATTAGTCCATTCTGAGATTCCCGAATTCTCTCAAGAAGACTTTCCATCCTCCTCCTCTCAAGATTCTCAATTGAAAATTCCCAACTCCACTGTCGGAGATACCGGTTACTATTCAGATATTCCACCCCGAGGAGGTGTCCAATTTAAAGACAGTCTTCATCCTACTCCTGAGGTTGAAGAGGTTAAGGAAGTCACCGAAGTAGTTGTTGTTAACCGTGAACTCTTCCCATCAACACCTCAGGCTGCTGTACAATATATTCCTATTGTTATTCATACTCCACTTCCACCTCCTCCTCTTCCTCCTTTGACACATCAAAATATTGCATTACCCCCACCTCCACCAATGGAAAATGTTCCAGGCTTCTTGTTGAATACATATGCTCCCCTGGCATTACCTCAAGTGTTGAATGATATGCCACAGGATTATTTGAAGATCTTACCCCGATTCAATGGGGAAAATGAGATTGATGCTCAAAAAAATCTTGAGACTTTCTGCTCTTTTGCAGAGAACTTTAATGTTGAACATTTAGATGTGGTCTTAAGACTGTTTGTGCAATCTCTTGATGGTGAAGCTCGAAAATGGTTTAAGACTTTGGCAGGCCATTCTATTACCACTTGGGATAATATGGAAGATAGTTTTCTCAGAAAACGGGGGAAGAAGAAAGATCATGGAAATTTTCTCATTGAGTTCAATACACTAAAGAAAAGACATAATGAAGGGGTATCAGAATTTATCAAGAGATTTAATAAATTGTATTTGAGTCTCCCTGCTGATATGAAACCTCATCAAATGGCTGCTAAGGTTGTTTTTGTAGCAGCTTTTGATTCAGAATTTGGTTTCTCTCTCAGAGAAAGAAAGCCTACTACTCTAGACGATGCTTAGTCAGATGCACTAAAGTTGGAAGCAAACTTTGCCTCCACTGGAAAATCAAAGGGAAGATCTGAACAAGATACTAGAAGAAGGGGCAAAGAGGAGGTATCCACCTCTAACCAGGACAGAGACACAGACATAATGGAAGAGATGACCAAATTGATTAAGAGAGTGGTCAAGCTTGAACTGGAGGCCAAAAATTCAGCCTCCAAGAATTTCTACAATGCTACAAACAGAGGTTATAATCCTTAGTATAGGAAACCACCCCTGCAAATATTGCCAAGGGAAGCAAAGGAGAAACACGGTCAAGTACCACACCCATTGTACCTGGAAGGTCCAGTAGATGATTCTACTGAAGATACTGCCTATGGACTGGAGGATGCAAATCTTGACTTTTCAAATAGTGATGGAGAAGAATGCCCTTTGCAAGAAAATGATGGAGCTGAGTGCTCATTGTAAGAAGAAGAAAAGACCAGAGACACAAAAGAAGCAGAAATTGATTACTGTTGTAAACAATTTGCTGATTTCATGCTATCACAGTACAATATAAAATATGATCTCAGATTTTCTAGGAAGAGGACTCGTACTCAAGACCAAGAAGAGGAAGCACCACTTCAGAAGGATGCACTGGCTCAGAAGGAATCAACAGTGCAGAAAGTCACAAACAAAGATTTTGTTGATGATGGAGGAAATTTGACACCACTTGATAGTCAAAGAAAGGAGGAAGGAAATTCGGTGGAAGACTTTAATCCATGGAATGAAGAAATCGGATCGCTGGAGATTATGTTGAATAAACATGATTCGATGCAGGAAGAATAACCTCAATTTCTAAAATGGGGATTGCAGGATGTAAAGATACAAGGGAATGAAGACATTGAAGACTTCTTGGGTCTCGGAAGAGACTTAGGATTTATGAGGAAAGAATTAGTGACTGAATCATCAAAAAAGACCATTGGGTCTTATGATTTCAAAACTGACAATTCGGCTGTCTTGACAAGTATTGCAGAAGACAATCCATCCTTTGGAGTTGTCTTGGATACAAGTGAACTGTCACAGAAGAAGGAAGGTGAGGCAATCATACCCCATGGGAAGGAACTTGTTATTACTGCTACAGTGATGGGAAATCAAAATTCCATTATGATAGAAGATGATAGTGCAAAATCTTAAGAACTTGATTCGATTTCCAGAAGGAATCAAGAGGGTGAAAGACAATTACTGAAGATTGTCGAAGAAGAAGAAGAATACGCTGAAACAAATGTGCAGCATATTGATGAAATGCTTGAGAATAAATGGCTGATTTGTTTGCTGAAAACTTTTAGAACAAAATGTGAAAGCATAGCAGGAGGCAAGTTGCAAAGAAAAATATGGAAACCTGGAAATGTGCAGTGGAAGAATAATGCAACTGATGGACACCAACAAAGCAAAGCGAAGGACCTTCCGCGGGCTATTCTTCTCATCCCAAGTTCCAAACCCTTGCTTAAGAAAATTTTTCTAGAATTGGTGTTTGAAAGATATGAAGCTGAGATCAGATTTCTGAACTCACAAGAAAGATCATACTAGTTCATAGACCCCAGATCCTTTTGGGAAAGTCTCCCTCCTTTTAAAAAAGAAGAGATTCCACTGCCTTTTGAAATACAAGAAGAAGGTGATCAGGCTTTCAAGAGTCACTCTGAAGATGCAGTGGAAAATGCAGTAATCAGAACTGCCCATGACACAGACAGCCTGCCAATCATGGAAGGCCTAAAAGAAGAAAGTGTACACCATTTGTTCATTGATCCTGTGATAGAGTATATGGAGGCCTTGATTAGCTCAAATCCTCCAGCATTGATTCTTCACCAGGGCCAGATTCATCAAGAGTGGTCACCACTGATGGTGACTGCATTTTTGAAGAAGCACATGCAGAGCACCCTATGGTTATCTCTGATAGGCAGCCCGTACTCTTATCCTTTTTTGTTACTGCTTGACTGGCTGCACTGGCATTATTGTATCACCTAGAGCATCAAAGACTTCTAGGTTAGAGTAGAGTAGGTAGGAAAAGCTCAATAAAGCTCAGTCTGTGAGCATGTAGTTAGTTGTTTTTAATTTCTGCAAAGTCCAGCAAGCCAGACAGTCTAATCCTGGCTTGACTGTTTTTCAATTTCTGTCTTAAGAGTGTAGTGAAGAAATATGCTAGACAGTTTAATCCTAGCAGATGTAGTTTAGGTAGAGAAAAATGTGAGAGCAACAGTTTATTCTGGTCTCATGGAGTAATAAGTGTAGTAGTAGAATAGGTTTATTTCTCCTGTTTGTAAAAATTGATGAATCATGAGGTGAAAAGTAGAAATTCTGAAGAGCAGATTTCATATAGAAGATGATCAGGAGGTCTGCGAAGTTCTCGACTCGCTCAGGGATGAACATGCCATCCCTAGGTGGAGCCAATGTTGATCATGTTCCCTGCTCTTTAAACTCCTTTCCCTCCACTGTTCTGGAGCCAATGAGCCTCACTGACTGCAAAAATATATGCTCCAAGGGCCTTTATTTACCCCTTGTACCTCTATAGAAATCCTTATTTCACCTCTTCCCCTCTTCCACTATCCCCAAATACTTCCCCACATATGCCCGATACCCAAAGTCCAAGCGCTTAAGCCTCAAGAGATAATCACATCGAAGAAATAGAGCGAAACGTTTGAATCCCTTTGCAAGGCTCAAAAAATCCGATGCGATCTCTTTTTATTGTTAAAGTACTCCACTATGTTCTGCACCATTGATCTACCACATAGATCAGACAGCCCGCGCTAATCGCAAGTCTTCGCAATCGCAACACTTATATGTCGTCCCCCGATCGGTCCATCGCAAACATTTGCAATGCGATTGATCGCATCGCATGTCTTCCACCGATCGCTCCATCGCGACTCATCTCCCGATCCCTCTGATTTAATGTGAGCCGTTGATCCGGTCCCCAGATCCAACGGTCAGCACTCAATCGCGCTCCCCGCCTAATCACAATCGCAAATTTCGTCGCGCCTCCCCTTTGCTCCTTGCGATTGTGATTCCCCGACTACATTCGAGCCGTCCATCCCTCTTCCAGATCTAATGGCCCTAATTCAATCACATCCCACCCTCAATCACAATCGAAACTTCCAAAATGTGCCACCCCGGTCTTCCCGCTCCGATTTGCGATTGCGATCTCCGAATTGGGTCCCACCTCATGCGGTCGCGTCATCACATTCCATTGCATTTCGCTGCATTTCCGTGTATTTCCGCGTGTAACCAAAGTTTTTCATTTTACTTTAAAGTCTTATGTCTCATATTCATTACGCCCATTTTCATATATCATTTCACTGTTTATCCCTGTCGTCGATCTACGCCTCCAGATCTAGATCGAACAATCCATACGCATTTTTCCGTTAAACCCTATTGTTCACCATTTACACCATATCATTATGTTTTCCACTGTTATTCCACATAAACCACTGTTTCACCACCGCTACACTATCATTTCTTCCGCCCCCATAACCAGTCTTCCATTTGCATGGATTTCATGACCAAGTTGCGTATTTTTGCAGAGTACCAGCAGCGGAAAGTTGTCATAATTCACAACCTTCGTTTTAGGAGTCGAGAACGCATCAAAGGACCATCTTTCAGAGGCAGAATTTATGAGGGAAAATCCGGGAAGCTGTTACGGCACGGCTTTCATTAAACAAGCCAGGATTAAAATCTGTCAAACCCCCCAGAGCCATTCAAAGCACAGATTTTTGCAGATGGAGACATTAATGTCGCGGCAAAGAGTATCAGTGAAAGATCGAGGATTTCAGCATTCAACATTAAAGATTCTAAGCCCTAATCCATGGCTTAGAAGACAAAGGTACCAGATCAAAGATATCCCGGATCACACAGAGGGTAAAATACACAGAAAACGATGCCCTCAAGATTTTATCTCAGCATAATTTTCTCTCCAGGAAAGGACAGACTGCCCATAAGGTTTTTATTTCTCTACTGTGTTCCTGAAAAGACTTTCACTCAGAGCATTCATTTCAGAAAGAAGATCACAGGGTACATACAAAATTACAAAGTCATCGAGTAGTATGGGCGTGCATGTTTCCGCCATCTTGTCTTTAATAAGCAAATTAATGGTTCATCACCTACTGCATTTATTAAGCTTTCTTTTTCTTCTATAAAGCTCCCAAAAAACAGATGATTAAGGGTTCCTGATTTTATCAGAAAATTATGCAGTGAAAGGATTTTTGTATACATTCTGTTGAACTTTTGTATGAAGGCTCAGAGCCCATAGGGTCTCAGTGAGGAGGAGTTCCATCTATTAAAGAGGATTCTGGTCTTTGGTATTTCACAGTCTGTAACTTTCTCTTATGTGTTATTTTAATATATCATTTTCATTTCATCCATCTTTCCTGTATCATGTTTTGGAATGTGAGTGGCTCGCTAATTCTTGGTATGGATTTATCCTAGTTGAGACCCACACTTGGATTAGTCAAGCGCTTTAAATATGGCGCATGCATGATATTCTGTTCCATTATTCATCTAAACCATGTTTCTGCTATATTAGTTTCTTTGGGAGGGTGTTTTTAAAACGCTACTATAATGTATGGATTCTTAGATTGGTAAGCCCATGCATGGTGGTATTGTGTATCGGGATATCAGCTCAATGTTAACTAATATCTCCTCTACAATTAATTCACTACATACACCTTTTGATAACTTATTTCTGTGAAGTATTTTTGAATCGGCCCGCTTTGTAGTAAGCTGTCTCTGAATTGTCTGTTGCTTTTATATTGGAGTTTTTCATGTTGCCTCTGCAATATCCCTGTCTCTGTGTCAGTTTCTGAAGGTCTTGGTCCCATTCAGATTAATTTTCCTTGTTTTACAAGAGATAGCATGAGAGATTTTTATTGATAACTTCCTCTGTTATACAGTATGCTCCTTGCTAAGATAAGATGTCCTAGGCACTGGTCTATAACAACTCTAGGCTGTCTCTAGGAGCGACAACAGATACAAAGAGAGAAACATCACCCGTAGTAATAGACCAGGATCCAAATAAATGTGCTTGATTAATTGATGCAAAACCAGTCACATACACTGAGCTCAATGGCTGTTACAATCCAAACTTCTCCTCCCAGCCTACCACACAAAAACTACTTTGCTACTCCCTCCCAAGACTGTTCTAACAGTCCAAATGAATCCCTCTAACAGCAATCGGTAACAACCGAACAACAACCTTTACAATATGTTCTCGGGAATTCTTATAGGAGGAGAGAATAACAATGGTAGATGATATTCATTAAATGGATCCATTAAGACAGAGTGGTGGAAGAGTCCAAACCCGCTCTACTTAATAGCCCTGCACTGTACTCTGTAGACCGGTTCAGAGATCTCTGTCGGGTAGGATTTGACCTCGGATGTTTCGTGAAGTCCTTCTGGTGTTTGGTATTCTGCGCTGCCTTCTAGAATTGGTGAACTGGGTGGAAAATATGCAAGGTCTCCATGCTTCATAACTACTGTCTGACAGTCGTAGAAGCTTCTGTGAGTGAAATACATTTAAGAGCTTGAGGAGACATGGAGACTTCTGCAATAAGGTGTCCTTTTGGAGAAACGGTGCTCTGCTGATGTATACATAGATATGGCTTGTTTCGTGTCCACTTGGTCTTCAAACTGCGCTTTCTTCCTTTGATCACGGGATTAGGTGCTAAGCATGCAATTAACAGTCCCGGTTCTCTTTAATCCGTCTCTGCTGTCTCACTGGTTGTTGCTAAAATGGCCTCTCTGCGCCATGCCTCGCAGTGACTGCAATTATGATAAACAGAGTGAAGAACCACTCTGATGAAAACCCTGCACAATGAAATAAATAAATTATAAAATCCGAGGTGGCGGAAGGTTTGCTGTGGAGGCCGGAGGAATGGTGGTGGAGAAAAGGAGCCTTTAGTGTTAAACGCGGGAGTGTGGCTTTGGCCGAAATACAAAGGGAAAAGGGGCGGGATGAAATGAAATCGAGACTTTTGAATGGTGGGACCCGGCGGGTGGGGGGCGATTAACTGTGAGCCGTCGGATCTCAAGAGGAGATTAACGACATGGATTGAAAGTTGAGGCTAATAGGGGCTCCGATGAAGAAAAATGATGGGGGGGCGCGATTAGATCCCAGTCGTCGGATCTGAAGAGATGGACGACTAAGATCGAATCGGTGGATCGCAATCGGGGGCACGGGGGGTGACACTTTTAAACTTTGCGATTGCGATTGGAGTGATTGAGCACTGGTCGTTGGATCTGGGGACCAGATCAATGGCCACATTCAATCAGAGGGAGATGGAGAGGGGCAACGAAGCGATGATGTGATTAGCGCTGAGCCGTTGGATCATGTGAGATGGATGGCTCAGATCGGATAGGGGATCGTCAATCGGAGATCGCCAATCGGGGATGCAAAGGGTGGCGCATTTTAAAACTTGTGATTGCGATTGGAGCGATTGAGCACTGTCCGTTGGATCCCGGGACCAGATCAATGACCCACATTCAATCGGAAGCCTTGCGAAGGGGTGAGGCGGGCACGGCAAGACTTTGCGCGGACCGTTAGATCTATTCATATCAATGGTGTAGATTGCGGTGCGGGGCTACAGACCCAAATCCAATCGCATCGGGATTTTGCGTGTTTACAAAAGAACGCGCTTGCCCGAGAGCTCTGATTGCGATTAGCGCCCGGGGCTTAAGCGCTTGACCCTGGGTGCAAGGCATATGGCGAGAAGTGGTTAAGGGTCTAGGACGAAAGGGGTTAGGCCTTAATATAAAGTGGAAAGTGGGTTTTTCGGCCCATTTTAATGGAATTTGAGGCCAAAGAAAGGTAATGATAGAGAGGGAAAGGGGAAATCGGGCCAAACAAGGGGAACTTGTAGGGTTTGAAGGGAATTTTGGGAGTATTTAGAGGGTAAGACAAAGATGAAAACAAAGGCTTAGAAGGGATGATATGAGGGGAAAAAGGAGGCCTTTGGGGCATTTCTTCACAATCAGAGAGGCTTTATAACTAGAAACAACAGTGGGGATTTATCAAAGGACAAGGGCATAAGGAGGCTTCAAGGATGATGTGTTTTCAGGGGAAATGCATTCTTTGAAGGCTCAAAAACATTTTAGCCCCCTGTTTGCTTGTCAAAAAATTTATAGGGGGCTAATAGTGGCTCCACATGGGGATGGATTCTTCTTGAAGGAGTCAAGAATTCAGAAAATAAATCTTTGGTGTAGGCCAGATGCCTGGTACTTGACTCATTCTTTTCTTCTGTTGGATCAGCTGCCACAAATCATGAAGACATCATATCAGCAGTAAAATTTCTCCCAAACAACTACCTACCCACACTATAGTCCTAACATTTTTTCTTCTGGGTGCATTTGGACTTGCAGACCCTTTACCTCATCAATTTTTACCAGCAGGAAAATAAACCTATTCTACTTCTACGCTTATTACTCCATGAGACCAGATTAGACTGTTGGTCTCATAGTTTCTCTACCTAAACTAATATATGCTAGGATTAAACTGTCTAGCAGACTTCTTCTCTACATTCTAAGACAGAAATTGAAAACAGCCAAGCCAGGATTAGACTATCTGACTTGCTGGGCTTTGCAGAAATTAAAAACAACTAACTACATGCTCACACGCTGAGCTTTATTTCAAACTTCCTACCTACCCTACTCTACTTGGAAATCTCTGATGTTCTAGGTGATACAATAATGCAAATGCAGCCAGTCAGGTAGTAGCAAAAAAATATATGAGCATTGACTGCCTACCAGAGATAACCACAGGGTGCTCTGCATGTAGTTCTTCAAAACTGAGGTCACCATCAGTAGTGACCACTCCTGATGAATCTGGCCCGTGTATTTGAGAAAATTAGGGCCTCCATATATTTTGCCACAGGATCAATGAACACATGATGTGCAAGTTCTTCTTTTAGGCCCTCCATGATTTGTAGGTTGTCTTTATCCTGGGCAGCTTTGATTACTGCATCCTCCATTGCATCTTCGAAGTGGCTATTGAAAGCCTGATCACCTTCTTCTTGTACTTCAGCAGGCAGTGGAATCTCTTCCCTCTTAGGGGGTGGGGGACTTTCCAAAAATGCTCTGGGGTCTCTGAAATGGTACGATTTCTCTTGTGAGTTCAAAAATTCAATCTCAGCTTCATACCTTTCCACTAGCACTTCTAGAAAAAATTTCTTCAGCTCAGGTTGATCATTGAATATTGAGCTGGAACGGAAAACCTCTGGAAGGTCTTTGCTTCTGAGTTGGGCCAGTATACCTGATATTCCATAACGAAAATCTTCAAGGGGACTTAACTCAGAGTCTTCCATTGGTGGGAATGATGTTGCAATGTGACTGGTCTCCCAGTGGAGTCATGTGAAAACAAAGGTAATCAGCGGCCTACTGATCACTAGTGGAGTCTTTTAATCATTTAGGAACTGTGGAGTCTCCAGGTGGATGATTCAAAATTTTACTGTCCACCACAGTGATTTACCAAATCAGGCTGATTGGTCTCATCCCCATTGGAGTCGCCATTATGTTGGGGATGACAATGGGAAACAGACCAATGATAGCAGTTTAGGCACTCAGATTATCCCCAGCGGAGTCGCCATTATGTTGGGGTTCCTATGTTTTGGCAATACCAAAAGATAAGACAACATCAAACCACTTTGGGGCCCTAGGATCTAGCCCTCTTGGACCCGAAGAGGGATCTCTCCAATAAATACAAAGAATGATATATATTTGAAAGCTCAAAATGAGATGTTAAGCTAGTTATGAAGCACAAAGGGGGTTTTAAGATGGTTTGGTTGGTTGGTTTCTGGGTTGGGTCATGAGATCATAGACTGAGAAAGTAATGGAAGGAAAGGAGCAAAGCAGCAGGATGTTTCAGCAAAGAGGATATGTCAAGAAAGTGCCATCCATTGGGCTATAGAGTCATGAAAGGTAATTACATGCAACAACTAGCCAAGGCTTTTAGAGGGAAAGTCATCTATACCAAATGATCTTTTTAGATAGATGGTGGGATGGAACATTAAGGATTGAAAGTGAAAGAAGGAAAGACACCCAATTTTTGTCTACAGATCAGGTCAGAGGTCATTTAACTCCAGACCTTCTTGGACATACTCGAAGGCAGCTCTCAAAGGAGGGACAAAGGGGCAGCTTGTAGATCAGACCAGAGGTCATTTAACTCTAGGTCAGCTTTAGCATGCTCCAAGGGAAAACAGAGATAAGTTTAACATAGCCAGGGTCTATAGATCAGAGAAGGACTTTGAACCTTCAATTCTTTGACACCAACAAGAACATCCAAGCATCAAACCCGAAATTCATACATTAGCTAGCAGCATATGGAACCACTACACTGGTTAAATTAGCTGAATTTACTCTTAGATAACACATACATCAGAAAATATTGAAGGCAAGGAGAGCAGAGACATAGAGTACCTAACAAGGGTAAATCCTATGCCATATTTCTGATGCAAGCCCAAAAGACCAATGAACAGTATGCAAATGTAAATAAAAGATACAAAGAGAGAAACATCACCCGTAGTAATAGACCAGGATCCAAAGAAATGTGCTTGATTAATTGATGCAAAACCAGTCACATACACTGAGCTCAATGGATGTTACAATCCAAACTTCTCCTCCCAGCCTACCACACACAAACTACTTTGCTACTCCCTCCCAAGACTGTTCTAACAGTCCAAATGAATCCCTCTAATAGCAATCGGCAACAACCTAACAACAACCTTTACAATATGTTCTTGGGAATTCTTATAGGAGGAGAGAATAACAATGGTAGATGATATTCATTAAATGGATCCATTAAGACAGAGTGGTGGAAGAGTCCGAACCCGCTCTGCTTAATAGCCCTGCATTGTACTCTGTAGACTGGTTCAGAGATCTCTATCAGGTAGGATTTGACCTTGGATGTTTCATGAAGTCCTTCTGGTGTTTGGTATTCTACGTTGCCTTCTAGAATTGGTGAATTGGGTGGAAAATCTGCAAGGTCTCCATGCTTCATAACTGCTGTCTGATAGTGGTAGAAGCTTCTCTCAGTGAAATACATTTAAGGGCTTGAGGAGAAATGGAGACTTCTGTAATAAGGTGTCCTTTTGGAGAAACGGTGCTCTGTTTATGTATACACATATATGGCTTGTTTCGTGTCCACTTGGTCTTCAAACTGCGCTTTCTTCCTTTGATCACGGGATTAGGTGCTAAGCATGCAATTAACATGCTCGGTTCTCTTTAATCTGTCTCTGCTATCTCACTGGCCGCTGCTAAAATGGCCTCTCTGCGCCATGCCTCGCAGTGACTGTGATTATGATAAACAGAGTGAAGAACCACTCTAATAAAAACCCTGTACAATGAAATAAATCAATTATAAAATCCGGGGTGGTGGAAGGTTTGCTGTGGAGGCCAGAGGAATGGTGGCAGAGAAAAGGAGACTTTAGTGTTAAATGTGGGAGTGTGGCTTTGGTCGAAATACAAAGGGAAAAGGGGCGGGATTAAATGAAATCGAGACTTTTGAATGGTGGGACCCGGCGAGCGGGGGGCGATTAACTGTGCGTCGTCGGATCTCAAGAGGAGATTAACGGCGGGGATTGAAAGTTGAGGCTAATAGGGGCTCCGATGAAGAAACTGATGGGGGGGCGCGAATAGATCCCAGCCGTCGAATCTAAAGAGATGGATGGCTAAGATCGAATCGGCGGATCGCAATCGGGGGCACGGAGGGTGACACTTTTAAACTTTGTGATTGCGATTGGAACGATTGAGCGCTGGCTGTTGGATCTGGGGACCAGATCAACGGTCCACATTCAATCGGAGGGAGATGGAGAGGGGCGACGAAGCGATGATGTGATTAGCGTTGAGCCGTTGGATCATGTGAGATGGACGGTTCATATTGGATTGGGGATTGTCAATCGGAGATCGCCAATCGGGGATGCAAAGGGTGGCGTGTTTTAAAACTGGCGATTGCGATTGGAGTGATTGAGCGCTGGCCCTTGGATCCAAGGACCAGATCAACGACCCACATTCAATCAGAAGCCTTGCGAAGGGGTGAGGCAAGCGCGGAAAGACTTTGCGTGGACCGTTAGATCTATTCAGATCAACGGTGGAGATTGCGGCGTGGGGCTATAGACCCAAATCCAATCGCATCGGGATTTTGCGTGTTTACAAAGGAACGCGCTCGCCCGAGAGCTCCGATTGTGATTAGCGCCCGGGGCTTAAGTGCTTGACCCTGAGCGCGGGGCATATGGAGGGAAGTGGTTAAGGGGCTAGGCCGAAAGAGGCTAGGCCTTAATATAAAGTGGAAAGTGGGTTTTTTGGCCCATTTTAATGCAATTTGAGGCCAAATAAAGGTAACGATAGAGAGGGAAAGGGGAAATCGGGCCAAACAAGGGGAACTTGTAGGATTTGAAGGGAATTTTGGGAGGATTTAGAGGGTAAGACAAATATGAAAACAAAGGCTTAGAAGGGATGATATGAGGGGAAAAAGGAGGCCTTTGGGGCATTTCTTCACAATCAGAGAGGCTTTATAACTGGAAACAACAGTGGGAATTTATCAAAGGACAAGGGAATAAGGAGGCTTTAAGGATGATGTGTTTTCAGGGGAAATGAATTCCTTGAAGGCTCAAAAACATTTTAGCCCTCTGTTTGCTTGTTAAAAAATTTATAGGGGGCTAACACGCTCCAAATTGATTTTCACAATCTTCAGTAAAGAAAGACGTGGGGGGGGGGGGGACAATGCTATGGGGAGTTACCTTTTTACATTAATGTCATAGGGGGAGAGAAACCAAGAAGCACAAAGACAAGGGGATTATGATGGTTTCCGTTAAAAACAAAGGGGGATATTGTTGAAAGAAGTTGTTGTTAATGTCAAAGGATGTCCAAATGGAAGAGAAAGTTACATATTCAAATAACACATTTTGAAATATTTTTTTTGGATTTTTGATGCCCCATTTGGATACCCTATATTTGAATGCATTTTTACTCCATTTACCTAGCTCAAATGAAAGAATAACATATATGGTTGGAAAGATTATTATGAGTCCTTTCCTATGGTGTATGCCACTCCCCTTAGCTTATCATGGTTTAGGAGAAATAAGTTTTGGAATATTCACTATACATTCTACCAGTTGAATAAGCCAGCCAAAATAGTGGACAAGTTGGCCCAACCATTGGACAAGTCGACCCATTCTAGACCCTCTATGTGTCAAAAAATCAGAAAGGCAGAAATATTTTCTTATGTTGATAATTACTTGTGATATATTTGTGTTATTTTTAACATTATTATGTTCTTCTTTTATATTTGTTTCATTAAGCAATCATAAAAACAAAACATGAATATCAATGACACTAGATGTAGGAACTCATCCAGGCATCAGGGGAATTTTGAGGTCTAAAATGGGCCTCCTAAGAAAAATGTACAACAAAAATAAACTTTATAAGAACCAATAGCATTCAAGATCATGATGTCAACCATGGGGGATGATTCACCATTTTTGGAGTAAAAAAGTAAAAATATTAAAAAATAATAAAATAATAAAACTGCTTTTTCAACTCGTATTTTCAACTTATCTCCCTAAGGTTTTACTCAAATTTCGAGCGGGAGTACTTGTTGGATGGAAAATTTAATTCCTCATCGAAGGAGTACCCATTTTGCATACTTTTGATGGACCCTCCTACACGAAAAATGAGAAATACATGAAAAAATGTGTTTAAAATCACGTTTTTCATGTATTTCTCATTTTTTTTGTAGCAAGGTCCATAGAAAGTATGAAACATGGGTACTCCTTGGATGAGAAATCAAAATTTTCATCCAACAAGTGTTTTCGCTTGAAATTTAAGTAAACCCATATGGAGATAAGTTGAAAATACTGTTGGCGTCCAAGTGTGAATGAATATTCAAACCCTTTTTCCACATTAATTATCAATCCGGGTGCGTTGGTTATTGCAAGGCTAACGTGCACGGTGTATGCAAGAGAAATAACATAATCCGCTATTGAATCACATGTTTAATAATTAAAACAAGAAAACTACTCTAACAACAATTAAAGATAAATCACAGAACTACAAAAGTATTCATAACAATTACAGAATCATACTGGAACAACAATTACAATGAAAAACAGAAATGCGAAACCAACAAAAGGGAAATAACGTAGCACCTGATTAGAAGAGTTGGCCCAACTCTCTGATTAGGGTTGCGATAAACTCACAACTGACAGATCGAACAACAAAACGATGTGCATTCAATTGATTAAAAATACTTCTGTTACAATATTGGTCTCTTCACGCTTAACTCGTGATTCACAGCCCTGAGACCTTTCTTATACAAATGTTCAGGAAAATCGTCTTTCCCATCTAACAACTAAATATCTACAAATACACAATTGTTACAATAGCCAACTATTTTCCTAGAGGAAACCACGAAAGGCCTGAAATAGATCTGGGGTAAGTTGGAATTTGTTGTGTTGTTGTAGCATATCGAGATAATGTTGAGAATTCAGAGTTTCTTCGTGACTTGCAGATGTAACTCCTTTACTTTCCGAATCTGTGGAAATAACGGAGTTAATACTTACATAGGTAAAATCTCCATGGCTATTACTTCATTAATCAAACATTCCATATAAGATAGTGGGAAGGGATTTACCTCGTGTGTTTAGAACAATTAATGATACAAGTATGTAGAAAGGTGGGTGAAAATAGGAGAGAAAAGTATACAAATTTGGTACCCAACATCTCCCCCCAACTGGTCTATCTGCATGTCCTCATGTAGCTCGTTGTCTTCTTAGATTTGGGTTGGACTGACTGTGGATGGTATGAAGCTGTGCGAGGTCATATTCTCTGGCCATCTATGTTCCAGGGGGTTTATATCCTTCTGTCAGAACAACATCCTTCCACCAATCTTGATTAGCACTGTATGCGGGAGTATACTGCTCTGCTAGTAATGAAATGAGGGGGAACTAAAACCTTAGTCCCATCCACTGTGTTAGGGTCCTATAATAATAGGGTTCATAATTTTTGAATTGACTTTGATAGTCTTGTAAATATGTACATACCTTGCTTTCTAAAGGTTGTTTTCCCATATTTTGAAAATGAAAAATAATAAAAAATGAAAAGAGGGTAAAAGTCCTAAAAGAAATATCAAAGGACTTAGAAAAAGATAGACCCCAAAAGAAAAAAGAGAAGAATAAAACATGAAAGTGAGAAAGTCAAAATGCCACTATTATTTACCTTCACTGCAAAAATAATGATTATGTGTAGATTGTCAATAAATGCCATAACCCATGATTAGTTAAACAATTTAATATTAACTTTTCATGCTTTGAATTTCATGTTTTAGATAGAGAATAAAGATATGTCAAACAGTTTAAACTTGACAAACCAATAGATAAGATAGAGAATAAAAGAGGAGCTCAACAGTTTAATCTGAGCCCTTAGATGAAATAAGGTTAGACTTAGATAGTTTTTATGCTTTGAAAGAAAATTGATTTAGGGTTGCAAGCCTAAATGCACCTATGAAAATGAAGTAAAAATGTTAGAAATAATGATGGGTAGGTAGAAAACAGTTGTTCAAGCATGTAATAAAGCATCATCAGGAAAAAATTACTAATTTCTCTTCCCCCACAATCATTCAGTATTCTAAACCTTCAGTTAAAAAGGCTCAGAGCATTTCTCTAACTTCTATTGGGACCGGACCCAAGGCTCGATAACTGATTGGTGAAATATACTAAATTCCTTACAAAAAACCCATTTTCATCAACATTTACCCTTCACCCATAATCATGATCCCTTTTCCTAAGTAAAACCCCATTTTTACTTAGTAAAAGTAAAAACCCTAAATAATTAATTTCCTTTCCATTCAAAATCTCTCAGAAACCTACAAAATACATTTATCCTAAGTTTAAGTGTGAAAACCAAAAATAGGACAAAATATGCTTATTTGTCTATCTTTTACACTTAGTTTTAATTTATGTATTTTTTATTCATTTCATACATTACCCCTTTACTTTCATATTAGTTTCTAACTTATATTATTAATTCCCTAAACTATACCTTTCCTTTATATTATTAAACCCTTTATATTCTAAATAACCCAAAAAAAAAGCCCACTGTTTTAAAGTTTTAACCTATGTTAAATATCCCACGTGATGAAATAAATCCTGCCCATTATCCCATAGGTTTAAAACATATCCAAAATAAAACTAATCTTTGCCCCTATGGTATTAAATCATGTGTTAATGTTCTATTATACCATATAATAAAACTCCAGCTAATGTATTGGTTGAAACATTGGTGAAATGTTTTAATTAAAACACATATATGGCATTACCCCTCCACTATCATATAACCCAAAGTTTTAAACTTCCTAAATTTATATTTATATGGTTTAAACAAACCATGTTGCCGAATATGAAAACCTGGACCCCACTCCAATCCCGATGCAACTTTTGAAACAGATCTTGACCGTTCGCAACCGAACCCCCCGATCCAACGATGGAAAATTAATATCGCAAATAAAGCTGCGTGACTTTAACCATTTCATTTCTACGTGAAATTGGCTGTTTTCGCTTGTTTCTCTCTCCTTGATGTGGCATATTCTCATTGGATCACATTCGATCCGTTCAAAACTGATTACCACCTCAGATCTGCACGATAACCACTAGTGGTTTCTTCCCTTTGAAGCTGAAAACCACCTATTTTCCCGATTTGACTGCCATTTATTACAGGTTAAATTAACCCTAAAACGCCTAATAAACCATGAAAATGCATTGTTATTCCCTTCACTACACTTATCAATTGTATCTACCATTTCGACTCAGAGAAAAGAAGGCTGCACATGATTTTCATGTCCAGAGCCTATTAAAAATCCTGCATTTACCATTAAATATTGTCAATAAGCTTTGAATTGCTCCAGATACCAGAAAGATACCACAGAACCTGTTATAAAGCCTCAGAGCCATTTTTAAAGACCACTACCTACGTACAACAGGTATTTCTCGAGAAATTGAGCCTGTTATTGATTTGAAAGGACCTTAATAAAGAAAAAATCCAGTCAGAGATCAGATTATCCAAAGAAAGCCTATTAAAAGATCCAAAAAAACAGGCCAAACCCTGGCAAAATTTTTGAGAAATCCCGTTCTATACCGTGCACTGTTTTGAATGAAAATATTGAGGTTATATATTTTTTATAAACTGTTTAAAACTCTAAATTAAGACCAGAAATCCTATGAAGGTCGCCTAATCTCTGTGCCTGATTCCAAAATATTTTTAACTCAATTATTCATTGAAAAAGCCCAAGAAACCCCTGTTTCTTGTTTTCTAAAAGGTAAAGGTTTGTAAATCAGTTGAAGATTGAAATTGAAAGTATAAATCCAAGAAAAGAACACATTCTACCTATTTTAATACAAGAACACCTACTAAAAATCAAAGAATACTTCTGTAAACTGTTTAATCTTACAGAAGTAGCTAGAAAGCCAAAAAGCAGAGTTTCTTGTAGTCCAGAAAGTCTAAAAATGCCTAAATCTATTCTAGTTGCATCTTCCAAGACTACCATCATTGTGAATCCTCTACAACCCCCTGCTGTAGAAATTGAGCACACTCCATTAGCAGATGTTGACTATAAGATAGTAGACCCTATTATAGAATTCAATTTGTTGGAACTTCATAACTGGAGTTTTGAAGAGTCTTTACATCAGGTGGAAGAAGTTCAAATATGGGAATCACACTTGCCCAAATATGTTGTTCCAATTACTCATTCATGCCCAGAGGTCATTAGGTTATGCCATAATTATAATATGCCTGAGAAAAGAGAAATAGTTAATGCCAACAAAGAAGTACTTTTTACCATTACTGCTAAGTCCATTAATCAAATCTTACAGCTGCATCTTCCAAGACTACCATCATTATGAATCCTCTAAAACCCCCTGTTATAGACATTGAGCACACTCCATTAGCAGATGTTGACTATAAGATAATAGACCCTATTGTAGAATTCAATTTGTTGGAACTTCATTATTGGAGTTTTGAAAAGTATTTAGATCAGGTGGAAGAAGTTCAAATATGGGAATCACACTTGCCCAAATATGTTGTTCCAGTTACTCATTCATGCCCAGAGGTCATTAGGTTATGCCATCATTATTATATTCCTGGGCAAAGAGAAATAGTTAATGCCAACAAAGAAGTACTTTTTACCATTACTACTGAGTCCATTAATCAAATGTTACAGCTCAAACCTGATCCACAAGCAGTTCCTTTTTCCATTGAAGCACTTCCCAAGCTGTACATTGGCCTTGAATTTCCTAAAAGATTCCAAATCTTCCAAATATTCATGCCCTTACATGTGGAAATTCCTCAAATCAATCCTCCATATTCTACTTCAAAATTTCCAGAATGTTCAAGGCACATCATTTCCATGCTATCATTCATCCTAGGGTACTTTACTGATGAACATATAGATGAATCCATTTTAGTTTTCCTATCTAATTTCACATCAGGACAGCCTCCATCTATTATCTTCAATTATGCTAGGTATATTGCTGAAAATATTCATGACCAATTAGTTAAGTTGGCAACTTAAGGAGTGTTTAGATACACATATTTCCTTTTCCACATGTTCTTACATTAGCAGAAAATTTTCCAGTATCCTTACAGAAGTTTGACATAGAAGGAAATCCTCTTTTAGTCATTTTTTGGACCTCTTTAATCAGAAAAGAGTCCACAGAGATTACCTACGGAGAGTTTTCAGACTTCTTCATCCATCCATTGATAAAAATGTTAACAAATACTGAACAACCAAGGATAAATGATGAGATGAAAATATTTTATAGTTATCAGAGCAGACCAAGATTTGAGATTGGTATTTGTATGAAAAACACATAGAGATTAGAGTTTTTGGATCCAATTTGTTGCCCTACAAATTACCCAAATATGTACCAATGAGGGTTTTTTCCTTGGAATACATCAGGAAAATTTTAAATTCTGATTCAATTAACTTTATAGCAGCAAAGAAGAAAACACAGTTTAAGTTAAAGAATCAAATGGGACCATTCATTTGAAATCATATGGATGCAGAGGTAGAAGCAACAAAATAGTTATTAGAGTACAGATTTGAAGAGAGCTTTTCCTGGAATTATGATCCACAAGGAATCTTAAGTAAAATGAGGGTTAAGTGTAAACTGACACCCTAAATTCATGAGAAAAAACCAGAGATTGAGAAGTATGCTAATCAGACTGAGTGGACAGAAAATACTTTAATAGATGAAGTAAAACAAGGTGATACTAGTCACACTTTATAAACTGCAGATCAAACAGAGAAAGCCACCAAGAGAGTCAGAGAAGAAGGTTCTTATGTTGCTGAAACCACTATTGAAACTAAGTTCAAGTTGAGATACAATAAGAAGCCTAAGTTAAATCCAGTGGGTAAAGAGAAGATAACCATTGAGGTTGAAGATACAGATATCCTAGTTACCAAAATAGATGTTGCCACTATTATCAGAAATGAGCAAGTTACAGAGAATATAAATGAAGAACAGGTTGATAATGCAAATGTACAGTTGATAGAAAAACAACAGAACATGGAAGCATCATCCTCATAGACAATTGAGGAAAAGGATTTAGATATCAGGGAAAAGTACAAACAGATTAAGTTAAATAATGAAGAGATTAAAAATGAGTTTTACTCTCAATATCTGAAACAAACTCCAAGCATTCAAAATAGAATTTTATCTGCCTTTGATTACTCAAATAAAAAGTTGATCATGTCAGTATTCCAACCTACGGTGAAAACTCCAAAGATAATTGTAGATTACAAGAAGATTGATTTAGAAGTGCCAACAGAAAGCATTCATGCACTTGATCAAATAGAATTTCATAGACAGAGTTTAGAGATGTTGTATTCTACTATTACAACCAAAGCTATGAGTGTTAAAAAACTTCATAACACTATCACAAACATGAAAGATCAAATGAAACTTGATAAAGCCTCATTATATGCTAAAGATATCAGAATTAAATATTTAGAAGAGCTAGTCCTGCAAGTTGGATATGACCCTGCAAATGTTAAAGCAATAGAACAGTTAGTGAGGAAAAAGAATGAGGACATTGCAGCATTGAGGGAACAACTCAAAATACCATCAAGTGAACATCCTCAAGCCAAAGAAATTATACAGGAATAAACTCAGAAGGATAACATGATGAATTTAATATTTCAGCTAATAACACAGATCAAAGAAATGGAGATTCAAATGGACAAGCTTGTCCATGAAAAAGAAACAAAAAAAACACCAGAAGTTCCTTCAGCTATCCCTATGGTTACTACAGCTGTGCCATCAACTCTAGCAGAAGAGTTGGCACCGAAAGTACCACTGGCCACTGCAGTGCCAGTGACATCATCTGCAGCATCAGCTACAGAGTCATCTACTACAGCAGCTCACCCTTCAAATGAGACCAACAAGGTAGTAAAAGCCATGGAAGAAATGTCACTTCAGACAAGTGAGATTAACAGATTGAAACAGATGATTGAAAATCTTGAAGATCAAAAGAAGTTAGCTCAAATTAATGCCAAAACTCATGAGAAAAAGGCTACTAGATTAAATGAAGAAGTCAAGAATCTACAAAAGGATTTAACCTTAAAGGAACCAATTTCATATGTGAAAAATAATTTATGGAACAATATCATTGAAGCCATCAATGATGTGTGGTCCTCAATTCAGGTGATCTTTGAACAAAGAGATTTACTAAAGGCAACATTTGCAGAAATTCAGAAGACTAAAGATGAGCTTGATAACAAACCTTAGCAAGCAATAGAATTGATCAAGTTTCTTAACAGTAAAAACAAGCAAGAGCTAGAAGAAATTGTGATTACTGACAGGACTGAAACAATCCTTGAAATAAGGAAAGTCATCACCAAGAAGAACCTGATGAAACAACTTGATGAGAAGTGTGAGAATATGAACATCACCATAACCAAATTCATGGTTAAATTTAAAAATCTTAGGAAAATAAGTCTACCTAACATTTTGGTTATCAATGATAAGCTTATGCTTCAGGAGTATTATAATAAAAAGATCAGAGAATATGAAAAAGAATAGGTGAACAAGACAGATGGAAAAGGTATCCCTACAGGAAAAGTCTTACTCAGAAGTTTTGAGGATTTATTTTATTTACAGCATGAGATAAGACATTTATTTGTTATAAAAACAAAATTTTCCAGATTTATAGAGGTATATGAAAGCTTCAGAAAACGAAAGAAGATACAAATTCCAGATGAAGAAACTTGGTAGTCACTTACAGATTTACTGTGAAAGGCAAAAAGTAGAAAGTTAAAAGGTAGAAAAACAATTTGTTGATTTTCAGTCAAAACATATTTTCTATTACAACAGTAAACAATTTTACAGTGGTCAAAGAGTATCTAAGTTTGAAGAGTATCGGAGATTAAAGAGAATCATAGTGAAAGAGTAAAAGATAAAGCAGATCAGATTTCAAAACCAAATTAAAAATATCTCAGCCAACAAAGAGGACACCAAAGCAGCCAATTGCACTTAATCCACAATTAGTTTCTATTTTATTTAGATAGATAGGACAACTTGCTGATTTGTTAATAAGCTGTCTCTATTTTGTTGTAAATGTATTTCTATTTTCCTTAGATAATTCCTAGAATCATTCTAGGATATTTTGTAAACAATTGTGTATAAATACTTCATTCTTTGAAGTATTATTGTGGAAAAAATTGTTGAACATTTCTATAGTAATCTTTTATTGTATTTGAAGGCTTTTGTATTTCAAATCTCGAGTAGCAGACTGGATCGAATCAATTAGCATCATATTTCAGGATTCATGTGATGAGCTATTGAAGTGAAGTATTTTCTACTTGTCATTGTTTATCTTCCTTGTTTCATGCATCCATTATGTGTTCTAAATTTTAATGAATAAACAGGAGTATTACTTCATGATTTTTTAAAAGCACCCTGTCTTTACTGTTTATCATTTCTATGTTTTCTGCTGATTTCCATAGTAGGGAACCCTTAATTTCTCCCTCTTTCGTTTGACCTTTTCCTACTACTTCTCTTTTCCGGATCAAAGAACCCTTCATTTCTCTTTATCTCAATCATATCACCTCACCAAACAACCTTCCAAGATCTTCAAAGGGTTATCTATCTTGCCCTGAAAACAGTTGACTTTTTGACCTTGATCCTAGCTCTGTCTACTTGATTTTTTGACTCCTCAGCCCAATGGACAAACATATTTCCCACTATCCATTGTTGAGAATGCAGCAAGATGATGAAGCTTAGTGAAATGAAGTCGCCTTCACTAAGTGGGCCCGCAGGCAAATTCTGGCGCAAAGTCTATTTTTAGACTATGTCTATTTTTAGACATACGGAGCATGATTCGGAGATTCCAGTTGGAGATTCTTGAAGTATGCGACATGTTGGTAAAAATAGATGAGACTCATATTTTTAGGTCAGCGGTGTGCTATTTTTAGACCGCTCTCCTAAAATATGGAAGTCAAATATTATTTACTCCCACATGATGCATATTTAGACTATAAACAATTAGCTTTACTTTCGAGCACTTCGCCGAGTCATGGAGATGGCTCATGCAACCGACAGAGGAACGCGTGGTTCCTAGGTTTGATGGCATCTGCATGGTTGACTTCGCGGCGTGGATCTGAGGAGTTAATGAGACAGATAGTGGAGTTGTGTTCTCGTTTATTTTAGTTGAACTAGTTGAGATTAGTTTAACTAGCTAATCAATTAATAGTGAGTGGAGTGAATTAAATATTATTTAATTCATTAATTAGTAACTCATGAAGTCAACCTGCAGAATACATCGCTCACTACAAGGCATGGAGATCGCTCAAAGGAGACCAAAGGAAAGAGGTAGATGAAAGGGTGAGTATAGCTATCAGTTGGAGGATTAGTTTTGCATGGGATTTGCATTACACTTGGAGGAATTGTCCATGACAATTGCGCAGTCAAGCCAAGGAGATTCAAACCTTGGATCTCTACATAACCAGGCCATGATTGCGCAATAGAGGCAAGGCAATTAGCAGTGAGTTTTGAACCAGTGACCTGTTCAAAACTAAGCTAGATTGTGTGTGACTTTATGAGAAAGTAATGAGTACTTGTGAGGAGTATTGTACTTGTTTTGTTACATGATTTCTCCATTATAATATACACAATAGCTGCGGGGTTTTCAGCTATAGGCTTTCCCCATACATACCGAGTTAATGTGTGATTGATTTGATGTGAGATTGCTTCTATTATTTCCGCATGTGACAATTAATTGTAGATGAGATTATGTGTTATGCATGCAATTCGAAATTGATGTGTAATCGAGTTAATCTCCATTGAATAAGTGATTTATTCAGCTAATTTCTACATGGTATCGGAGCAAGATTAATTGTCGAGATCTATTACGGTGATTGCAAACTTATTTCCTCGAACAGAGTCTGCATACGGGCCAGGAAGCCTCCGGATTCATCTTTCTTCGGAAAGTGAAAGGTCTGGTAAAAGCCCCTTGCAGTCAATCTCTGATTTGGAAATAATTTGTTCTCAAGTGTAGATCGAAAGCGATAGAGCTTGGAGTTTGGAATTTGAATTTTGCAGCAGATTTGTTTTCTTAGTGCTTTATGAGAAAGTAATGAGTACTTGTGAGGAGTATTGTACTTGTTTGGTTACATGATTTCTCCATTATAATATACACAATAGCTGCGGGGTTTTCAGCTATAGGCTTTCCCCATACATACTGAGTTAATGTGTGATGGATTTGATGTGAGATTGCTTCTATTATTTCCGCATGTGACAATTAATTGTAGATGAGATTATGTGTTATGCATGCAATTCGAAATTGATGTGTAATCGGGTTAATCTCCATTGAATAAGTGATTTATTCAGCTAATTTCTACATGGTATCAGAGCAAGATTAATTGTCGAGATATATTACGGTGATTGCAAACTTATTTCCTCGGACAGAGTCTGCATACGGGCCAGGAAGCCTCCGGATTCATCTTTCTTCGGAAAGTGAAAGGTCTGGTAAACGCCCCTTGCAGTCAATCTCTGATTTGGAAATAATTTGTTCTCAAGTGTAGATCGGAAGCGATAGAGCTTGGAGTTTGGAATTCGAATTTTGCAGCAGCTTTGTTTTCTTGGTGTCGGTGTTGAAAATGTCTTTCAACGGTTTGCGACTCGAATATGCTCTTGAAGGCAGTTCGAATTATGTTGCATGGAAGGATCGCATGGAGGCAGTATTAGAAGATAATGGTCTGAAGGAGTTTGTAGATACGGATGTCCAAAAGCCCACTGATCTTGCTGAAGTCGAAGCATGGCAAAAGAAGATGGCGAAGTGTCGAAGGATCCTGTTGGAGGGCGTCGAGGATCATATTGTATCCAGCCTGCATGGAAAGGCTACTCCATATTTAATGTGGAAAGCTTTGACGGATCTATTCCAGAGTAAGAGCGACCAAAGGAAGCTGGCGCTCAAAGATAAGCTCAGGAACATCAAGATGGAGAAGGGCGATAGTATCGCCAAATATCTCACGAAGTTCACTCAATGCAGAGATGAGCTGGGAAGTGTGGGGGTTACTGTCGAAGACGAGGACATGGTCGACCTGGCTCTCCTTGGTCTTCCGAAGGCATGGCACTCATATCAAGATAGTGTCAATGGTCGGGAGAAGCTGCCGGGATGGGAGCGCCTTTGGGCGGATCTCATGCAGGAGGAGATAAGGAGGACTACTCGAGATGGATCTTCATCAAAGGGAGCTGATGAAGAAAACTGCGCTTTGGTTGCCAAAGCAAAGAAGGGGAAGGGTAAGAAAACCTCTCATTCTGGTGCAAAGGGAAAGAAGTAGGATATGGTGAAAGTGAAGTGTTTTCACTGCCATGATCACGGACATTATGCTACCAATTGTCCCAAGAAGAAGAAGAACAAGCAAGCGGGAAGATCTGCAGATGGAGAAGCTTTGGCTTCACAGTTCGAGCTTGACTTTTCACTGATTGCATGCTTGGTTTCAAGTGTGATGGGATCGGTGTGGTTCTTGGACAGCGGTGCGTCATTTCATATGACGGGAGATCGGGAGTTGTTCTGAGATCTGGAGGACAAGGATTTGGGTATGCACATCGAGATGGGCGATGACGGTAGATACAGTGCGACTGGTATCGGTACCGTATCCTTTCAGAGGGAGTCTGGTAAACCCTTTGTCCTAAAGGATGTCATGCATGTACTCGGATTGAAGAAGAACCTGATTTCAGTAGCGATGTTGGAGGATAAGGGGTATGATGTGGTCTTCAGCGAAGGAAAAGCCTTCCTGCGCAGTAAGACTACTGGAGAGAACCGGAAGATAGGGGTTCGAACCAAGAACCTTTATCAGTTGCAGGTAGATGGCTGCGCAGCTATGGCATGCAAGGCGGGAGAAGTGGTGAGCCGGGATGATGAGGACGAACTGTGGCACAGGAGATTGGGCCACCTTCACCATGGAGCTTTGAAGATTCTGCAGCAGATTTCTACTGGGCTTCCTAAGGGCACTCTTGCGCAGTCAGATCAGTGCAAAGGGTGTACTTTAGGGAAGTATGTGAAAGCCACCTTTCACGAGAAGGATAGTCGCGCCACGACGATCCTTGAGAGAGTTCACACAGACGTGTGTGGTCCTTTCTCAGTTGCTTCGACGGCAAAGCACAAGTATTATGTGATCTTTGTTGATGATTTCTCTCGAAAGTGCTGGATCTTCTTCATGCAGAAGAAGAGCGATACATTCGCGAAGTTCTGTGAGTTTAAAGCACTGGTCGAGAAGGAGTCGGGGAAGAAAGTGATTGCTCTAAGGAGTGATAACGGTGGTGAATTCATCTCGGCTGAATTCAAGGAGTTCTGCAGCGCAGAAGGGATTCGGAGAGAGCTCATCGTACCCCATAACCCACAGCAGAACGGGGTGGCTGAGCGGAAGAACAGAACGATCGTGGGTGCTGCACGGGCGATGTTGCATGATCGGGGCCTACCCCTTCACTTGTGGGCTGAGGCATGCAATACAGCAGTGTATGTGCAGAACCGTTGTCCTCACAAGGTTCTTGGCATGAGTACACCAGAGGAGGCTTATTCTGGCAAGAGGCCTGATATTTCCCATTTGCGGATTTTTGGTTCTCCTGTCTACATGCATGTGACGAAGGATGCGAGAAGGAAGCTGGATCCAACTGCTGAGGTTGGAATATTTGTGGGGTACACTGATACACCTCATAACTATCGGGTGTATGTGCCAGACAGTCGCAAGACTATTGTGCGACAGGATATAAAATTTCAGGAGGAGAAAGCCATGCAGTGTTCGCTTGAGAGGGAGCTACACTTGCATGCAGATGAGGAGCTGTTAGTTCCTAAGGAGGAGCTTCCGGATGTGGATCAGCCACCAGAGGAGGTTCAGGAGGTGGAAGAAACCACCCAGGCAGCGCCAACCATCAGAGGGCGCATGCGCACTACAGAAGCTGAGCGACTGGCTCGGGATGCAGAGAAGGTTGTAGGACCACCTACAGCACAGCGCAGACAGAGACAGTCACCGGATCGGTACACTGGATACATGGCTCTTGTGAGTCAATGTGTTGTGGCGGAGCCATCCTCTTTTGAGGAAGCTGTGGAGGAACCCGCATGGGTTGATGCCATGATCGAAGAATATGATTCGATCATCAGGAACAGTGCATGGGAGATTGTACCAAGACCGGTTGGGAAATCAGTGGTGGGTTCGCGATGGATCTACAAGGTGAAGTAGGCGGCTGACGGGAGTGTGGAGAAGTACAAGGCGAGATTTGTCGCCCGTGGCTTCTCACAGATCGAGGGGATTGACTATGAGGAGACTTTTGCACCTGTCGCAAGGTACTCTTCCATACGGACGATCCTTGCTCTCTCAGCGCAGATGGGGTGGCACATTCATCGGATGGATGTGAAGACTGCGTTCCTCAATGGAGTTATTGAGGAAGAAGTGTACATAGAGCAGCCTGAAGGTTTTGAGATCTTCAGCAGTGAGTCGCATGTGTGCCGACTCAAGAGAGCACTGTATGGGCTGAAGCAAGCACCTCGTGCTTGGTACACTCGGATAGACAGCTACTTCACCGGGCTTGGATTCTCCACGAGTGAGGCGGATCCAAACCTGTACCAGATTGTGGTGGAGGGGAAGCTGTTGATCATCGTACTGTATGTAGATGATCTGATTTTGACTGGCGATGAGCAGTTGATACTTTCATGCAAGGAGGATCTTGCACGAGAGTTTGAGATGAAGGACCTGGGCATCCTTCATTATTTCCTGGGATTGGAGATTTGGCGGCGCAGTGGAGGACTGTTTGTTTCTCAGGGCAAGTATGCCCGGGAGATTCTGGAGAGGTTCAACATGCAAGGCTGCAAGCCTGTTGACACTCCTCTTCCTGGTGGTTGGAGGAAGGAGGATGCTACTTCAGCAGAGGTAGTGGATGCCACTGTCTATCGACAATTGGTGGGGTCGCTTATGTATTTGGTCAATACACGACCCGATATATGCTATGCAGTTAACCAGCTTTCGCAAGCTATGGTTAAGCCTACCAAGCTCTTTTGGAAGGCAGGCAAGCATGTATTGCGCTATATCAGAGGCACATCGGGATATGGTCTATGGTACAGACAGGAGGATGGAGCGAAGCTTTCTGGCTTCACTGATGCAGATTGGGCGGGGAGTCCAACGGACCGGAAGAGCACTTCTGGAGGAGTTTTCAGCATTGGGTCGACAGCAGTTTCCTGGTACAGCAGGAAGCAGAGATCCGTGGCACTCAGTTCAGCAGAGGCCGAGTACATGGCAGCAAGTTTGGCTGCATGCGAGGCTATTTGGATGAGAAAGATCCTCGCAGGTTTGTTCAGGTTGCATTTGGAGCCTACAGTGATCTACTGTGATAACCAGAGCTGCATCAAGCTCTCGGCTAATCCAGTTTTTCATGATAGGTCCAAACATATCGACATCGGGTACCATCATATCAGAGATTGTGTTCAGCGGAGGATCATGATGCTTTCATATGTTCCCACGGAGGATCAGGATGCCGACATCCTGACGAAGGCGCTCACCGGGAGCAAGTTCGAATTCCACAGAGGCAGGATAGGGATTGCAGATAATCCATATCTTGCTGAGAGGGAGTGTTGAGAATGCAGCAAGATGATGGAGCTTAGTGAAATGAAGTCGCCTTCACTAAGTGGGCCCGCAGGCAAATTCTGGCGCAAAGTCTATTTTTAGACTATGTCTATTTTTAGACATACAGAGCATAAGTTGGGAATTCCAGTTGGAGATTCTTGAAGTATGCGACATGTTGGTAAAAATAGATGAGACCCTTATTTTTAGGACCCAGGCTATTTTTAGACTGTATCTCCTAAAAATATGGAAGTCAAATATTATTTACCCTTAATAATATTTTGACTATAAACAACAGTTTACTCTCTTGGAGCACTTCAGTTTGAGTCATGGAGGTGGCTCATGCAACTGACAGAGGAATCACGTGGTTCCTAGGGTTTGATGGCGTCGACAGCAGTTTCCTGGTACAGCAGGAAGCAGAGATCCGTGGCACTCAGTTCAGCAGAGGCCGAGTACATGGCAGCAAGCTTGGCTGCATGTGAGGCTATTTGGATGAGGAAGATCTTCGCAGGTTTGTTCAGGTTGCATTTGGAGCCTACAGTGATCTACTGTGATAACCAGAGCTGCATCAAGCTCTCGGCTAATCCAGTATTTCATGATAGGTCCAAACACATCGACATCAGGTACCATCATATCATAGATTGTGTTCAGCGGAGAATCATGATGCTTTCATATGTTCCCACGGAGGATCAGGATGCCGACATCCTGACGAAGGCGCTCACCAGGAGCAAGTTCGAATTCCACAGAGGCAGGATAAGGGTTGCAGATAATCCATATCTTGCTGAGAGGGAGTGTTGAAAATGCAGCAAGATGATGGAGCTTAGTGAAATGAAGTCGCCTTCACTAAGTGGGCCCGCAGGCAAATTCTAGCGCAAAGTCTATTTTTAGACTATGTCTATTTTTAGACATATGGAGCATGGTTCGGGGATTCCAGTTTGAGATTCTTGGAGCATTGGTCATGTTGGTAAAAAATAGATGAGACTCTATTTTTTAGGTCGAAGAGGTCGAAGGCTATTTTTAGACTGCCTCTCCTAAAAATATGGAAGTCAAATATTATTTACCCTTAATAATATTTAGACTATAAACAACAGTTTACTCTCTTGGAGCACTTCAGTTCGAGTCATGGAGGTGGCTCATGCAACTGACAGAGGAATCATGTGGTTCCTAGGGTTTGATGGCATCTTGCATGGTTGAATTCAGTTGGACTTCAGTGGCAGAAGTTTTGGAGGAGTTAATGAGACAGATAGTGGAGTTGTGTTCTGTTTATCTTAGTTGAACTAGTTGAGATTAGTTTAACTAGCTAATCAATTAGTTATGAGTGGAGTGAATTAAATATTATTTAATTCACTAATTAGTAACTCATTAGTCAACTCAATAACACTTCAGTTCACTACAGTGCATGATCAGTTCAGTGGAGACCAGTGGAAGAGGTAGATGAAAGGGTGAGTATAGCTATCAGTTGGAGGATCAGTTTTGCATGGGATTTGCATTACACTGGGAGGAATTGTCCATGACAATTGCGCAGTCAAGCCAAGGGGATTCGAACCTTGGATCTCTACATATACAGGCCATGATTGCGCAATAGAGGCAAGGCAATTGGCGGGGAGTTTTGAACCAGTAACTTGTTCAAAACTAAGCTAGATTGTGTGTGACTTTATGAAAAAGTACTGAGTACTTGTGAGGAGTATTGTACTTGTTTTGTTACATGATTTCTCCATTATAATATACACAATAGCTGCGGGGTTTTCAGCTATAGGCTTTCCCCATACATACTGAGTTAATGCGTGATTGATTTGATCTGAGATTGCTTCTATTATTTCCGCATGTGACAATTAATTGTAGATGAGATTATGTGTTATGCATGCAATTCGAAATTGATGTGTAATCGGGTTAATCTCCATTGAATAAGTGATTTATTCAGCTAATTTCTACATCCATCTCATTAAGTAATTTTTCCCACCAAATCAATCAAACCAAAACCAAATTCTACAATCATAACTAGCCTAATATTTTATAAATCAAAACAAAGTTAAATTTTATAGAGAGAGCCTCTTTGAACCCTAAGAAGGCTAGATCTTAGAGTTTAAAAGTTGGTTTGTGGTTACCTCTAGTTTTATTTTAAATATAAATCAAAATCTCACAACTTAGAGAATTACTAGAGTGATAACATACTGTCGACCATACTGGGGACTTAACCAATCCTTAGTTGTTAAAACTATCTTAAAGGAAATTATTTTTATTATCCTTTTACCTTTACGATTGTTTGACAAGTTGTAAGTATAAAAAATTGTAATTCTAGCTTCTAGGAAAGTTTATTATACCAGGTCTAACCCGGATCCTAAACCCGCTGTTATAATAGACAACCCAGAAAAAATTGTGAAAAAGAAAAAACAGATAGAAGATTTAGATGCTAAAGTTCCATTAATAAAAGCCAATTCATTACCACAAGAGTTAGTAAGTCTGCAAGATATAAAGTTTGATTTGAAATTTGAAAATTCTTTATTCAGAAGTAAATCTGAAAGTGATTTAAGTACTATTGTTTTAGACCCTATTTTTATTTCATTTTTGGAAACAAAAAAGAAAACTTTTGTAGCAAACTCTAAATTAAAGAAAGTCAGAAATCAAGACAAACTTGAAGAGATTAATGATACTATTCTTAAAGAAATTGATGAGGCCATAGAATTAGCCCAACTGTTAGCATATACATCTAAAACTTATATTCCTCATTTAGATACCACTACATCATCTATAGTTTTTACTAACATCCAATCTACAGATCCATTTAGTCCTAGATTACCCTTAGAACCTAGAATATTATTTCCTTCATTCCTTACATCCACTTCATCCAATAGTATACCTTCTACTTTTTCAAATACATCATTCTCATTTTATATTAGTTCCTCATATATTCAAGTTTTATTCCCTAATACCTCCACTTCATCCTTTAGTTCCTCCACTACTTTTTCTAGTTCACCATACTATATTCCAGTTTCATTAGTTACTTCTGTTACTACATCAAATAATTCTTCTAGTTCAACCCCAAGCACTGTTGATCTACCCCAAAGCCAAGCTAGAATTCAAGCTATGGCTACTAGGTATGATCCCCTAGTTCTTCCAGGAAAACTTCATGACATGCCTCAGGATTACCAAAGTAAGATACCACAATTTGATGCTACTACACAGTACATTGCATAGTAGCACATCAAAAAAATGACAGATTACTTTGAACTCCATGGGATAGATGATTTAGATGTACAAATGAGTTTGTTTGCACAAACATTAACAGGAGAAGTAAAAAAATGGGTCAAAGGTCTTACTGCAGGTAGTATAGCTGATTTATTTGTATTCCATAGATTATTTTTAAATAAATGGGAAAATAAGAAAAACCCCCTACAAATATTGTTTGAATTTGATGCAATGAAGAGAGCTCCCAATGAATCAGTACAAGACTACTGCACTAGATATAACAGTGTTTACAATTCAATTCCTACAAATCTAAAACCCACTCCCGACTCTATCTTACTTAAATTCCCAGATGGATTTGACACTGACATGGCATTTCAGTTAAGAGAAAGAAATGTAGAAACTTTAGAAAGAATTCAAACAGATGTTGTAGGTGTAGAAGTAAACATTCTAGCTAAAAAGGCAAGATTAAGAAATGAGAGGAGAGTAACCATGAAAGAAGAAGCCTCTAGTTCAGACACAAAAATAGATAAGTTAGCTAAGACCTTAGAGAGAATGATGGATAGATTAGACAAAATAGAAAGAAGACATCATGGGATAATCAACAACAAATCAGAAATCCCAATTTTAGGAAAAACACAAATTCAGGAAAATCAAAAGAATCAGTCCCAAACCAGACAATAAGACCCCCATTTTAGGAGAAATATGCTGAGAGTTCTCAAAACAATGTTGAGGATGAGGATACCATAAATCTAATGGGAATAGATGATAATAACACTATCTTTCTTACACAGGAAGATCAAGAGTTATTTGAACTCTAATAAGTCCAATTAGATTCAGGTGAATCATTCGACTATAAACAAGGTTATGATTTTGCCATAAACGAAGTTCATAAGAAATATAACCTTAGGAGTAAGAAAAATACTAAACCTTATACTAATAAAACAACACAAATTGAAAATAAGAAAACAATAGAAGCCCCAACAACAAAAGTTCTACAAATTCTCCCTAGGGAAAATAAGCAAAACTCTAGTTCTTCCCAAAAAATTTCCAATCCTAAAATTTCACCAAGCCCTAAGATTGTTGACATTATAGATTAGGTTGCTCAAGCTACAAAAGATTCATAAAAATCAACTGCTGCAAAAACATCTAATTTTTCTAAAACAACAAACTTAGATCCTAAAACATCCACTATTGATCCAAAATTAGCAGATCCAAAAGCTGCCACTGTAAAAATAGCTTTTGACAATTATAAATATGAAAAAACATCTACTGCTTCACAAACCATACCTAAAAAGAAAACAAAGAGCAGTAAAACACAAGAAACTCAAACTGAAAGTGAAAATATAACTGTAGAAAAACAAGATAAACCAACACAAAATACAGTTACCAAAGAAGAGTTAATTCAAATAAGTAAATCACAAACTTCATTCAACATACAAACTGAAATTGCAAAGTTAAAAATACCAATTCCTTTGACAGAGTTGGTAAAACATGACTTGTATAAATCATCTATCACTGAAACTGTTTGGGCTCAACCTGGTCTCCTAAATTGAGTTCATTTAATTTTCAACTAGGGTTGGTAAACTGTTGAAGTGAGGTGCACTGTATGTGCCTAGGTGTTTGTTTCTTACTGCGTTGTGTCTAGTGTTTTATGATGTTTTTGGTCTTTTTATGGTTTTATGTTCACAAGGGAAAGAACTAAATGTTGGTGGAAAGAAGCTACTGGTTAAAAACAGAGCGAAGCCTAATTTGTTGATGACAAATGATAAATGCAAATGAAAATACTAACACAGAACCAAACCTAAACTATGACTAAGTAGAATACAAAGCTTGATAATGACTTCAAGAAAATAAATCACAACATGAACTTAACTTGTCCAATTATTTCATTTAAAGGTATTTTGGAAGAGCTTGAGAAATGGGCAGCTAAGTATAAAAATTCTCCTAACTAAACAATTAAACAATCAGCTTATAATGACACAACATCTTATCCATGATTAAAGGTTTGTTGAAGCATATTTGGAAGAGAACATTGGTAACATCATAAGATCTCTACTCTAAAACTAACTCCTAATTCTATTCTGCAACTTAGTTTAACATCACTAAACCTTACTCAAAAGTTATAGATTTCCTTTTAGAATATTCTTGAGGAAAGGCTTGTTTGTGAAATGGTAAAGAGGTTGCAAAAGTACTCCAGGCCTTGGACTGATACTGTCTTCTGTCCGGATGATTATGAGTTAATATAGGTTTGGAACAAAAGAATTTTTGTAAATATTGAAGGCCGTGGTATTTAAGTTTAACAACTAATGTAAATTAATATGCAATGGATGACAACTAAATGTATTCTAGAAAGGGTTGCTTAGAACCGAACCAGAGTGCTACCGCCCACAATAAAGAAACAACTCGAAAAAATACCGAGAGGGGGGGGGTGAATCAGTATTTACTGCATAATCAAATCCTTTTACTTTTCATTCCTTAAAAAAAACCCATACGCTACTTTACTTCAGTAAACCAGCGTATATACGCGGATCCCCTTTATGAAACTAGCGTATACACAGAGATTTAGATATGTCATTAAATCTTCACTTAAATCATTCCATCATGTATTCTTCAGATATTCAATAAGAAGTAAACATGTGCAGTAAGAACAGAATAAACCATCACACAAAGCATCACACATGAACACCAGGATTTTTAGGTGGAAACCCAAATCGGGAGAAAACCACCGCTGCAGTTGCTCAGCCTTCAATATTTTATTATGGAGAAAACATCTTACAACATATGTGCTGGCGCAGACTTGACCAGCATGCAGGCACCCACCTGCGCTCGTTTACCAGCCTCTCCTGGAAGGGAGCTCCAACCCCCTGACTCGTTTACCAGCCTCTCCTGGAAGGGAGCTACGACCCTCCGATCTCGTTTACCAGCCTCACCTGGAAGGGAGCTACAACCCCCTGACTGAAGGCTACAACCCTCAGCACCACCTTGGACCACGTTTCATCAATTTTCACACCGGACCCTTTCCATACTTTTAAGCTCAAACATACATCACCAACAGATATTTCTACCAATTCCGGTGTCAAATACTGCATCGTATAGTAGTTATGCGTTATAAATGTATCGATGTTTCATACCCTGGCGTTCTAAATAAAACCCCAAAGCCATACGCGCTTTCCTTCACCGATGTCGCGCATATACGCGCTCTGCCCACACAAACCAAATATACCTCTCCGTATGTATTTCATTGCGTTGTGGCGTTTATCTTCAGCGAAGACGCCGCCGTAGCATGCTTCCTCTTCGGCGAAGTAGCGTATAGATCTTCAACCATCATAGAGTAGCATACTTCTTCAGATCAGACATTCAGTTCATATTTTAACCCTTTACTTCAGACAGATGTTCGCCTCATCACAGATCTACTCACTCCATAAACAGATCTAGCAAATACAGATACATTTCAGATCTAGATATCCCGCTTCATCATTTCTTCATAGGTGCATCATAGATTCAGATCTATCATCAAGCCTTTACCCTTTCCATACAGATATAATTCATAGAGAAGTATTCATTCAAGCTCAGACATCTTGCTCTTACACTCATCATTTGCACAATGAATTTCTTCTCCTTATATAGGTTTATCCTTTTTCAATACCACGAGCCAAAAAATACCATGAGCCTTCAATACCACGGGCCCCTTTTTCAATACCATGAGCCAAACCAATACCATGAGCCTTCAATACCACGGGCTCCTGGATTTTCACTTTTTGAGCGCTTTTGCCCATACGCGACTTGGAACGTTCTTTTCCGCGTGCATACGCGACTTACCTTAGACAGATCCACGTATTCATAGAGACATACTCTTTTCATCATATATTTAACACATGCTGAATTCATTTCTTAATTGCTTTCTGTACTCACTGTAGATATATCAGATTTTCATCTTTAAACAGGTTCATCAAGACATTCTATCAAGCACAACTTCATCAAGTAAGTTTCCATCATCTTCATCAGGTGGGTTGCCATTCAAGAACAACTTTCTACATCATATTGTTCAACAAACATCATATCACATCAGATTTACATCATTTACCAAGTCCATCAAGTCAAGAATAACTTCATCAGGTGGATTGCCATCAAGGACAACACATGTCAACAGTCGCATGTCTTCATCTTCATTCAGTGGGTTGCCATCAAGGACAACACTCTGCATCATATTTCCAACAATATCCCCCTTTGGACTTGATGGCAACCATGATGGTGTTTGGTTACCACAACAGATAAGTACATTGACACCATGTCACTCTCCCAATTCTTTGACACCATTATCTGCATTCAAACACCATGTCACTCTCCCCCTTTGACATCAAGGGCAAAGGGAAGATCAAAACCAGCGGATCAAAACCAACACACTCTCCCCCTTTGACATCAAGGGCAACGGGTAGATCAAAACCAACACACCCACCCCCTTTTCTCCTCATGTAGAAGAAGCGTTCTGCAGATCTGATGTATATTGAAGTGACCAAGCTCCCCCTGAGTTCATGCTAAATATTCAAACATATTTTTCAATGAAGTACATGACTCTATGAACTTCCTATCACCAAAAGACCCATCCTTACATCAAACATCCAACCAAGTGGATTTACATATGAGACTCAAGTACCCAAACAAGTGGGTTTACACATTTCAACTCAGCTACCCATCCAAGTGGGTTTACAAAATTTGACTCAGCTACCCAACCAAGTGGGTTTACAATTTGACAAGTCCTTACATGACTGAATATTACAATTTTACATCATGGGTCTCAACAAGACCTTTTCATCAAAATACAAGTATGACCATTTAAGACCAACACCTAGAAAATATTCAAGAAAGGGAACATATTTCAAAACCATCATAATGACAACAAAGCATTATACTCAGTAACACTAATGCTCCCCCTAAAAATGTGCATCCGAACATCCGTTTCATATGACTAAGGCTCCCCCTTAGTTTGTGCATCCTGAACACTTTCACCAACAAATCATCCAGGCATCTTTATCAAAACATGAGAAATAGAATTATGAGAACTAGAACACCACCAGATATACCAAACAGTATCAAAGATACCAAACAGCACTGCAGTTGTGCTGAAGAGAGCTGACTCCAAGCAAAAATTTGTCAGTAATCAGACATACGCGGTTTTCTGTGCAGGAACTCGCATATATACGCGACTGTGTTTCAGGAAACCCACGTATCCAATGCCATCTTCTAAATTTTAACTAGATCTAATCCTCTGTGAGGAAAAGACAGTGTTCAGCTTCTTTCTGAGATATTCGACTACTTCCCTGGACTACAGATAGAACAGAGTAGTTGTGTCTTCAAGCGTCATTCAATGGTGGTAGCATAAGCGCATTAGTAACCAAGTCTTCATATTCCGTGCAGCATCAATACATTCTTTCCAAGAGAGATTATCATACCATAACAACATCTTCAAATAAGTGTCAAGCAATCATCCATGTGGTCCAATATCACCATGATCTTCAAGATTTAACATGAAGTAACCTATGTAGGAAAAATATCTCAACCATAGTAACCAACTCTGCATGATCTATTCTTATTTCTGAATCAAACGACATCCTACTCATCCATGTGTGAGCACAAAAGATACTTATCAGCAACCAGGGCTTAAAATCTCATCAAGTCATCATCATTTGAGTATGAGTGTCACAAAGACCAAAGAATAAGCAATCATATTGCCAACAATGCAATCATCAACCTACTACTCCCCAAAAACCAGTGCTATTGCTTAACTTGTGCAACCTGAATACCTTTATCAGCTAGTCATCAGCAACCATCTCTTCATGATCTGTCCTTATCTCTAAATACTAAGACTTCCAATCTCATCATCAAAAGGTAAACAGGACTCATCCATAATCTTCAACACAAGGCATCAAGTATCATATCATCATTATTTAGAACTGAGGAATTAAGCTGATACATAGTCAATAATATAGTTATTAACAGTCAGACTGATGCTCCCCCTGAACCTCTACACCAGATCTTCAGCTATCATACCAATTCTCTTATCATAAATGCATACGCGACTGTGTCTGCTAAATCTCGCGTGTATACGCGACTTTTGTGAATAGAACCTGCGTATGGAAAGTGAAACATAGAAATTTTTCACATTCCTTTATCTCCCCCTGAACTTGTCCTTCACAGCCTGTGTTATTTCATATCGGATATTTATTGAGAAGCCCATATAACGAATAATCAAATCAACCATGAGAGACATCATACATTGCTCCCCTTGTGACGATACATTACTAAATCTCATAATAACATACATGATTTCTGGAGTCAATCGAGACGAAGGAAGGCAATTGCCCCGGGATGGCTGTGTGGGGTGTTTAATTCCCTACGTTTCGATCGGTCTCCTTCTTTTCCAAATTTGCTTGAGCTTTCCAAGCTGACATCATGAAAGGTGTCCACTTTCCCAGATATACAGTGACCTATCTGCATTCTTTTTCTACATGTCCATACTTGTTACAAACACAACATCTCATGTGGCCGAGAGAAATAAACATAAGAATCATAATCGAGTTCTATTCTTCACTCCTTTTTCTGTCCCGGTACCTTTATGTCCATACATGTTACAAGAAAAACAATATCCCTTGAAGAAACCAGAGTACCTTTCTATGTAGGAACTATTTGTTTGAGGCTGAAATGATCTGCTCCTGCAATTTGCTCCAACATGCCCATAATTATGACACTTAAAACATTCAACCTTATTGTATGATTTCCTTTGAGATTTCATCATTGTTGGTTGACCTTTTGTTTCTTTCAACTCTTCAGGTTTTTCATTGACTTCCTTTGAATTTTTAGCATTCCCTTGTGAACTAGATTCTCCTTTGACCGTTTCATGAAAACCAAGACCAAGTTTAATAGAGGGAGACCTTTGACTGCTAAGAATATTATCCAGAATCTTAGTACTATCTTGAAACCTCAAGAGTTTATCCTTTTCTTCTAATTTACCTTTGAGAATGTTTACCTCAACCTCCAAGGCTTGACATTGCTTTTTCATGCTTTCTTCTTTCCTTCTTCCATCTTCTACTTGATCCTTCAGATTTAGGATCTCTTCTTTCAACCAATTTTCATTTTCTTCACATGTTTGTTGCAGCTCTTCATTCTTCTTCTTCGATGCTTTGAGATCTACTTTCAGAGATATGTTTTCAGCTTCAAATTCTGCATTCTTCTTATTTGATTTATCCAGGTCTTCTTTGAAGATGATTTACGCTTCCAAGGCCTTCCTTTTCAAATGTTTGTAGAGGTTCCTCATTCTTCTTACTTGATCGCAGATATGCTTGCGAGAGAGATGATTGCGGCTTCAAGTCCTTCATTCTTCTTGCTTGATTTTTTCGAGATCTGCATTTTGATCGTTGATTTCTACTTCTAGTTCTTTGAGTCGATTGGATGCATAAATATGAAACCTTTGATACTTGTCCCTTTGTCCATTGACATTTCTATTTGATCTTTCATTTGAGAGATCCATCTCGTATCGATAAGCCGCTTTTATTAAATGATCTTTGTTGATCTTCAATTTTCTTGTTAGCTTCCTTTAGAATCCAAAACTTGCTTATATCTTCACCATTGTTTGCACAAAGAAGATTATTAGGTCCCCAATCACTATCTGATTCATCTTTGTCGATTTCTACTATACAGGTTTTCTGAGACATCTCCTTGCTTCGAGTAGTCTTCTTCTTTTGTTTCTTTTCCATGAGCATTTGTAGAGCTTGGTCAGAATCTTCTTCATCTTTAATCTTGACAGCTTCTTTTAGATCCATACTGTCACTTTCACTATCATAACCTTTGCATATACAGGTAAGTGAAATACAAGAACAACGATCAATACTTGTTTCATCTCCTTCAATTTCTGCTATACATGATTTCTAAGGCATCTTCTTTCCTTGAGTAACCTTCTTCTTTTGCTTCTTTCCCATTGCGATGGATCTCCTTCAAGCAATCAAGCTTCTGCAGAAGGACCTGCTCTGATACCAATTGTTGGGAAAAATGCGGGGGGGGGGTGAGCCAAAGTATTTCTTTGCATATCAAAAACTTTTTACTTTTTCACTCTTCTAAAACCCATACGCTACTTTCCTTTAGTAAACTCGCGTATACACGCGGATATCCTTCATACAACTAGCGTATTAGCAGAGATCTAAATATGCAGATATTTATTAACTTAGTTCTTTGCAATATTCATTCATCTGATGTTAAGTAAATAGTAAACATGTGTAGTAACAACAGAATAATCACCACACAAAGCATCACACATGAACACCGGGATTTTTAGGTGGAAACCCAAGTCGGGAGAAAACCACCGCTGCAGTTGCTCTGCCTTCAATATTTTATTATAGAGAAAACATCTTACAACATATGTGCTGGTGCAGACTCCTACCAGCACGTAGGCACCCACCTGCGCTCGTTTACCAGCCTCTCCTGGAAGGGAGCTCCATCCCCCTGACTCGTTTACCAGCCTCTCCTAGAAGGGAGCTACGACCCCCTGATCTCGTTTACCAGCCTCACCTGGAAGGGAGCTACAACCCCCTGACTGAAGGCTACAACCCTCGGCACCACCTTGGACCACGTTTCATCAATTTTCACCTTTGGACCTTTCTGTCGCACTAGCTCAAACATACATCACCAACGGATACTTGCAGATTCGGACAACACGGATCGGATAGTAGTAATACGGCGGAAACGGATGCGGATGTTATACCCCATGCTTTAGCAAACCCTAGTTTGCATACGCGCTTTCCTTTCACTGATACCGCGTATATACGCGCTTCCGTCCACAAACCCGAGCGTATACCTCGCATGTATTTCATTGCGCCTCCGAGCAACATATCTTCAGCGAAGCCGCGTATATACGCGCTTCCTCTTCGGCGAACTAGCGTATGGTTCTTCAGACTTTTATGTCATTGCAATTCTTCACAACAGATACATCACTTCAGATTTTACCCTTTACCTCAGACAGATGTTCGCCTCATCACAGATCTAATCATTCCATAAACAGATCTAGCAAATACAGATACATTTCAGATCTAGATATCCCGCTTCATCATTTCTTCATAGGTGCATCATAGATTCAGATCTATCATCAAGCCTTTACCCTTTCCATACAGATATACTTCATAGAGAAGTATTCATTCAAGCTCAGACATCTTGCTCTTACACTCATCATTTTCACAATGAATTTCTTCTCCTTATATAGGTTTATCCTTTTTCAATACCACGAGCCAAACAATACCATGAGCCTTCAATACCATGGGCCCCTTTTTCAATACCATGAGCCAAACCAATACCATGAGCCTTCAATACCACGAGCTCCTGGATTTGCACTTTTTGAGCGCTTTTGCCCATACGCGACTTGGAACGTTCTTTTCCGCGTGCATACGCGACTTACCTTAGACAGATCCGCGTATTCATAGAGACATACTCTTTTCATCATATATTTAACACATGCTGAATTCCTTTCTTCATTGCTTTCTGTACTCACTGTAGATATATCAGATTTTCATCTTTAAACAGGTTCATCAAGACATTCTATCAAGCACAACTTCATCAAGTAAGTTGCCATCATCTTCATCAGGTGGGTTGTCATTCAAGAACAACTTTCTACATCATATTGTTCAACAAACATCATATCACATCAGATTTACATCATTTACCAAGTACATCAAGTCAAGAATAACTTCATCAGGTGGATTGCCATCAAGGAAAACACATGTCAACAGTCGCATGTCTTCATCTTCATTCAGTGGGTTGCCATCAAGGACAACACTCTGCATCATATTTCCAACACTAACAAGCCATTATCAAACTTAAAACAAAATAACAGAGCATGAATTGAATGCAATTTGACTCCAGAGTACTCTAACTAAGTTATCATGCAATTAATCTATGGGATTCCATAGCCTATTTCGTTCATCATGAATGGTATTTTGGAAGAGCTTGTTAGAACAATCTTGGCTGTACAATTCAATGCATTTGAATGCAAACATGAAAACTGAAAGCAATTACAATTAAAAACTAAGACATCACATGACCTATTTCCTACCCATTGTTACTGATATTTTGGAAGAGCTTTTTAAGAGTAAGATCAACTATGCTACTTAGTGTAAACAAGCTAACGTGACAACCTTTGATATCACGGTCATGCGCTTAGTCATCATAATGATTTTTTGGAAGAGTTTACTAGAATAAGTTCTAAACTCGATAATGAACAAAAAGAAATTGCAATTAAAATCTATAACACTCTGACCATTTATCATTCATTATAATGATCTTTTGGAAGAGTTTCTTAGAACAAGTATAGCTATAGTGACTAATGAAATTAACTATGAACTCAAACTTCAAAAACGTGAAAGCAATTTAAGATACTTATCTAAATTGCGAAAGTAAAAGCCACTTTCCGGGGAGGTAGGGGCCCTCTACCCACTGGAGCGGAATCTAACTCAAGATCAACTCAACGCGTTCAAAGCAATCGTGTCTACTTCTTCATTAAAGGAAAATAACTTAAAAAACGAGTATTCTCGGTCTTTGGAAATACTAACGATCAATCACGAAATCTAATCAGAAATCTAGAGCTTGTCTCTCGGTTTTCTCAGTACATTTATAACAAATATTCATAACAGAGCTTGCAACAATACGGGGATCATTGTCTTTTCATATCAAAATCGTACTAGAGACTCTAAAGATGGCGGCGTAAAGGGACAAAGGACATATGGTACTGCCCTTGTCCTATTAGAGTCTGCCTCCTTGTATGAGTTCCCACACTTACAAAACCACGTCCATAATTCGAGTTCATTCTTCATGGTGAGCAACAAACGTTGAGGACATGATGTGGAATAAACATGTGTGGCTTTTCTCGAGAGGACACATGGAACATGCTTGAGCGTGAAGTTACGGGTGGCAGTGTAACTACGGATAGCTCTGCGATGTCATTTTGTAGCTAGTTTCAGATTCAAAAATGCATTACAATGACAAAATCACAAAACTTAGCAAGTTAGCCATGATACTCATTCTTAGAGTAATTTTAACTAATTTCATTGATCATTTGGGCACTGGGATAACAATGGAAAAAGGAAAGAAAATGGAGTGAAGTAAGATGAAAGAGAGAACAATCTTGGGGGCTCAACATACCCCCACTTCTTGGAGAGCTTCTTGCATGTCCTCATGCAACTTATTCCCATAAACTTCGGAAGACTTACGCGAGAGCATCCAACCCTCTTCTTCTTTCTCTTTCTGGAAGTTAAAAGGTCTTGGGGCTGCGATGACTAACTTGAACCTTAAATTGGTAATTTCCCCTAATTAACTTCTTATTCCTCTTTTTCAACTTTTTCATGGGCCTTTTCCACTTTGTCCATTTTGTAGAAGAGAGCAGGGGTTGAGTTTATCTCGTTTTGAACAGTTTGACTTGTTCCTTACCGAATATCATTCTCGGTTACGATATGTCTATTAAGTACTTCCAACTATGCCTACTCTTCTTGAACACATCTATTTCAGACGGTGGAGGACTAGAGGGGTTCTATCTCTACTGCATTTTGAAGCTTTCCTTTCCAATGTTTCAACATAGTCATAAACTTCTTCTTTGTCAGGTCAATTTCGGGGGTTTCTTTATCAAAATCTTCTTCAACGTCTTCTTCAATATATGTTTCCTCATCTTCTATGTTTATCACCCCGAGTTTGTTTTGATATGTGTTTTCCTCTAGTTTCCCCACGAGTCTATGGCTTCTTCTCGGTGTGGGATGATCCCTCTCCTTTTTTACTTTTGTGGCAAACTTTTACGATTACCCTCTCTTCCTTCAGTGCACATTTCGTAATGCGGGTCAACTTCTCGGGAGATTATTTTCTTCTTGCTATCTTGAATTGATTTATCGGTTTCAATTTTAGAGGACTCTCATTTTCTGCTTCTCTTTGTAGAGCTGATGTTCGGGTGAAGGCTCTTTTGGTTTCCTATCAAAGTGATTTCTCACCAGAAATTATCCCCAGTATCTTTTGTTTTGGCTAAATGGTCGTTCGATTAGAATCTATAACCAAGCCATGATGGTATAGATTTGTCTCTAGGGAATTTAGGACTCTCCTTTGAACACTTGAAGCCATCTTTTTTTTAAACTTTGGAAGCAATAAATAGGGAAAATTAAGCTCTTCTTCGAGAAAATGCATTATCAACCTAATGAGTGGCTAAACTAAAGTACCATATCTACCTTCACAAGTGATAAATTTTTGTAGAATAAGCAATATGTTTTCTACATTTATTCTATATAATGTCAGAGCTTGGAATTCCCTTTTTAAACACGGTGACATCCATACCTGGTGATTTGAGGATTTTCTTCCATGATTCATTATGAAATTCTACTTTGTTCTTGAAAGCCATCTTTCTCCATGTCTAAGAAATCACATGTTAGCTTGCGCCATAAAAACTCTACTCGTGTGATGATCATTTAACATCTCCAACTTCAACCTCGACTCCTTTGAATGACCTTGCAAATGTTTTAGTAACTTCTTTGTGACAACCATTAAATTTCTCAAGGAATTGTAGCCATCCTTCACATGTGCAACATTTCCTACTTGCTTTTAGGGTATCCTTCGAGGTATTTTTGTGCCCATTGGTTCGGTCGACGATGAGGCCCACTAATTTCTTCTTCAATCTTCGGATTAGTACTCTTTACGCTCACGGAGACAATGACTTCAACCTTCAAGCAGATATTCACTCCGCTTCACGGTGATAGTGCTTCAATCTTCAAGGCGATATACCTGCAGCTTCACGGTGACGGTGGCTTCAAATTTCAAACCGTACATACCTCTGCTTCACGGTGATAGTGACTTCAACTTTCAAACTAATATACCTCTTGCTCTGACGGTGATGAGAGATACCTCTTGTTTTGACGAATGAAATGATGAAGGGTTGGCTACAAGGATGGAGTAATAGGGAGTAGTTTGAGAACGAGTTAATGAAGTGAGGTAGAAGAAAACAAATCAATGAGTGAAAAGGCTATGGGAGATTTTTACATAGCAGGATTCAGAAAATCATCATTAAATGATTTGGGTACAGGGTGACGTAAGAAAATCAAACACTTGACCTTTTAACCGCTTAAATGATGATCGAGTATAGAATTTGAAATGAAGGATTTTTATCCAAATTTTGCGGAGGGTATATTTGGCATGATCAATAAAAATAATCAAAACAACTTTTCGAATGATTCATAACTAGACTATACTAAAGTTTTTCATGAAATGCCATTATAATTAGAACTTTTTTACCTTTGCTTTTCATCTACTTTTTGTGGTCTTTGTATACTTTGTTCTCCTCTGGACACCATTACTTTGTGAGTCTTTATAATCCTTCTTGATTCTTCTTGTTCATGTGGATATCTTGGATCATCTTGTTGCACTTCAAATGTACTGATTGATCGGTGCCTTTAGGAGTTTGTAGGCATGAATAACTGACACATCGCAGTTTGCGGAAAAGTACGATTAGGTACTGGAATGTCTGATTAGGCTATGAGAATGTACTATTTAGTCAGAGAATTTTAATCATGGAATGGAGTGGTTTGGAATATACACTGTGCAGATATTTTATGGAATGGGTGAAGATAGATGATGAAACATGGTATAATGGAATATGTATGAAGTGAATGATGGAATGGGATGGATTACAATTTATGAAATGGAGCGGAAGAATATAAGAAATGGCACCGCAATCCATGACATGTGTTATTCATTTGCGTGAAAAACATTAAACTTTAAATTTTGATATGGAAATGGGAGTGGATGAAGTATGGAATGAGATGAATGAAATATGGAATGAAGTGAAGTATGAATGAATGAATGAAATGGAGTATGGATGGATAAGTAAATCGAATGAAATGAAATGAGATGGATCATAAGTGCAATGGATGCGAACTTATGATTTTGTAAGCATTGCTTATGAGAAACAAAAATGGAAAAGTTAGAGTGTCGAAAGAGCTGCGATTTTCACTCCATCTTTAGCGTATAAACATGCCAATCGGTGATTGGTTTTCATGTTTATACTTTATTTTTTATTTTTATTTTTTAATATGTAACTTTAGAAAATTCAATCCAAGTTGATTAAGAAGAAAGATTCTTCTTCATTAAATTCACATCACTATTTTTCCTGGAACTTCTTGAAAAATTCTTCTCTTGAGAGTGGGTGTGATACTGACTTCAATCTATGACCATTCCACAAGAAAAGTGACCTCTTCTTCATCTATTGTCACGATTTTCTTGCTCCATTGTCAAAAATTTCAATAATTTCATATGGCCCAAGCCAATGTGTTTGAAATTTACCTTGAAAATCCATTAGACTTTTGAATCAAACAAGAGAGCCAGTCACCTTCTTTGAACTTCTATACTCTTTGATGTATTTGTCATGCCATACTAGTCCTTTCTCATTGGACTAGACTTGATTTTCTGAGCGCATCTTGTCTTATTGATCTCATCAAATTCATTAACTGGCTCCAATCTATGCTTTTGTGCCTCAGTTAAATCAAGTCCTAGTTGAAACTGCCATTTTGAATGTTTGAATGGAACTCTATGGAAAGCAAAACACTTGCTTTCCATAAAAAAATTCATAAGGAGTATGATGACCTATTGTGTTTCTCCATGTAATTACGCTAGGCCTGAGGAGAAGCGTGAAGCCTATCTACACAATCTCTTCTATGTAAATGAGCAGGTCTTTGTTAGGATTCAGCTAGATGACCTTGTTGTAGTAGATTCAACTTGACCATTTGCTTGTGGATGATAAGAAGTAGATTTTCTATGCCTGATTTTGTGCCTCTCCATCATTTGCTCCACTAGCCTTGATGTAAATTGAGCTCCTTGATCTATAACAATTTCCCTTGGGACACCAAAACGAGTAAAAATATCCTCAAAAGAAAAGTAACTACGGAGTGCTTCACTGTAGCAAAAATTAATGGCTTGGCCTCTACCCTATTTGGTAACATAATCGATGCAAACTAATATATATCTCTTTTTGTCTTGATGGAGGACTAATGAGGTCTTACAAAATCCAAAGCCATTTTTTCAAAAGGTTCAATATGTACACGAGAGGTTGTAATGGCATCTCACCTAAAGGAGAAGGTTTCCCTACCCTTTGGCAAGCTGTCACACATTTTGACATACTCTTTAGCATCTTTAAACAAGGATGACTGATAATATCCTAAATGAAGGATCTTATAGGGTACGTCCTCTTATACGGCAAAGTGTCCCGCCACAAGGTTCATCATGACATGCTTTGAGAATCTCGAGGCATCTCATCTTCATGAACACATCTCCCTAATGATCAAATGCGGGTCTGTCTTGTACAACTCATTACGCAACCCATGAATATTTTGCAACGTCATGAATGATTTTTTCTTTTATCTCTTGCATTCATTATTGAAGGAAATTTTCACTGAAACTAAATAATTAGCAATGTCGGCAAACCAAGGAGTTTTGAGTAGAAAGATGTGCAAAAAGATATTCATCGGGAGAAATTGATCTTCAACTAGAGTGTCATCTGTGATGTTTTGGAGTCTAGATAGGAAATCAACTACGTGTTTCTTTGTTTTCTGGGCCTATCTAGAATGGTAATGTTGAATTCTTGTAAAAAGCGATAACCATCTTACTGACTCTTGCCATTAGTAATTGATTTGTTCATTAAGTATCTAATTGCGAGAATGATCGAAATGTGAACAAAAGTTTCATAGCTACAGTTATATAATGTACAGAATTTGTTTATGGCATAGAACAACGACTAAGAAACTATTTTTCGATACTGAGTATAGTTTTAACTTTCTGCGAGTCAAATTTCTCTTGGTATAGTAGATGGCATAAGGAATCGGGTCTTTTTGTCCCAATCTTTGCTCCTAGAGGCACATATCAAGCTTATATGTTGAGATATGAAAGGTAACTCCAGGTTAGGTCCCCTTAGAATAAAGTAACTTCGAAAATTTTTGTTTTCGGGGTTTCAAGGCTATGGCCGATCGAGTAATTCCATTTGAATTCACAATCTTTGGTAAGTAATTTGAGAGAGTGGAGATGCTATCTTGGTGAAGTTTTTCTATAAACCTCAGAAGTAATATCCTGTAAATCCTAGAAAACTCCCTAACATATTTTTGACAACTCGAATAGATAGGTTAGAGATGACTTCAACTTTTGACTCATGAAAGCTCTAATCCCATCACACGAAATGTGATGCTCTAACAATACCTTCGGTAAACATCATGAAACATTTCTCATGACTAAGTGAAAAGATTTGCTTCTACGACATCTCTTTAAAACTTTTTCCAAGTTTGCTAAAAAGCTTCTTCAAATGTATTTCCATAAAGCTGTGAAATCATCCATGTATACCTCTACATAATCATGTATTAGATCTGCGAAAAAAATTCCTAATATTGCCCTTTGGATAATGTGCGGGTGCATTGCATAATCCAAATGGCAATAGCTCATGGCTATCATAGGGTACCCCAGGACAGTAAATGTGGTTTTGTATTGATCTTCAAGTGCTACTTGGATTTGGTTGTAACCACTAAACCCATATAAGAATGAGAAGTACTTTTTGCCAACTGAGAAAGACAACTTTGAGACCAGGAAGGGAAGGACAATTCTTATACATCCAAAGGACACTCTCTCAAGGCACAGGTCTCTACAACTTTTACATCCAAAGGACACTCTCTCAAGGCATGTTTCTTCCTACATTTGGGACAAAAGATTGCCAAGGCATCAGATTCAGCCTTTTGCTTGTTTTGTATCTTGAGGGTGTCTATTTGTTCACTAAGACTCCCTAAGATGTCAGATTTAAAATCATCAAGCATGTGTCCTATTTCTGATCTACTTACCGTCCCAGAAGCAGATTTACTTGCCCTTGCAAGAGCAGGATCTCTTGGACCTTTGACAGTTTTGGATTTCCCTCTGGAAAGGTTGATACATAACTCAGATATTTCAGGTAATGTGAGTTGTGATATATCCCCTTTTCCCATCATGTTAAGGATATCCAACTATTCATCCCTAATGGTTTTCAACAAAAGTGTCTTGATCTAGGTTTTCCATTTGTGCCCTTTTTATGTTGTATTTAAATCTTTCCAACAAATCTTCTAAGTTTTCATCTTCTTTTTGTAACATCTTGAACACTTCTTCCTTATGATTAACCGGCATACAATAATCAAAGTATCTCTCTAGAAATGCTTGTTTCATGTCTTCCCATGTTCTAATAGAGCTACTGATTAGACTCATAAACCACTTCAATGCTGCTCCCTTCAAAGTTGAAGGAAATAATTTCAGTTTTTGAGCATCTTGTAAGTAGTCATAAGTCCTACACAACACTTCAAATTCGAATAAGAAAGTTTCAGGATCCTCATTTTTAAGTCCATAGAAGTTCGGAAGGACGGAAGGTGAAATGTTTTTCATGGTTGTATTGGTTTCTTCATCAAGTATAGGGAACCCAAAAGAGCTTCCTATTCTACCTCTTCCTCCTTCTACACCTCTACCTCCTTCTCCTCTTCCTCCTTCTCCTCTACCTCTACCTCTACCTCCTCCAAACAATGTGTGTTCTCCATTAACAACTCCTCCTCCTCCTTCTTCTGCCATGGTTAACTCTCCTGTGGAAGTAGAAAGGTTTGTGTCCCTGACAGGAGTTTTTAGATCTTCTTCTATGGCAGGTTCAGTGGATGAAGTGGAAGGTTTCTCTAATGGAATAGGTGACCTTAGATCTTCTAGAAGTCCAGGATCAGTAAAGGATGGAAGATGGGTTTGAGTTGAAGGTATACTAGCTCTGGATCTAGATGAAACAAGTGGTGTTCTAGAAATCAAACTTCTGCCTCTGCTGCTTATAAATCTTCCCCTTGAATCTCTCTCCCTATGCATAAAATTGTTTTTGGATGCTAAGAAACAAAGGTTACCTAGTTTTCACTTCCCCGACAACGGCGCCAAAATGTTGGGTCTCAATCTAGTCTCCTAAACTGAGCTCATTTAATTGTCAACCAGGATTTGTAAACTGCTGAAGTGAAGTGTACCATATGTACCCAGGTGCTTGTTTCCTAATGCGTTGTGTGTAGTGTTTTGTGATGTTTTTGGTCTTTTATGTTAATTTATGATGTTTTTTTCACTTCCCCGACAACGGCGCCAAAATGTTTGGGCTCAACCTAGTCTCCTAAATTGAGTTCATTTAATTTTCAACCAGGGTTGGTAAACTGCTGAAGTGAAGTGCACTGTATGTGCCTAAGTGTTTGTTTCTTAATGCGTTGTGTTTAGTTTTTTATGATGTTTTTGGTCTTTTTATGGTTTTATGTTCACAAGGGGAAAGAACTAAATGTTGGTGGAAAAGCTATTTTGGTTAAGCAGTATGGCTTGATTTGTTGATGACAAATGATAAATGCAAAAGCAATCTTGACAAAGACAAACCTAAACTATGACTAATGAGAATACAAAGCTTGATAATGACTTCAAGAAAATAAATCACAACATGAACTTAACTTGTCCAATTCTTTCATTTAAGGTATTTTGGAAGAGCTTGAGAAATGAAGCTAAGTATGAAAATTCTCCTAACTAAACAATTAAACAATCAACTTATAATGATACAACATCTTATCCATGATTAAAGTTTTGTTGAAGCATATTTGGAAGAGAACATTGGTAACATCATAAGATCTCTACTCTAAAACTAACTCCTAATTCTATTCTGCAACTTAGTTTAACATCACTAAACCTTACTGTTTGGTCAATTTAGTGTATCCTAAATTGCTGCATTTAATTTGTCAATCCGGGATTCGTAAGCTGATGAAGTGCGGCGCACTATATGTGCAAGATAACCTATTTCTTAACTTTTTGTCGTTTTTGGTTTTCTAAGGTGAAATGGAAATTCTAAGATGAAAACAAGTTGGGTTATGTTTGTTCAAGGAAACAATATCTCCTATAATGATTTACCAACTTGAAATCTTAAAAAAAAGAAATTTGAAATTTACAATGACAAGACTTGAAAGGAAATGAAAATGAGCTGCTGAAATGAAAAGGTGCTGCTAGTCTATCAAATCAAAACAGTGAACTGTTGAGCATGAAAACCAAACTATTATTGCTGCTGACTGAACACAAAAGAAACTATGCTTAAGGAAATTCAAAATTGCAACAAAATAAATCTAAATCAGATTACATCAATTTATCTTCTGATCCTTCATCATTAGTCCAGCTATGATTTTCGGAAGTAATCATAAACAACTTGAGTAACTGATATTTAACTTGCATAAAGTAAACTAATATCAAACCATACATTCATGATTCAATCCCTCACCATCAGTCCAGCTGTGGCTTTCGGAGGCAACTAAAGATGTCATGCACGATTTAATATATCTAAATTTGCGGAAAAGAAACTAATATTAAACTACACATTTCATAATACAATCCCTCACCATCAGTCCAGCTGTGGCTTTCGGAGGCAACTGAAGATGCTATGAGCAGCTTAATATATCTAAATTTGCAGAAAAGAAACTAATACTAAACTACACATTTCATAATGCAGTCCCTCACCATCAGTCCAGCTTTGGCTTTCGGAGGCAACTGAAGATGCTATGAGCAGCTTAATATATCTAAATTTGCGAGAAAAGAAACTAATACTAAGAAACTACACATTTCATAATACAATCCCTCACCATCAGTCAATTGTGGCTTTCGGAGAACTTGGCCCGAGATGCTATGGCTTGACTTAATATCTAAATTTAACTACGAAGCAAATAAGCAAAGCTGAAATGAGCAAAGGAACAATGCGAAATTAAAAAAAACTGAAAAGCAAATTAGCGACGAGCAAATGTTAGTTCCATGTCATTAGTCAAAAAGCTATGAAAATGCCCGGGCTGCCTATCTATAACCTGAAACAAGAACACTGATCAGTGATTAACAATACAAAACATGAAAGACAGAAGTGAAATGGAAATTATGGAAGTTTATAAACAGAAATGAAGCAAATGCAATGTATAAACATATGAATGGATTATGACACAATGAGCTTTAAAGAAACGAAATGAGAACTTTACACTAATGCACAAAACCTTAGCTGAGCAGGGGCCCTCTACACCAGCCTTGGCAACGATCTTCAAATACGAATTTCGGTTGAAAACAGAGTCTTCTTATATTAAAAAGCAGTCATTATAGAAAGGTGATGTTACGGCACAAGTGCAGCGTAATCACATTACAGAGCAGACTAATAAAAGATAACAGAGACTAACATCGACTAACTCTATATGCGTATGCAAACGCATTATATATAACAAAAGAAATATAACTGTCTCCTAAAGTTCATGTTGGTGGAGAACACGTAGACCATTACGTCCACGGATCTAGGATCATGGCCGTGTTGGAAAGTAAATCTACGAGGAGTGGATGCTTGAATTCGACTAAGGAGCCATGTACAGATGTCGATTTATCCTCTGCAGCTTAGAAACGGCCGTATGAATCTTCATGTGACACGAAACAGAGTCCTGTCAACATGAGACTCTATGGTTGACTTCCATGTGGACGCCTTTGACCGCGACTTCTTTAGATGAGTTTGCTCGAACCAATAGGACACGAACCATGTCCACATCATTCCTGACTTTCCCATGTGGCTCGTTTTCCCTGTAGACACCTGTAACATAGAGTTTCACAAAATAGCTGCGGAAAGTTGCAGTAGCTGCGGAAAGTGGCAAGATTCCGCAGCTGAATGAACAAAATCTAAATCAAATAGAAAACACAAAAATATAATTAAAAACCATGTTAGATGCTCTTTTGCACATGATATTGACAACTTGGGAGGTTCGGGTGAGTGAAAAAGGTATAGAAAAGTGTATGGAAAAGATGCAGATTTGAGACTCAACATACCCCCACTGTGAAGGTGTTGCATGTCCTCATGCAACCAAAATTTTGATAATCTTTCTTCAGTTCATGTGCCTTGACACTTCAGCCAGCACATCCAATCCTCTCATCTTCTTCCTTGGTACTGCCATCATTCTGGGTTTCTTCATTAAGCACCTAAATTTGATATTAACGAGTGCTCTGCTCAACTTCTGGCATTTCCTTTTCAATTTCTTATTCTTCTTCTGCCATATTCCCAAATGTAGCATGGTATTATCATGGATGATTTTGTCCAGTTTGCCTTGTTCTTTCAATGTCTCATTTTCATTTTTGATGTGCGTATTTAAAAGCTCTAGCTCAAAAATTTACTGTTTTAGTGATTGGAATAAATCATCCTGTAATGTATGAGGCTGAATGGATGAAGTACTTGGACCTGTAGCTGCCTTTTCCAAAGATTCTATATAGTCATATACTTCCTGCTGCTTGGGGTCTATTTCAGGTGTCATTTTTATTGGGCTGTCCCCAAAATGCCGTGAAGGAGAGTTATCTTCAAAATCTGGCTCAGGAGGGCTCACATCAATATCTTGCTGAGAATGGGATGGAGTATGCTCAATTTCTGATTGGGAATGAAATGAACCGGGTTCACTAACTGACTGAGATGGACTATGGTCAGCTAGGGACTGTTCAGATGTCTCCTCACCCAAATCAATGAAATGAGGACCCTTAATTTGTGTTTTCCTCAATTTCCCCTTAAGTCTACTGCTTCTTCTCACACGCTGTGGTACACTATCCTTTTGTTTTTGTTTTCCTTTCTCTGTCTTCTTGGGCATAGATGATTGTTTTTGAAGATAAACTAATCTTTCAGATAACACTTGATTATCTTCTTCTTTAGAAGAAGGAGTTTTATGTACAGCCTCAATAATTTTTCTCTCTTTTGGTGTTATTGGCTTCTTACCCTTGATTTCTTTCTTCTTCCTCTTTGACAATCTCTCTTCCCTATCAGTTCTTTCAATTGCAGTAGTAGGAGTATTTTGGATTTCATCAATTATTCTTTTTCTCCTACTTCTTCTTGCTGTGCTACCTTCAGGAATTCCCTGAGTAGGAGTAATTTGGGTTTCAACATTTATTCTTTTCCTTCTACTCCTTCTTGTTGAACTACCTTCAGGAATTTCCTGAGTTTCCTCAAAGAAATTTCTAACTAGAAATTGTTCCCATGTGTCTTTCTTTTCCTTTAACTCCTTTTCAATCAGAATTTTTACAAGGCCGTGGTGATATAGATGGGGTTCTACATCTCCCAAATTTTTCTGAACAGTCACGGACATTTTCTTCAAACTATTGAATAGAAAATATGGGAGATTGAGAGTTTGATTTTCTAGAAAATTCATCAATAGCCTGGTATGGTACATATACATGGACCCAAAACGGCCTTCACATGTAATGAATTTCTGAACAAATAACAGTAAATTAGCCCATTCTTCTTTCAATGCATGCACAGGAATTCCTCTTTTAAAAACAGTTATGTCCATACCTTGGTTTCGTAAGATTGTTCTCCATGCTTCATCACTGATGCTTTTATTTTTAAACCAACGCTCACCCTCCTGAAGAAGTTCCGTGGCTGTTGCTATAGATGTCGTTTGTGAATGAATGCGAGAGGATAATATGGAGATCGTGAAAGGCTACGGAATTGTCAATATAATCATTGCACGTAATGGATAGAGCTCATGGTTCAGAACTATATAAAAATGTGTTTTTCAATGCTATTTGAAATAAATTTTATTCATACCTTTGGAATCCTTGGCTTTTCCCTTGGTCTTCAACTAATTGATCTCCATTGGTGTCTTGAATGCTCCACGTCTTCATTTTTGATCCTTTCACCTGCATTTTATTTCATAGTTATGGAAATAAAGTCTGACTGTACATTCTTTTTGAAAATAGAGTAGTAGCTGCGGAATCTGCTTCTGGCTGCGGAAACTGGAGTCAGCTGCGGAAACAGATGTCAGCTGCGGAAACTGACACAACTATTACTTGGATGAATAGAAATGAACAAATGACAAATGACCAGATGGAAATGGTCATGAAAAAGATTTTTATTGATGGAATGGAATGAAATGGATAAAATGAAGTGGAATGGAATGGAATGAAATGAAATGAAATGGAATGAAGTGGAATGAAATGGAGTAGGTGGTGTCAAAACTTGTGAAATGAAAGAGAGAGATTTTTTTTTTTTTTTTTGGAAAATATAGAGTGTCAGGTGTTCCTGATTTTCACCCTATATTTTCTGTATAAGACTGCCAATCAATGACTGGTTTTCAGGCTTATACCATTTTTTATTTATTTATTTTTATTTTTAACTGAAAAGAACAAAAGCTAGGCTGGTGGAGAAGAAGAATTCTTCTGTACCAGCCTGATTGCAGAACTATCTTGAAACAATTTGACAAAATCCTCTTTTGAGAGTGGCTTATGATAAATTTTCAATCTATGGCCATTCACAATAAGAGGAGTTTGAAACTCATCAATGGTCTTGATTCTTACCGCTCCATTGCTAAAGATCTTGTCAATTTCATATGGCCCAAGCCAATGAGTCTGAAATTTTCCTTGAAAATCTTTAAACTTGGAATCAAATAATAATTCCCAATCTCCTTCTTGAAACTTCTTCTCCTTGATATACTTGTCATGCCATTTAGCTCTTTGATATTGAACTAGATCAGTTCTTAAAATTGCTTCTTGTCTGATCTCATCTAGCTCATTCAATTGCTCCATTCTATGCTTTTGGGCTTCTGATAAGTTCATCCCCAATTGAACTGCTATCTTGAAGGTCTTGACTTGGAACTCAATGGGGAGCAAGACTTATTTCCCATAAACAAGTTCATAGGGAGAATGTCCTGTTGTATTCCTCCATGTAGTTCTGTAGGCCCACAAGGCTTCTGGAAGCCTTTCTGCCCAATCTCTTCTATGTAGATGAACAGTTTTGGTGATGATACTTTCAAGAACTTTGTTTGTGGACTCCACTTGACCATTTGCTTGTGGATGGTAAGGAGTAGATCTTGTGTGCTTGATTTTGTATTCTTCCATCAACTTCTCCACCAAATTGGATGTGAATTGGCTCCCCTGATCTGTCACAATTTCTCTTGGAACACCAAAGCGAGTAAAAATATCCTCATAAAGAAAATGGACAACTGAATTTTCAGTAGTAGATACTAATGCTTTAGCTTCTACCCATTTAGTAACATAATCAGTACAAACCAATATATACTTCTTTTGCTTGGATGGTGGATTAATAGGTCCAATGAAATCTAAAGCCCACTTTTCAAAGGGTTCAATGAGTACCTGTGTTTGCAGTGGCATTTCATTTGAAAGGGTAGGTTTCCCTACTCTTTGGCAGCTGTCACACCTTTTGACATATTGTTTTGAATCTTTGAAGAGGGAAGGCCAATAATATCCTAAAGAAAGGATTTTATAGGCCATCCTTTTGTCTGCAAAGTGTCCGCCGCATGGTTCATCATGACATGCCTTAAGAATATCAGGCATTTCATCTTCCCTGACACATCTTCTGATCACAAGATCTAGCCCTATTTTAAACAATTCGTTAGAAATCCATGAATATTTTGAACTCTCCTGAATAATTTTTCGTTTTTCACTTGGAAATAAATGTGAAGGAAGTTTCCCTGTAACCAAATAGTTAGCAATATCTGCATACCAAGGAGTTTTAATAGTTACTGCAAACAAGTATTCATCGGGAAACTTATCCTCTACAGGAGAATCTTCTTTAGTATTCTGAATCCTAGACAAGAAATCAGCTACTGTATTTTGTTTTCCTGGTCTATCCAACACAGTAATATTGAATTATTGCAAAAGTAAAAGCCATCTTGTCACTCTGCCATTAGTAACAGGTTTGTTCATCAAATATCTAATTGCAGAATGGTCAGTATGAATAAAAGTTTCATAACCTATTATGTAATGTCTAAACTTATTAATTGCATGAACAACAGCTAAAAACTCTTTTTCAGTCACAGTATAGTTCAACTCTGTGGGAGTCAAATTTTTACTGGTATAATAAATGGCATAAGGAACTAAATTTTTTTGACCCAACACAGCTCCTAGAGCTGTATCTGAAGCATCCGTAGAAATATGGAAAGGGAGTTTCCAATTTGGTCCTCTTAAGATAGGTGCTTCAGATATTCTTGTTTTCAAAGTTTCAAAAGCTGATTGACAATCAGGATCCCATTTAAATTCACGGTCTTTTGTAAGAAACTTGAAGAGTGGAGATGCTATTTTAGTGAAGTTTTCTATAAATCTTCTATAGTAACCAGTAAATCCTAGAAAACTTCTAACATCTCTTTGACAATTTGGAATAGGCAACTTGGAGAGGACTTCAACTTTTGATCTATCAACCTTAATCCCATCTCCTGAAATATGATGTCCTAAAACAATCCCTTCAGTAAACATCATAAAGCATTTTTCATGGTTTAATGAAAGGTTTGTTTCTTTACATCTTATAAGAACTTTTTCCAAATTTTCTAATGCCTCTTCAAATGAATTACCATAAACTGTAAAATCATCCATATAAACCTCTACACAATCATGGATCAGATCAGAAAAAATTCCTAGTACTGCTCTTTGGAATGTTGCGGGTGCATTACATAACCCAAAAGGAAGCACTCGATAGGAAAAAGTTCCCCATGGACAAGTAAATGTGGTCTTATCTTGATCTTCAGGTGCTACCTCAATTTGATTATAGCCACTAAAACCATCCAAAAATGAAAAGTACTTTTTACCTGCTAATGTATCTAATACCTGATCAATAAAAGGCAAAGGAAAGTGATCCTTCAAAGTTGCTTTGTTCAACTCCCTGTAATCAATGCATACTCTCCATTTACCATTCTTTTTAGGTACTATAACCGAAGGAGAAACCCATCGGCTATCTGAAATTGGATAAATGAAGTTTACATTGAGAAGTTTTTGGAGCTCTTCTTTCACTATCTCCCTAAGATTTGGATTCATTCTTCTTTGAGGTTGTCTGATTGGTCTACTGTTTTCCTCAATATAGATATGATGGATGCAAGTCTTAGGATCAATACCTTTCATGTCAGTATACTCCCATGCAAATGCAGTAGAATGTTTTTGCAAAATTCTGGTTAGTTTTTCTTGTTGTGACTTCTCCAAATGTTTATTGATATTCAATGTTTTTCCTGGAAAAATATCAATAGTAGAACTACCAAACTCTTCCATAGAGTAAAGAGACATTTGTCTTGATGATAAATACTCTATGTCAGATTCCAACTGAAATTGTGTGGGGTCATATTCTGAAGATGTCTCAAAATTTTCTAATGTGTTCAGAATTTGACTATCCTCACTGATTTCAGAAATGGTAAAGACAGGTTGTATAATGTCCTCATCATCGACCCATTCATTGTCTCCTATTTCTGTGATTGCTCTTGTTGGAGGATACAAATTGAATTTCTTTGTCGAATTACCATTAGAAATGTACATGTCTCCAGATCTACAACTAATAAAAGCATCAGCTGTGGCTAGCCAAGGTCTTCCTAAAATAAGTGGATGTCCTCCTAGATTACTTTTGGGAGTCAAAATCATAAAGTCTACTAGATATTCCCAAGAATCTAAGGAGACTGAGATATCTTCTAATACACCATATGGTTTAATAACCGATCGATCTGCAAGTTGCAATAAAGTAGGTGTAAAAAGAAGGTTAGGAAGTTTTAACTGTTCCATAGTCTGTCTACTCATAATGTTGATAGCAGCCCCTAAGTCAATCAATGTGTTTGGAATTTCTATCCCATTTATATGTGTCTTTACAATTGGACTTCCTGGATCTACATACTTCTGCATGGTAATTTTTCCCATCATAATATCTGCAATCTTTCCTACCAGGTGGATTCTTCTTGTGTCTTTTAGTTTCCTTCCTGGTCTTTTGAAACTCAACTCCTTTATTGTTTTTGCTAGAATAGGAATTTCTCGAATGGCTTGTAGCAAAGGAATATTGATACAAACATTCTTCAATTCATCTAGAAAGTCATAGTTAGGCAACAAGATTTGTTTTTCCACTCCCTTGTCAATTTGTAGTCTTTCAGGAAAAGGAGGTGTAGATGAAGATGCGGGTTGCTCAACTATAGGAGTTGTGGATGTTAACTTTTCTTTTTCTTTTTGAATTTTTGAATTTTGAAGAGATTCTTCCTCAGAACCCTTATTGACTTGAAGAGAGTCCTCCTCAGAGGTATCTTGCTCTTGAATGTCTATAGAAGGTTTTTCTAAAACTCTACCAGATCTGAGTTGTCCATCGTTGAGAGGAACAATCATATAGGTAGGAAATTGTTGTCCTTCTACCATATAAGTAGTTTGAGGATTCTTATTGTTAGGATTTGGCAATGGCTGAGCTGGAAGTTGATTTGTCTTCTGTTGGTATGGGAGCATGAGTTGAGGATTTGTATTTTGTTGAGAAGGTTGTTGTTGAGGAAATGGCAATGAAAGTTGTGGATTTGGGTTTGGAAGTTGTGGAGCTTGTTGATTTTGAAAAGATGGAGGATATTGATAAAATTGAGCAAATCTCCCATAAGGATTTTGCATCCCTTGTACCTATGGCTGATATGGATTTTGATGTTGGGGCCAAGGTTGTTGCCAAGGATTCCAATTTGGTGGGGTTTGAAGATTCATAGGGTTTTTAAACCCTTGAGTTTGTTGTCCCTGCCAAGGTCTTCTTGCAACAAAACAGAGAGATGCTACTGAATTTGGGTCTTCTTGAAAAACAGCTTTGAGTCCAGGAATTGAAGGACAATCCTTGATCTCATGATTCTCTGAGCAAATCATACATGTTTTTACAACTTTTGCATCCAAGGGACATTCCCTTAAAGCATGTTTCTTCCTACATTTCGGACAAAAGATGGCTAAAGCATCTGTTTCTGCTTTCTTCTTGTTTTGGATTTTAAGGGTGTCTAGTTGTTCACTAAGGCTCCCTAAGATATCAGTTTTGAACTCATCAAGCATATTACCAATCTCTGCCCTACTTACTTATCCAGTTGCAGATTTGTTAGCCCTAATAAGAGAAGGATCCCTAGGCCCTTTTCCTGTTTTAGATTTTCCTCTTGAGAGATGGACACATAATTCTGTTATGTCACGAAGTGGAAGTTGAGAAATGTCTCCTTTCCCCATCATGTTTAAAATATCTATCCATTCATCTCTAATGGCTTTTAATATAAGGGCTTTCAAGGTTTCATCATATAAGTTGCTCATCTTTTCTCTTTTCAAGTTGTATTGAAATCTTTCAAGTAAGTCTTCCAAATTTTCATCTTCTTTTTGCATCATTTTGAATACTTCATCCTTGTGATTGGTGGGCATACAATAGTCCAAGTATCTATCTAAAAATGTTTGTTTCATATCATTCCAAGTCCTAATAGATTGAGTGGCTAATCCCATGAACCATTTCAAAGCAGATCCCTTCAATGTTGAAGGAAACAGTTTGAGTTTTTGAGAATCTTCCATATAGTCATAAGTTCGGCACACAACTTCAAACTCAAACAGAAATGTTTCAGGATCCTCACTTCACAATCCATAAAAGTTAGGGAGAACAGATGGTGAGATATTTTTCATTGTTGCATGAGTTTCCTCATCAACTATAGGGAATCTAAACAAATTATCTCCTTCCCTATTTCTACCATTATTTCCTCCACCATTGTTGTCTCCATTGTTTCCTCCTCTTCTACCTCTACCTCTACCTCCATCTATTACTTCCTCTGCCATGATAGTTTCTTTAGAGTCCTTAAAGTCTTCTAGTTCTTCTACCAAGGGAGGATGAGAGAGAGTCTCTTTGTTTTCTAAATGGGTTTTAGTAGGTGGTATAGGAGAATCCTCTAATTCAACTGTTCCTTGACTTCCAAAAATCTTAAGGCTAGGGGTAGATGGTGGTGAATCTGGTCTATGTCTTGAAGAAGATGGAGTTATGAAAATCGAACTCTTGGCTTTAGCTATAAACCTTCCCCTAGAATCTCTTGCTCTATGCATGTCATTTTTTATTTATTTTTTATTTAAAAAAAAAAAAAGTTGGGCTAATAATTCTCTTTCTGATCTTCCATATCACTCTAGGTGCAAGAAGAGAGCATACTTAAGAAATTACTGAACCAATAATTCTCTTTTCTGATCCTCCAGATCACACTAGGTGCAAGAGGAGAGCATACTTCAAGAAGTTATCAGGTTTTCCCTTCTTTTTAGAATTTTTGTGTTGTTTTTTTTTTTTAAGAAATTGGCTACCTAGTTACACTTCCCCGGCAACAGCGCCAAAATGTTTGGTCAATTTAGTGTGTCCTAAATTGCTGCATTTAATTTGTCAATCCGGGAATCGTAAGCTGATGAAGTGCGGCGCACTATATGTGCAAGATAACCTATTTCTTAACTTTTTGTCGTTTTTGGGTTTCTAAGGTGAAATGGAAATTCTAAGATGAAAACAAGTTTGGTTATGTTTGTTCAAGGAAGTGATATCCCCTATAATGATTTACCAACTTGAAATTTTAAAAAGAAATTTGAAATTTACAATGACAAGACTTGAAAGGAAATGAAAATGAGCTGCTGAAATAAAAGAATGCTGCTAGTCTAGTAAATCAAATTAATGAACTATTGAGCATGAAAACTAAACTATTCTTGCTGCTGACTAAACACAAAAGAAACTATGCTTAAGGAAATTCAAAATTGCAACAAAATAAATCTAAATCAGATTACATCAATTTATCTTTTGATCCTTCATCATTAGTCCAGCTATGATTTTTGGAAGTAATCATAAACAACTTGAGTAACTGATATCTAACTTGCAGAAAGAAAACTAATATCAAACCATACATTCATGATTCAATCCCTCACCATCAGTCCAGCTGTGGCTTTCGGAGGCAACTGAAGATGCTATGAGCAGCTTAATATATCTAAATTTGCAGAAAAGAAACTAATACTAAACTACACATTTCATAATACAATCCCTCACCATCAGTCCGGCTGTGGCTTTCGGAGGCAACTGAAGATGCTATGAGCAGCTTAATATATCTAAATTTGCAGAAAAGAAACTAATACTAAACTACACATTTCATAATGCAGTCCCTCACCATCAGTCCAGCTGTGGCTTTCGGAGGCAACTGAAGATGCTATGAGCAGCTTAATATATCTAAATTTTCAGAAAAGAAACTAATACTAAACTACACATTTCATAATGCAGTCCCTCACCATCAGTCCAGCTGTGGCTTTCGGAGGCAACTGAAGATGCTATGAGCAGCTCAATATATCTAAATTTGCAGAAAAGAAACTAATACTAAACTACACATTTCATAATGCAGTCCCTCACCATCAGTCCAGCTGTGGCTTTCGGAGGCAACTGAAGATGCTATGAGCAGCTTAATATATCTAAATTTAACTACTAAAGCAAATAAGCAAAACTGAAATGAACAGAACAATACTGAAATTAAACAAAAACTATGAAAAGCAAATTAGCAGCAGAACAATGTTAGTTCCATGTCATTAGTCAAAAAGCTATGAAAATGCCCGGGCTGCCTATCTATAACCTGAAACAAGAACACTGATCAGTGATTAACAACATAAAACATGAAAGACAGAAGTGAAATGGAAATTATGGAAGTTTGTAAACAGAAATGAAGCAAATGCAATGTATAAACATATGAATGGATTATGGCACAATGAGCTTTAAAGAAACGAAATGAGAACTTTACACTAATGCACAAAACCTTACCTGAGCAGGGGCCCTCTACACCAGCCTTGGCAACGATCTTCAAATACGAATTTCGGTTAAAAACAGAGTCTTCTTATATTAAAAAGCAGTCATTACAGAAAGGTGATGTTACGGCACAAGTGCAGCGTAATCACACTACAGAGCAAACTAATAAAATATAACAGAGACTAACATCGACTAACTCTATATGCGTATGCAAACACATTATATATAACAAAAGAAATACAACTGTCTCCTAAAGTTCATGCCGGTGGAGAACACGTAGACCATTACATCCACGGATCTAGGATCATGGCCGTGTTGGAAAGTAAATCTACGAGGAGTGGATGCTTGAATTCGACTAAAGAACCATGTGCAGATGTCGATTTATCCTCCGCAACTTAGAAACGGCCGTATGAATCTTCATGTGACACGAAACAGAGTCCTGCCGACATGAGACTCTATGGTTGACTTCCATGTGGACGCCTTTGACCGTGGCTTCTTTAGATGAGTTTGCTTGAATCAATAGGACACGAACCATGTCCACATCATTCCTGACCTGCCCATGTGGCTCGTTTTCCGTGTAGACACCTGTAGCATAGAGTTTCACAAAATAGCTGCGGAAAGTTGCAGCAGCTGTGAAAAGTGGCAAGATTCCGCAGCTGAATGAAAAAAATATAAATCAAATAGCAAACACAAAAATATAATTAAAAACCATGTTAGATGCTCTTTTGCACATGATATTGACAACTTGGGAGGTTCAGGTGAGTGAAAAAGGTATAGAAAAGTGTATGGAAAAGATGCAGATTTGAGACTCAACACTTACTCAAAAGTTATAGATTTCCTTTTAGAATGGTCTTGAGGAAAGGCTTGTTTGTGAAATGGTAAAGAGGTTGCAAAAGTACTCCAGGCCTTGGACTGATACTGTCTTCTGTCTAGATGATTATGAGTTAATATAGGTTTGGAACAAAAGAAGTTTTGTAAATAATGAAGGCTGTGGTATTTAAGTTTAACAACTAATGTAAATTAATATGCAATGGATGACAACTAAATGTGGAATGTAAATATAGTGGGCTAAGCTAGAACTGAACTAGAGTGCTACCAGTCTACAATAAACAGTGATAAACTAACAAGCCATTATCAAACTTAAAACAAAATAACAGAGCATGAATTGAATCCAATTTGACTCCGGAGTACTCTAACTAAGTTATCATGCAATTAATCTATGGGATTCCACAACCTATTTCGTTCATCATGAATGGTATTTTGGAAGAGCTTGTTAGAACAATCCTGGCTGTACAATTCAATGCATTTGAATGCAAACATGAAAAATGAAAGAAATTACAATTAAAAACTAAGACATCACGGCTATTTCCTACCCATTGTTATGATATTTTGGAAGAGCTTTTTAAGAGTAAGATCAGCTATGCTACTTAGTGTAAACAAGCAACTGAAACCTTCAGTATCACAGTCATGCCTTAGTCATCATAATGATTTTTTGGAAGATTTTACTAGAATAAGTTCAACTGTGATAATGAACAAAATAAATTGCAATTAAAATCTATAACACTACAGCCATTTCTCATTCATTATAATGATCTTTTGGAAGAGTTTCTTAGAAAAAGTATAGCTATAGTGACTAATGAAATTAACTATGAAATCAAACTTCAAAAACGTGAAAACGACTAAGATACTTATCTAAATTTCCAAAGTAAATCTGCTCAGGAGGTAGGGGCCCTCTACCACCAGACGAAATCTAACTCAAGATCAACTCAACACGTTCAAAGCAATGCTGTCTTCTTCATTAAAGGAAAATAACTTAAAAACAGAGTATTCTCGGTCTTCAGAAATATAGCAGTCAATCCACGAAATCTAATCAAAATCTAGAGCTTGTCTCTCGGTTTCCCGAGTACATTTATAACAAATCTTCATAACAGAACTTGCAAAAATACGGGGATCATTGTCTTTTCATATCAAAATTGTACTAGAACTCTAAAGATGGCAGCGTAAAGGGACAAAGGACATCTGGACTGTCCTTGTCCTATTAGGAGTCTGCCTCCTTGTATGAGTTCCCACGTCCAGAATTCAATTCATTCTTCATGGTGAGCAACAAACGTTGAGGACATGATGTGGAATAAACCCATGTGTGGCTTTTCCTGAGAGGACACCTGCAACATGCTTGAACGTGAAGACAGCTGCAGAATTGGCGGTTAGCTACGTAATGTCTGCATTCTGTAGCTAGTTTCAGTTCAAAATGCATTACAATGACAAAATCACAAAACTTAGCAAGTTAGCCATGATACTCATTCTTAAAGTAATTTTAACTAATTTCATTGATCATTTGGGCCTGGGATAACAATGGACAAAGGAAAATGGAGTGAAGTAAGATGAAAGAGAGAACAATCTTGGGGCTCAACAGAAACATTAAACATAAATGATGGAGAAGACTCCATAAAATTGAATGATGATCAACCCGAGTTGATTTTTGGCCCAGATGTAAATGGAAAGCATCAAGATTGATCAGTTCCTCCATTTTACATCAGTTTAACTATTCATGATCAAATCTTACACAACACAATGTTAGATTCAGGAGCTTCACATAATCTAATGCCCAAAGCTATAATGGAAACCATGAACTTAGACATTACAAGGCCTTACAAAGATTTATTTTCATTTGATTCTAGTAAAGTAAAATGCCTAGGTTTAATCAAAGATTTATGTGTAACATAGTTCAATATCCTGGTAAGAGTATACTTATGGACATTGTAGTAGCTGATATTTCACCCAAATATGGAATGTTATTATCTCGCTCATGGGGAGAAAAGTTACAGGGATCTCTACAATTGGACATGTCTTATGCTACTATATTAGTTTTTGGTCAACTGTAATATTCCTACTTAGCCTAAGGTAAGAGGAATATACATTTTTGTTTCATTTTCTATTGCATGAATAAATGAATAAAGGAGGACATGTAAAACTCCTGAAAAAAATGAATAAATCAATGCCCATATGAATAGGGATAAATCTAGGCAATGCAGGTGTGAATGGGTTTGAGCTATGAGACTGGGTCAACCTTGACCAAATCTACAACGCAGTCTAGATGCAATGTACCTCATGGATGGACAACACAGTTTTAGATGGAGGCTCCTCATGTGAAATGAGCTAATTCATTGAAGTGGTTTAGGGTTTGACAAGGCTTTCATCTTATAAAAGGAAGAGGAAAGCAGCAAAAGAGGGTTGTTTATTATGTACATTTCTGAATATATTGTCTGGTTAAACATATATCATTCTCTGTCGTTTAGCTAAGAATAATGCTGCTTAGCATTGGGTGGTCCTGTGCGGGAATCCCACCTCCTTCCTAGAGCAGCTCTTGAAGGAGCCTTGTTTGTCTTTTCCACTATCTGGAAATTGACCAAGCTTCATCTTGCACTTACAGTGTTGATCCTGCTTAGGATTTGGTTGTCCTTGTGAGCTGCAACAAGTGGAGGATAGATCTCTTCATATCTATGCATCTCTAGCACCCCTTTTCACTGGGAAACTCTTCTATCCCTTTGACAAGAGTGTTATAGACCCTTGGAGCTTCAGATCTAGATCTTGGCATCAGGCCAAAGCATATCCAGAGCCTACAACGCAATCCCTCTTCCAGGACTGCATTATTTGCAAGAGCGGAGTTGCAAGGAGTTTTGGCATCATCTTGTAGGAGAGATCTCTAGTGATTGGATTCTTCCTTTCACTGTGGTGATTCGTGGATTGGCCATCCAATCCATGTTAGCTTAGATCTGATCTGCTATGCATCATATGCTTCAGAATTTTCTGAATATTACTGTAGATCTATAACTTAGATCTTAGATCTACTCATTGTTATTCATGTTTTGTTGAAATCCCCAAGGGGGGTGAAAAAAGGAGCCTTTCTTGTATGCAGATATAAAATGGATCTATTATTTTGTGTACATATATTCTCTAGATATTAGATGTAATCAACTGCTGCTTCAGCCAATGAAAATAATGCTTTCAAGCTTATTCCTCTATTTCTCGTGGTTGCAACACCTCATTTTGAGGGATTCTTCTTGTATATTATTTTCCTTTCTGTTATACACTGTATAAGATGCATTGTAAATCTATTTTGCTGATGTATAAATGAATAATGAACCTCCATGTTGGTATCATTCTCTCAAATAGTTGAACTACATTATTTCTGAAGCAGTTTGTTGCATATAGTTGCAGCCCCTCTCTTTGGGCGTTTTTCAGCTAGACTAGGTGGTGGGAGATCTGTTTACCACACCTAGTTTGATTTGTTTTTGCTCTCCTTTTGGATATAGACACTAGATCCACTGTTCTAAGGGAACCATGAGCTTCAAACTCATTTTAGTACACATATTTTCCAAGAGTGCTTTATTACAGCAGGCTTTGCTGAATATTCCCATTTGGGGATATTACAGTGGTATCAAAGCTTCTTTCTTGGAACATCTTGTGATTTTCGTTGAAGAGCTAAACCCAAGATGGGTTCAAGAGAAGATGAGCCTCTTACTAACAGAGAGAAGAGATATCTAAATAGAGGATAGAATAAATTTTATTATAACAATGATGATCATGACAAGGGTAAAGCCCCTGAATCTAGAAGTGATAAAGAAGGAGAAGAGTTTGCAAGAACTCTTTTGGTAGCCATGAAAGATCTTTCTAGAGAGATAAAAGAGATGAGAATGGACAGGATGAAGGAGTATCCTGGGATATTTCATCCTATAGAAAGCTCTGGCATGTCTCACCACTATAATGATCAACCAGTGAACCAACCACAAGCTCCACAAGCTCCACAATGCTCTACAATGCCTACCTTCTTGGCTATGGAGAATGAAGGGCCTAAAGAACAGGAATCCCTTGAAGACTACTTCGAAGAATATGAGTCTCAGAATCATAGATTCAAGGACCACTTGAGTTTTCAAGAGTTTTTTCACCTCAAGGACAAAATAATACCAAGGCATCAGTATAGAGATGGTGGATTAATTCAGAATCATGATCGACATCACTCTATGGGAAGATTTTTTTTACCCAATTTTGATGGGTCATCCACCAGTTTTTCCAAAGCATGGGTAGAAAAGCTAGATATCTACTTTCAGTTGAACAAATTCCCTGAGATGGAAGCCATCAAGATTGCAGCGCTGCACTTTTAAGGCGAAGAACACAATTGGTGGTTGCATGGGTTGTCTACATTGGGCCATGCCAATGTGACTGCCTATTCTGAATTCACTAGAAGACTGGTGGAGAGGTTTGAAAGAAAGGATCCAGAAGCACCTTTCATGAGCCTTGCAAATTTGAAGCAGTCAGGTAATGTAGAATCTTATATCTTTGAGTTTCTGAGATTATCTGTTATGGTTCCTGAGCTGTCTACAACAAGGAGGGTGTACATGTTCATCGATGGCTTGGATGAACCTCTACATGGGTTGGTTAAATATACCAAGCCCATCACTTTTCATGATGCCATTGAGAGGGCTAGAAACCTTCAAGATGCCTTACCAAAAGCAAAGACAACTTTTCAGAACAAGGCCCCTTACCTTTCTAAAGGGAAGGAAGAGGAAGCTGCTCCTTCCAAGGAGAGCTCATTCAAGAAGCCTCTTGATATTGAAGTATAGAGGGAGCTAAGGAAGAAGAGGCTATGTTTCACTTGCCAAGAGTCATGGGCACCTGGACATAGATGTGCTACTGGGAAAGAACACTACATAGAAGTCTTCTAAGATTTTGAGGAGGAAGAAGAAGATGATGAACCAAGAGGAGGTCATAGCGCTGACAATGTTGAAGGAGATCCAACACCATTTGGAGATGGAAATGGAGCATTTTCTCCAATAGGAGGAACTCTTGCATCTTTGATAGGATTACCTAAGTAATTGACCTTAAGAGTTCAAGGTTAAATCATGAATTAGAGGGTTTATGTACTGATTGACAGTGGGGCAACCCACAACTTTATTGATGTTCATCTTGTACAGAGGAGGGAAATACCCATTGATACTTTTGAGGGATTCTCCATTTTGGTCCCAGGAGATAGAAAAACTCAATGCATGCACTATGTCCCATCACTTTCAGTCACTATGGGATCCTACACCTTGGTGGATCACTTTTTTGTAGTTGACATACCAGACACCAATATCATTTTGGGTGTTCAATGGTTGATTACATTGGGGAAAGTCACCACTGATTGGAAGGCTCTGCAAATGGAATGGGTGGACATGAAGAGTGGTGAACCTCAAATGATCCAAGACATGCATACTTACCCCTCACCTAACACTTCCACATAAACAACAGAGATGGATTTGTGCAGTGGAAGAAAGGACCTCACAATCCCTTCTCTTATGTTCATGAGAATTCTGCATGGGACATTCTTATCTAGTGGAAAACCCCCTGGGAGGCCACCAGATTCAGATCTTGTGGGGAAGGCCTCACAAAGTGCTACTCCAAACATAGATCTAGGAGGGATTGGAGCAATGGAAGACCAAGCTACAACGCTGGAAGGCTTGGGACAGCTCAAGAATAAGGGGGATCTTCTTCCTTTATCACTTCCACCCCCTCTCATTTCTAGTTCTGCACTATGGGAGGAGAAGAATGGGAGGATCAGCCTTCCAACACACTTATTTAGCATGAGGTATGTCAAAGAGGATATCAGCAACATGATAGAAACTCCTATGAATGTACCATCAGCGCTGCCCTTGTTGAACAGTGTGGATCTGTACTGGAAATCTCAACTGCTTGTAGAGTATTCCAAATATCTCCACACATGTATGATACTGGATGACATGCAGCAAGAAGAGGGCTACTTATTCCAAGGGGGATTAATCTATCATCATGGTAGGGTCTTATTGTCTAGAGCTTCCAAGCTCAAGCAGAAGATACTACAAGGGGCACACAAAGAGTTCTTTTTCAGCCATATGCAGTCAATGAAGATCTACACCCTAATCATGAGGAGCTTTGATTGGGAAGGCTTGAGAGGGGAACTAAATCAACACTTTCAAGAGTGCATGAGCTATGTGGAGTTGGGGCAGCTAAGAGACTCTATGCAAGGGTCATTTCAACCATCTCTTGCTTCTTTTCGAAGAGGATAAATTCCCATGCACAACTCCATGTGTATGAGGAACTATGATGGTAAAGAATCTGATCATGTAAAGAAAGTTTAATTTTCTGATTTATCACATTATTTTACCATGTTTTTGAAAGATATGAATCCTAAAGGGAGTGATATATCATGTAGATCTCATGGAATTTGGTGGGCCAATAAAATTTCTGAACTTGGCCACTCCCTTGTTGTGAAAAGGGAGATTCCTTTTTATGATGGGTGCATCCCAAAGGCACCAAACAAATATGACATCTTCAGCTATGTTAAGATGAATTATGTAGAAAATGTGTGGTGGGAAGGCCACTTGCCACACCTTGATATAATGCAGGTAGGAGATGCACTGCGCTGGCATCACATGTGGGATTTTGACCCCCCTCCTCAAGCTCAAATTTCTGTTTGTATATATGTAATTTTTATTCCATAATTGGATGACATAGTTATGCTATTTATGGGACCGTATGGAGGGAGGATGGGCAGTTTGTATGTACCACATGGAATGGAACTTATCTATGTACCTCATGTTACATGTTTTATAGAAAGCATTTCTCCAGCCATGTTTATTTCTGTTGAATTTTTCACTCCTTGTGGGATGGATTATGTACATCTTATTATGACTTTGGAGGAACAATTCATGATGGGTTGGCTTGGTGAAAACTTGGCTTATGGGGAGAGTTTGATCCTTGATGGTGTCACCAATGGAGGAGGAGAAGTATTGCAGCACTCATCCTATCAGTGAAAGGAGATAATTCATAGAAGTGGTTTAGGGTTTGACAAGGCTTTCATATTATAAAAGGAAGAGGAGAGCAGCAAGAGAGGGTTGTTGATTGTGCATATTTCTGAGTATATTTTCTGTTTAGACATATACCATTCTCTATTGTTTAGCTAGGAATAATGCTTCTTCGCCCTTGGGTGTTCCTATGCAGCAATCCCACCTCTTCCATTGAGGATTTATTGGAGGAGTCTTGCTAATTTCATCCATTATTAGGAATTTGACCAAGCTTATCTTCCAAATATAGTGCTGATCCTGTTTAGGATTGGGTTGTCCTTGCAAGCTACAAAAAATGGAGGCTAGATCTGCTTAGATCTAGGCCATTTCAGGGCCTCTTTTCACTAGGAAAGTATTCTATCCCATGGGAAAGAGAGGTCTAAACCTTTGGAGCTGATATTTCATATCTTGGCATCAAGCCAACTCAATGTTTCAAGCTATAGCACAGTTTCCCTTCCAGGACTGCGTTATTTTCAAAGAGGAAATTGCAGGGTGTTTTGACCTACTTTTTGAGAAGAGATCTCTGGTGTTGGGCTTTGCCTTTCACTTTGGTGATCCATGGATTAGCTTGCTGATCCATGTTCTATATAGATATAATCTATTTCTAATATAAAAAATCTTCATAAATTTCTGAATAATATTGCAGATCTGCTACTTTAATCTCAGATCTACTCTTTGTATTGCATGATTTGATCAAAACCCTAAGGGGATCTTGTAAAGGAGCCTTTCTAGTGTACATATCTGAAATGGATCTGATATTTTGTACATAGATCTGCTCTAGATCTGGAGTGTAACATATAGCTGCTGTAACTCTTATAAAAACGCTGTTAAGCTATTTTGCAGTCAATACATGTGTTGCAACCCTCTTTTCTAAGGAGTTTCTTCTATTTTGTCTTCTACATTCTATTGTATACTGTAAGGGCATCATTATGGATCTGATTTTATGTTATTTATATAAAATTGATCCTTATTATTGGTCTCCTTCTCATGCTTTCAAAACTGTGTTATTTCTGAAGCAGTTTGTTGCACATAGCTGCAACCCTTCTCTTTGGGTGTTTTTCAGCTAGATTAGGTGGTGGGAGATCTGTTTACCACACCTAGTTTGATTTTTTTTTGATTTATTTTTGGATATAGACACTAGATCCACTAATCTAAGGGATCCATGAGCTGCAAACTCATTTTAGTGCACAAATTTCCCAAAAGTGCGTTATTCCAACAGGCTTTGCTGAATATTCCCATTTGGGGATATTACATCAACCTAAGAAGTTATATAGGGAAAAATTAATGAAATATATGGTGAGTAGTGCTGAAAGGTCAATAAATTACCCAATTTATACCACACCTACTTACCTAGATTCTTTCATCCTATGTAACGCTGAAACTGATAATGAAATCAAGACTGAACTAAGGGAAGAAAAGAAAATACAAAACAATGATAATATATTTCATGAATCTTTATGGAGTTTAGATTTTAATGGCTCAGTAAACAAGTTAGGAGCAGGAGTATGAGTATGGATAACTAATATAGAGAAAAATCATGCAGAAGGCCATGCTTTCAGATTGAATTTCAAATGCACAAATAATATGGCTGAGTATGAAGCACTCATATTAGGACTCCAAATAATCATAAATTTAGGAGGTAAAATAATAGAAATAATGGGAGATTTAGAGTTGATTGTAAAACAAATTAGAGGTGAATATTCTATCTACAATCCTAGATTAGGCCGATATAGAGAGACTGTACTAGGTTTGATTGATGATTTACTGGAATGTAATTTCTCTACAATACCAAGAAAGCAAAACTTACAAGAACACTCTTTAGCAACCTTTTCTAGCACCTGTAATTTACCTTTTTAGCCCAATCATATGTATATTGCAGAAGTAAAACATAAACCAATAATTCTAGACAACCTCAAATATTGGTAGATTTTTTCACAAGACCAACAAATTTACCATTTTATGAATACTGAAGGTGAATTTCAGAACTGTAAAATAGACACTGATTGTACCATAGATCAAGATTTATATAGTGAAATACATTTGAATAATGTAGATGAAAATAAATTAAAGTTTTCTAGACCAACTAAATTCAATCAATCAGATATAGATAAATTAGAGAGAGTATAAATTGATGAGATAATTGATGAAGAATCTGATATATTAAATCTTAAACGTAATTTCTTACCAAAAGGTTTAACTCCATTAGAGGATTCATTTGACTCAAATGATGTTGCTAGAAAACCCAAAATAGAGCCACTTAGATCTGAAATTGAGGAATGCAATATAGGCACAGAACTGAAACAAAAAATGATCAAACTTTCCAAAGCCTTACCTCAACAGGAAAAGGAAAAATATATTTCTCTTTTTAAGGAATTCCAAGATGTTTTTTCTTGGAGTCATGAGGACCTAAAATCCTATGACACCAATATAATTCAACATAAAATTCCTATAAAAGAAGATCAAAAGCCCTTTAGACAAAAGTTAAGGAGGATCAACCCTATTTTGATGCCCTTAATAGAAAAGGAAGTAAAATGAATGTACGATGCACAAATTATTGCACCAATCAGATAGTTTGATTGGGTTTCTAACCTAGTTCCAACCAGAAAAAAGACAAGAGAAATTAGATTATGTGTTGATTTTAGGAATATAAACAAAGTATCCTTAAACGATAATTATCCTTTACCAAAAATGGGTCATATTTTACAAAGGGTAGTTGGATTTTCTAGGATTTCTCTTTTAGATGGATTTTTAGGATACAACCAGATTTTAGTCGAACCAGAGGATCAGGCCAAAACAACTTTTACTACTCCTTGGGGCACTTTTATGTATGTAAAAATTCCTTTTGGTTTAATGAATGCAGAGGCAACCTTTCAAAGAGCTATTGATATAGCCTTTGCAAAGGAAATTCATGAATTCTTGGTAATTTACTTAGATGACATAACTGTATTTTCTAAGACTAATTATGAACACTTAGATTATCTTAGACAAGTCTTTATAAAATGCAGAAATTTTGGCATCTCATTAAATCCTAAGAAAACCTTATTTGGATTAGAAGAAGGCAAGCTACTAGGACACATCATTTCTAAGGAAGGAATTAGAATAGATCCTGTAGCAAAAAGTTTGGCATCTCATTAAATCCTAAGAAAACCTTATTTGGATTAGAAGAAGGCAAGTTACTAGGACACATAATTTCGAAGGAAGGAATTAGAATAGATCTTGCAAGAATAGAAGAAATTCTTAACATCAATCCACCAAAAAACATAAAAGAGTTACAAGCCTTTTTAGGAAAAAATAACTTTTTAAGAAGATTCATTTCCAATTTAGCTGAGATAATTAAAGAATTAAATAACACGCTTAAAAAGGATTAAGTTCTTAAATGGAATGTTGAGGCCAAACAATAATTTGAATCCATCAAATATACCTTAACCAAAACTCCAGTCCTTATAAGTATTGATTTCAAAAAAGATTTCATCATTTTTTCATTTGCTTCGGAGCACACCATTGCTGCAGTTTTACTGTAGAAAAATGACCAGGGTTATGAACAACCCATATTTTTCTTTAGCAGAACACTTAGAGATGCATCTTTTAAGTACAATATCATGGAGAAGCAATCCTTATCTTTGGTAAAGGCCATTAAAGACTTCAGAGTTTACATTATCTATTCTCACATCATTGCCTATGTCCCAAATGCTGTTGTAAAAGAAATTCTTACATAGGATGGTCCTGATGGAAGAAGAGGCAAGTGGATTTCCACAATATTAGAATATGACATAGAGATAAAACCCACAAAATTGATAAAAGGTCAAGGTTTAGCCAAACTCATGGCTGAATCAAATTGTCATGCCCTAGACATAAATTTTATTGCCCAAATAGATGATCAGGAAGAGATGGCGACTCCAAAGATCAGTGAAGCCTTTTCAGACTCACCATGGTATGCAAATATTATATTTTTATTACCAAACTTACAAGCTCCTCTTGGTTTATCAAGAGCAAAAGCTATATTTTTAAAACTTAAAGTAGTAAGATTTTGTATTTTAAATAATGTACTTTTTTGGAAAGATCAAAGTGGGATTTTATTAAATTGTTTGTTAAAAGAAGAATTTGACAAAATATTAGAAGAATTTCATGCAGGTGACCGTGGAGGACATCTCTACTGGAAAAATACTGCAGAAAAAATCCCGAGAGATGGTTTTTACTGGCCTATTTTGTTTGCAGATGTCAAAAAATATGTGACCTCCTGTCACAAGTGCCAAATATTTGAGGGTAAGAAAAAACTGTTGCCCCTGCCCTTAAGGCCCATCTCAACCGAAATGCCATTTCAACAATGGGGTCTTGACTTCATTGGTGAAATTCACCCCCCATCATCAGCCCAACGTAAGTGGATTCTGATAGCCACTGACTATTTTACCAAGTGGATTGAAGCCATACCCTCTAGGCAAGCCATAGATACTGTCATTATCTCCTTCTTAGAAAGCAACATACTTTCAAGATTTGGATGTCCCCAAAATATAATTACTGACAATGCAACAACATTCAAATCTAAGAAAATGATTGACTTTTTCCAGAAATACCATATTACCCCAGGTCATTCTACTGCATATTACCCTCAAGGTAATGGCCTAGATGAATCTTCAAATAAGAGCCTTGTAAACATCATAAAAAATTTACTGGAAGATAACAAAAAGACTTGGAATAAGAAGTTAGTCAATGCCTTATGGGCAAATAGACTCACAACCAAAAAATCCATTGGTACCTCCCCTTACCAGCTTGTCTATGAAATGGATGTTGTTTTTCCATCTTCTTTAGGAGTACCAGTAATGAAGATTATCCAAGAGTTACAAGTTGAAGAAAATGAAATTCAAAGAAGGATCAATCAAACTATTCACTTACAACAAAAAAGGGAAGACATTTATATCATGTCTCAAGTTATCCAGGATAAAATAAAGAAATTTTTTGACAGAAAAAGTAAAGAAGATGGTTTCTACATTGGAGACAAAGTGTTAAAATGGGATTCAAGAAGAGAAGACAAAGGTAAACATGGAAAATTCAATTTTCTATGGAGAGGACCTTATGTTATTTATGGATATAGAGGTAACACTGCTTTCTTTCTGAGAGAAATGGATGGATCACTTATGCTAGATGGACCAGTAAATGGCAGAATGCTGAAGCTCTACTACTCCTTTGAGATAACAAATAGTTAGTTTCATTTACTTTGATCATTGTACATATACATTGAATATTTTAGATTGTATTAGATGTTTTCCTAACAAAGTTGAAGCTCGGAGAGAAGGACCTAAGCTTTGAGAGGTAAAATATCATAAGTATGAATAAATTGCAGAGATCAGAAGACACTTACAAGGTCATCATAGTCAAAATTCAAAGGCTACTAGTCTTAAATTTCTTGTCATTTCGCAAAGAAATTCCATCCCCATGCCGAGCCACTGTTAGGGTCCCATAATAATAGCGTTCATAATTTTTTAATTGACTTTGATAGTCTTGTAAATATGTACATACCTTGATTTTTGCAAGTTGTTTTCCCATATTTTGAAAATGAAAAATAATAAAAAAATGAAAAGAGGGTAAAAGTCCTAAAAGAAATATCAAAGGACTTAGAAAAAGATAGACCCCAAAAGAAAAAAGAGAAGAATAAAACATGAAAGTGAGCAAGTCAAAATGCCACCACTATTTACCTTCACTGCAAAAATAATGATTATGTGCAGATTGTCAATAAATTCCATAATCCATGATCAATTAAACAGTTTAATCTTAACTTTTCATGCTTTGAATGTCATGTTTTAGATAGAGAATAAAGATATGTCAAACATTTTAAACTTGACAAACCAATAGATAAGATAGAGAATAAATGAGGAGCTCAACAATTTAATCTGAGCCCTCGGATGAAATAAGGTTAGACTTAGATATTTTTTATTCTTTGAAAGAAAATTGATTTAGGGTTGCAAGCCTAAATGCACCCATGAAAATGAAGTAAAAATGTTAGAAATAATGATGGGTAGGTAGAAAGCAGTTTTACAAGCATGTAATAAAGCACCATCGGGAAAAAATTACTAATTTCCCTTCCCCCACAATCATTCAATATTCTAAACCTTCAGTTAAAAATGCTCAGAGAATTTCTCTGACTTCTTTTGGGACCGGACCCAAGGCTCGATAACTGATTGGTGAAATATACTGAATTCCTTAGAGAAAACCCATTTTCATCAACATTTACCCTTCACCCATAATCATGATCCCTTTTCCTAAGTAAAAATCATTTTTACTTAGTAAAAGTAAAAATCATAAATAATTAATTTCATTTCCATTCAAAATCTCTCAGAAACCTACAAAATACACTTATCCTAAGTTTAAGTGTGAAAACCAAAAATAGGACAAAATATGCTTATTTGTCTATCTTTTACACTTTACTTAGTTTTAATTTATGTATTTTTTATTCATTTCAAACATTACCCCTTTACTTTCATATTAATTTCTATCTTATATTATTAATTTCCTAAACTATACCTTTCCCGTATATTATTAAACCCTTTATATTCTAAATAACCAAAAAAAAAAGCCCACTATTTAAAGTTTTAACCTATTCTAAATATCCTACGTGATGAAATAAATCCTGCCCATTATCCCATAGGTTTAAAAAAGTTCCAAAATAAAACTAATCTCCGCCCCTATGGTATTAAAACATGTGTTAATATTCTATTATACCATATAATAAAACTCGCGCTAATGTATTGGTTGAAACATTGGTGAAATGTTTTAATTAAAACACATATATGGCATTACCCCTCCGCTATCTTATAACCCAAAGTTTTAAACTTTATAAATTTATATTTATAAGGTTTAAAGAAACCATCCCGCCGAATATGAAAACCTGGACCCCACTCCAATCTCGATGCAGCTTTTGAAAAAAATCTTGACCATTCGCAATCGAACCCCCCGATCCAACGATGGAAAATCAATATCACAAATAAAGTTGCGTGACTTTAACCATTTCATTTCTACGGGAAATAGGTTGTTTTTGCCTGTTTCTCTCTCCTCGACGTGGCATATTCTCATTGGATGGAATTTGATCTGTTAAAAACTGCTTACCACCTCAGACCCACGCGATAACCACCACTGGTTTCTTCCCTTTGAAGCCGAAAACCACCTATTTTCCCGATTTGACCACCATTTATTACAGGTTAAATTAACCCCAAAATGCCTAATAAACCATGAAAACACACTGTTATTCCCTTCACTATGCTTATCAATTGTATCTACCATTTTGAATCAGAGAAAAGAAGCATGCACATGATTTTCATGTTTAGAACCTGTTAAAAGCCTGCATTTACCATTAAAGATTGCCGATAAGCTTTGAATTGCTCCAGATACCAGAAAGATACCACAGAACCTGTTATAAAGTCTCAGAGCCATTTTTAAAGACCAATACCTGTGTATAATAGGTATTTCTCGAGAAATTGAGCATGTTATTGATTTGAAAGGACCTTAATAAAGAAAAAATCTAGTCAGAGTTCAGATTATCCAAAGAAAGCCTATTAAAAGATCCAAAAACACAGGCCAAACCCTGGAATTTTTTTTGAGAAATCCTGTTCTATACTGCGCACTATTTTGAATGAAAATATTGAGTTTATATAGTTTTTATAAACTGTTAAAACTCTAAATTAAGACCAGCAATCCTCTGAAGGTAGCCTAACCTCTGTGCCTAATTCCAAAAGATTTTTATCTCAATTATTCATTGAAAAAGCCCAAGAAACCCCTGTTTCTTGTTTTCTAAGCAGTAAAGGTCTGTAAATCAGTTGAAGATTGAAATTGAAAGTATAAATCCAAGAAAATAACATATTCTGCATGTTTTAATACAAGAACACTTGCTAAAAATCAAAGAATACTTCTGTAAACTGTTTAATCTTACAGAAGTAGCTAGAAAGCCAAAAAGTAGAGTTTCTTGTTGTCCAAAAAGACTAAAAATGCCTAAATCTATTCCAGTTGCATCTTCCAAGACTGCCATCATTGGGAATCCTCTACAACCCCCTGTTGTAGACATTGAGCACACTCCATTAGCAGATGTTGACTATAAGATAGCAGGCCCTATTGTAGAATTCAATTTGTTGGAACTTCATAACTAGATTTTTGAAAGGTATTTAGATCAGGTGGAAGAAGTTCAAATCTAGGAATCACACTTTCCCAAATATCTTGTTCCAGTTACTAATTCATGCCCAGAGGTCATTAGGTTATGCCATCATTATTATATGATTGAGCAAAGAGCAATAGTCAATGCCAACATATAAGTACTTTTTACCATTACAACTGAGTCCATTAATCAAATGTTACAGCTCAAACCTGATCCACAAGCAGTTCCTTTGTCCATTGAAGTACTTACCAAGCTGTACATTGGCCTTGAATTTCCTAAAAGATTCCAAATCTTCCAAACATTCATGCCCTTACATGTGGAAATTCCTCAAATCAATCCTCCATATTCCACTTCAAAATTTCCAGAATGTTCAAGGCATGTCATTTCCATGCTATCATTCATCCCAAGGTACTTTACTGATGAACATACAGATGAATCCATTTTAGGTTTCCTATCTACTTTCACACCAAGACAGCCTCCATCTGTTATCTTCAATTATGCTGGGTATATTGCTGACAATATTCATGACTAATTGGTTAAGTTGCCAATTGAAGGAGTGTTTAGATACACATATTTCCTTTTCCACATGTTCTTACATTTTCAAGTAGAAAATTTTCTAGTATCCTTACAGAAGCTTGACATAGAATGAAATCCTCTTTCAGTCATTTTTTGGACCTCTTTAATCAGAAAAGAGTCCACAGAGTTTACCTATGGAGAGTTTTCAGGCTTCTTCATCCATCCATTGATAAAAATGTTAACAAATATTGAAAAACCAAGGATGAATGATGATATGAAGAATATTTTAAAGTTATCAAAGCATACCAAGGCTGGAGATTGGTATTTGTATGACAAACACACATATATTAGAGTTTTTGGATCCAATTTGTTGCCCTAAAAATTACCCAAATATGTACCAATGAGGGTTTTTGCCTTGGAATACATAAGGAAAATTTTAAATTCTGATTCAATTAAATTTCTAACAGCAAAGAAGAAAACACAGTTTAAGTTAAAGAATTAAGTGGGACCATTCATTTGCAATCATAGAGATGCAAAGGCAGAAGCAACTAAACAGTTATTAGAGTACAGATTTGAAGAGAGCTTTTCCTGGAATTATGATCAACAAGGAATCTTAAGTAAAATGAGGGTTAATTGTAAACTGACACCCTACATTCATGAGAAAAAACCAGAGATTGAGAAGTATGATAATCAGACTGAGTGGACATAAAATACTTTAATAGATGCAGTAAAGCAAGGTGATACTAGTCACACTTTACAAACTACATATCAAACAGAGAAAGCCACCAAGAAAGTCAGAGAAGAAGGTTTTTATGTTGCTGAAACCACTATTGAAACTAAGTTCAAGTTAAGATACAATAAAAAGCCTAAGTTAAATCCAGTGGGTAAAGAGAAGATAACCATTGAGGTTGAAGATACATATATCCCAGTTACCAATTCAGATGCTGCCGTTGTTATCAGAAATGAGCAAGTTACAGAGAATATAAATGAAGAACAGGTTGATAATGCAAATGCATAGTTTATAGAAAAACAATAGAACATCGAAACATCATCATCACAGACAACTGAGGAAAAATATCTAGATATTAGGGAAAAGTACAAACAAATCAAGTTAAAGAATGAAGAGATTAAAAATGAGATTTACTCTCAATATTTGAAATAAACACAAGCATTCAAAATAGACTTTTATCTGCCTTTGATTACTCAAATAAAATGTTGATCATGTCAGTGTTACATTATACAGTGAAAACTCCAAAGACAGTTCCAGATTACAAGAAGATTGATTTAGGAGTGCCAACAGAAAGCATTCATGTAATTGATCAAATATAATTTCACAGAAAGAGTTCAGAGATGTTGTATTCTACTGTTACAACCAAAGATATGAGTGTTCAAAAACTTCAGAACACTATCACAAACATGAAAGATCAAATGAAACTTGACAAAGCCTCATCATATGCTAAAGATCTCAAAATTAAATCTTTAGAAGAGCTAGTCCTGCAAGTTGGATACAACCTTGCAAATGTTAAAGCAACAGACCAGTTAGTGAGGAAAAAGAATGAGGACATTGCAACATTGAGGAAACAACTCAAAATGTCATCAAGTGAACATCCTCAAGCCAAATAAATTATACAGGAACATACTCAGAAGGATAACATGATGAATTTAATCTTTCAGCTAACAACACAGATCAAAGAAATGGAGATTCAAATGGACAAGCTTGTCCATGAAAAAGAAACAAAAAAAACCCCAGAAGTTCCTTTAGTTATCCCTATGGTTACTAAAGCTGTGCCATCAACTGTAGCAGAAGATTTGGCACCGAAAGTACCATTGGCCACTACAGTGCCAGTGACATCATCTACAACATCAGCTACAGAGTCATCTACTACAGTAGCTCACCCTTCAGATGAGGTCAGCAAGCTAGTAAAAGCCATGGAAGAAATGTCACTTCAGACAAGTGAGATTAACAGATTGAAACAGATGATTGAAAATCTTGAAGATCAAAATAAGTTAGCTCAAATTAATGCCAAAACTCATGAGCAAAAGGCTACTAGATTAAATGAAGAACTCAAGAAGCTACAAAAGGATTTAACCTCAAAGGAACCAATTTCATATGTGAAAAATATTTTATAGAACAAGATCATTGAAGCCATCAATGATGTGTGGCCCTCAATTCAGGTGATATTTGAACAAAGAGATTTACTAAAGGCAGCATTTGCAGAAATTCAGAAGACTAAAGATGAGCTTGATAACAAACCTGAGCAAGCAATAGAATTGATCAAGTTTCTTAACAACAAAAACAAGCAAGAGTTAGAAGAAATTGAGATTAATGACATGACTGAACAATCCTTGAAATACGGAAAGTCATCACCAATAAGAAGCTGATGAAACAACTTGAGGAGAAGTGTGAGAATATGAACATCACCATGACCAAATTCATGGTTAAATTTAAAAATCTTAGGCAAAGAAGTCTGCCTAACATTTTTGCTATCAATGATAAGCTTATGCTTCAGGAGGATTATAATAAAAAGATCAGAGAATATGCAAAAGAATAGGTGAACAAGACAGATGGACAAGGTATCCCTACAGGAAAAGTCTTACTCAGAAGTTTTGAGGATTTATTTTATTTACAACATGAGATAAGACATTTATTTGTTATAAAACCAACATTTTCCAGATATACAGAGGTAGATGAAAACTTCAGAAAACTAAAGAAGATACAAATTCCAAATGAAGAAACTTGGCAGTCACTTATAGATTTACTGTGAAAGGCGAAAAGCAGAAAGGTAAAAGGCAGAAAAACAGTTTGCTGATTTTTTGTCAAAACAAATTTTTTATTACAATAGTAAACAGTTTTACAGTGGTCAAAGAGTATCCGAGTTTAAATAGTATCAGAGATTAAATAAAATCTGAGTGAAAGAGTAAAAGATGAAGCAGGTCAGATTTCAAAACCAACTTTAAAATATCTCAGCCAACAAAGAGGACTCCAAGTCAACCAACTGCACTTAATCCACAATTAGTTTCTATTTTATTTGGATAGATAGGACAGCTTGATGATTTGTTAAGAAACTGTCTCTATTTTGTTGTAAAGATATTTCTATTTTCCTTAGATAATTCCTAGAAGCATTCTAGGATATTTTGTAAACAGTTATGTATAAATAATTCATCCTTTGAAGTATTATTGTGGAAAAAATTGCTGACGATTTCTATAGTCATTTTTTATATGACTTGAAGGATTTTGTGTTTCAAATATCGAGTAGCAGACTGGATCGAATCAATTAGCATCATATTTCAGGATTCATGTGATGAGCTATTGAAGTAAAGTATTTTCTACTTGTCATTGTTTATCTTCTTTGTTTCATGCATCCATTATGTGTTCTAAATTTGAATGAATAAATAGGAGTATTACTTTAGGATTTGTTAAAAGCACCCTGTCTTTACTGTTTATCATTTCTATGTTTTATGCTGATTTCCAGAGTAGGGAACCCTTAATTTCTCCCTCTTTCGTTTGACCTCCCCCTACTACTTATCTTTTCCGGATCAAAGAACCCTTCATTACTATTTATCCCGATCATATCACCTCACCAAACAACCTTCCAAGATCTTCAAAGGGTTATCTATCTTGCCCTGAAAACATTTGACTTTTTAACCTTGATCCTAGCTCTGTCTGCTTGATTTTTTGACTCCTCAGCCCAATGGACAAATATATTTCCCACTATCCATCTCATTAAGTAATTTTTCCCACGAAATCAATCAAACCAAAAACAAATTTCACAATCATAGCTATCCTAATATTTTATAAATCGAAACAAAGTTAAATTTTATAGAGAGATCCTCTCTGAACCCTAAGAAGGCTAGATCTTAGAGTTTAAAAGTTGGTTTATGGTTACCTCTAGTTTTCTTTTAACTATAAATCAAAATCTCACAACTCAGAGAATTACTAGAGTGATAACACACCAGACCCCACAGGTCTGAATACAGGCTACAAAACATGGCACTCTTTCTAATGCTTGTGCAAATTTGGGTGCTCCAAAAGTTTCTCGACCTATGATAGTTGATGATGACAAAATCCATCTCCTTTGACAATTGTCCAATGCTTCATTTCGAAAAGATACTATCTGTCTAACACAGAGGTCAACACACCATTTCTGCGTTGCCAACATATGTTCCTTATGTCCCTCAATCTGTAAAAAGGTAAAATTCTTATTATAAGCATTTGCTACCTAGCCATGCTCTCTCCTTACCATCAGCAGCCTTGTAACTTGATTTTCTTCAAATGTATTATAGGCCTTTCTCCATTTAACCTAATTGATAGTGTAGGAGGTGAAGGCTCTCAAATGAATATCCCCCACAAATGGAATGGGATTGAAGGCCTAATCATGCTTTAGAAAGTAACCATGCATGTAAAGTTTGCACATTAAGTGCTGGCCTATGATATCATGAATTTTAAAAATATAGAGGAACTGTATTGGATCCTCAATTTCATGACAAATTTCCTTATATATACTCTCTAGGAAAAAGAAAAGGAACTATTCATGAAGGAATAAGGCATAACTATGAGCGGGAGGTCTACAGGCCATTACCTATTGCGCCAAGGTAAACATCTTCTCCTTATTTGATTGTAGCATTTGCACTTGTTCTTCTAAATCCTTTATCTTACCCTGCTGTTTTTCTTGCCTCTGTCGTGCTTAATCTTACTGGTCTATATACCCTATAACAATATTGGCAACCTGCTGTCGAACTCACTTTGTCTCCTTCTTATGTCGATTCGCAGAAGATTTCCATTTCTGAATTTCAGCAGCCATAAAGAATTATCGAGCTTAAAATAGATTCTCAATCGGACCAGTCTGTGTAGCCGCAGAGGAGACATCAATTTTAGGTTTTATTGCCTTCCATTTGTATATTTTTACCTTCTTCTTCAACCGAGATACTTGCTTCCTCAGCTTCCGAACTTCCTTTTTCAATCGTATGGTTTCATTAAACTGAAGCTGATACCTTTTCTTGAGAGGTAATCTTTTTCTTTCACATTGTTCTATCAATTCTTGCTTGACAATGAATTCATCTCCCAAGCCCGCATCAGGTTCAGGAGGCGGTGGAACGCTGTTAATGTCATCAACTGGTTTTTCTATTAGGTTTTTCTTACTTGGTTCTCCTTCTTTATGAGCATTCTCCTTCTCATTATTCCTTACCTCAGGAATTTTTGTCACCTGGTCAGTGCTTTCATCACCCATTCTATGCTCCAATGTTTCCACAAAATTTCCTTCTCCCTTTCGAGTCTCTGGATGCCCTTGCTGAGAATCAGCAATTGATGGACCGATATTGCTCACATATTTCCTTGAATCGACAAACCTCAGTACTGTTGGAACAACGATCTCCTCCATTAATCGTTGGGATGAGAAAAATCCCCTTTCTCCTCTAGGCATCATAGACTGAAAAGGAGAATGGGGAATACCTTCATTGCCCTCATTTCTTATTTGAGCCGAGTCTTCATGCATTGCTTATTTAGTTGAATTTGACACTAGTTCTTGTGGAACAGTGTCGACTTTGAAGATCGTTTCCTTTCTTTCCTCCTGTCCTTCGTGCATTGCTTCCTCGCCCGCGGTCGATACTGGTTCTTATGGAACAGTGTCAAATTTGTAGGCCATTTCTTCTCTGTCTCCCTTTTCTGACTGAGTCAGGGTTGTTTCTTGTGTGACACCCCTACCTGTTTCAATATTCATATTTGCTTGGGCAAGTGATGTTATTTCTTGCGAAACAACATCACTTGCCACCCCTCTAGCTGGTGTTCCTCCTTCCTGTTCTTCATTAATGAAAGTTGATGACTGTAGGACGGTCTCAAATTCATCCCTTATACCCATGATTCCTTCATCTGTAGGTTCTTCAGGCGAGGATGGTTCTTGTGTGGTAGCCTCGACTGTATCACCAATTGTCTCCTCCATTTCCATTTCTTTCAGTCTTCCCGATCTCTCTCCATTTCCATTTCTTCCAGTTCTTCCTGATCTATTTCCATTTCCTCTGACTCTTCCTCTTCTGCTAAATCAGCTGGAGGTATTGGTTCTTCCTCTCTAGCAACAATAACAGCTACTATCTCTTCTTATGATGACCCACATAGTTCTGCGAAAGAAACTTGAAATCAAACTATTTCATGCATGACCAAAAAATGAACCAGTCCATGATTGGAGAGGACTACCAACATCTGGCATGAACGTTAAGCAGACTGTGCCATTTGCTGAAGTGTTTTAATAAAAATAAAGGCATGTTTAAGGAATGAACCTGTGCCTGTGGAAATTGAAGGTGAGCTAGGATTTTGAAGTGGTATTTGAACATAGTTGTGGCCTGTCCTTCGCAGGTTATGTATTTCATCACAAATACTGCTACCTCATTCCATGGATACGACACAGATTTGCGCTCATACCCTCTCTCATATTGAATGATGCTTTCTCCTGCCTATAAAAACAGTTCAGGAAACTTTGGGAGGGGAATTATCCGAGTTGTCCTTGCTTACTTCATTAATAAAAAATTCCATATAAGACAGTGGGAAGGGATTTACCTCGTGTGTTTAGAACAATTAATGATACAAAGAGGTAGAAAGGTGGGTGAAAATAGGAGAGAAAAGTATATAGATTTGGTACCCAACAAATACGAGTTGAAAAAATAGTTTTTCCTTTTTTCCCTCTTAAATTTGATGATGTAATAAAATATTATTTTATTATATCCACTATTGTTTTATAATTTCCTTAGGAGGCCCATTTTAGACCTCAAAATTCCCCTAATGGCTAAAACCCCTCTATAGGGGAAAACCTAGTCAAACTCTTCCACTAGCAAAATCAAGTTGAGATAGACCAATATTCTAGACCAAAAGACCTTCCTCCTCCACCAAGTCAACCCTTCCTTCCAATAGATGATCTCTCCCATAGTCAGCAACTGTCATCTTCTCAAATGAAACTTCAACCCAGAATTTTGACCCTCAACTTCAAAACTTTGATCCACAGCTTTAGGATTGTAGTTTCGACCCTTCCAGTAACTCAAAAACCCATGCTTTAATAAGTCAATTTCTTTAATAATAAAATTCCTTTTTCTTTATCTTGACAAATACATTACATCATGACTCAAATACAATTACAAAGATTGACACTAGTTACATTCTTCAACACTCACTCTTAACTAGGGAGGTATTCATAATTTCACACATATAAAGTTACATGTAAGATATTAAAATGATATGAACTATGAAGAGTTCTATCACACACAATGCTATAGATTAGATATCTAACTAGGGTACTATAATCAGGTGGTACGAAGGTGAACTCAAGCTCTATCCAATCTAGGTACCATTAGGAGTTTAAGCTTTATCACCAACCCAGGGATCTAGGTGTGTATCTAAGCATTAGGGGAATTTTGAGGTCTAAAATGGGCCTCCTAATAAAAATGTACAACCAAAATAAAATTTATAAGAACCAATAGGATTCAAGATGATGATGTCACCCATGGGAGATGATTCACCATTTTTTAAGTAAAAAGGTAAAAATATTAAAAAAGAATAAAATAATAAAACTATTTTTTCAACTTGTATTTTCAACTTATCTCCCAAAGTTTTTACTAAAATTTCAAGTGGGAGTACTCGTTGGATGCAAAATTTAATTCCTCATCCAAGGAGTACCCATGTTGCATACCTTCGATGGACCTTGCAACATGAAAAATGAGAAATACATAAAAAAAAACGTGATTGCAATCACGTTTTTCATGTATTTTTCATTTTTTGTCTATGAAGGTACATCGAAAGTATGCAACATGGCTACTCCTTGATTAGGAATTTAATTTTTCATCCAACAAGTACTCCCGCTTGAAATTTGAGTAAACAATTTGGGAAATATGTTGAAAATACGAGTTAAAAAAGTATTTTTTTCTTTTTTCCCTCTAAAATTTGATGATGTAATGTAATCTTATTTTATTATTTCCACTATTATTTTATAATTTCCTTAGGAGGCCCATTTTAGACCTCAAAATTCCCCTAATGGATGAAGCTCCATGACCAACTCCACCCTCCCTACTTTAGGATCTAGACATCAACACACAAGTTGACCATATGTCCTCCCGAGCATTTTGTATTACACAAGATGCTTCATCTCTCCTTATAAACTAAATTAGATATATCGACCAGTCCAAGCATGCTTCAAAATGTTCAAAGAACCTTCTTATGAGAGAGATTTTCTTGTACACACACAACCCTAATTAGTACTAAAAAATTCAAATACAAGTAAACACAAATATTTGAGGTCCTTGAATCATTCATATTATGCCTACATCATCAATAAATTTGTCCAAATATATCTTATCGAAGCTTTCTTCTATTTCACTTCTTACGACGACATCAAATACAACATCATTACTTCTCAAATACTTTGTTTGTAATATCATAAATCGTGAACATCTATGTGTAGTACTTTCATTCATTATTTCTTCAAGGTGTTTATTATAAACGTATAGTAACATGCCCCCCTCTTAATTTGCGGAAGGATATGCCCTTTCTTCTATCCAATATCCCTCTCAACTTAGGGAGATCAGCAACTTCCTTCTTCAATTCTCAGGGTTCTAATTCTTTGGGAACATCATTACTCTACATAGCATCAAGTTTATCTTGAGTCATAACTACATTCTTACAACTTCTTTTATTCATCATGATCATCATTATTATCAAGCCATCCTCTTATGAATATGCTTCAACATCCGAAAGATTATGTACTAGCAAATCTTCAACAACAAGTACAACCCAATGCAAATTTTTACTGAGAAGGATGAAAACAACTAATACAATATGTTTATCATGTCTATTACAATGCAAAGCATCAAGAAACAATCAAATACTTAGGCTAAGGGTTACATCCCTTTTGTATTTCCAACAAATTACTAGGTTTTTGTTATAAACGCTAGATTGCATATTTGTGAGCACAAAGCGCTTAGATATCAATAAAAAAAATAGATACTATACATCTAAAGGTTTTTCAACGATATGCTTTTAAATTTCATACTCTACTGGGGTTTGTTTCCAAACCCTATATTTTATCATCAAAGTTAAATCCTTACCTCAATAATGATGGACAAACAATATCATCATCGCTAGAATATCAATATTTGCTAGGGTTTTGCATTCTATACCCTAGATACAACTAAAACATCAACTTATACATATCTCGAGGGTTTCATTATCGAGATACTAAAATATTATATTAATACTTAGTAGGTAAATCCTAGATATAAACATAAACTACTATCCTAAAAATTAAACCAATTTTGATTAAGCTAAGTTTTCAGATTAGTAGACAAATACATACCTAGGGTTTCATTCCTAGGATCTCTGTTTATCTATTATAAGGTTTTCTTATAAACCTTAGATTTACCAAAACCCTAAAAATATAGGGGTTTCAAATTATAACCTAGACATTAAAAACAAACCTTAACCTATAAAAACCTATAAATATCTATGGTTTCAATTTACTAATTTGGAAAATAACAACAAATCCCTAGAATACCCAGGATTTTTGCTAAAACAACCCTAAATATGCAAAGAATAGAGTTTTTCATCATAGGTTCTACATTTTATAAAAAACTCTAAGAGGAATAAGGTTTTCAACACATTATTTTTTAACACATTTCCCTAAGCACTCAAAAGAATAAGGGTTTTACAATGAACCCCAGGTTATGGTTTCTACAAAATATGAACAAATGATAATAGATAATAATCAGACGATAGATTCAATCTATATGATTAATCACCCTAATAATAATATCAAGATTCAACTATATATATAATGCTAATTAATGTAAATAAAATTTAGGAAGATAATGAACATACCTTTTTCTATGAAGAGAACCTTGTAAAAAAACTTGTAGATTAAGATTTCATACCTTGAGTTGTGTTTTTTAAAAACCTTTTCCTTGATGGAGTGTTCTTTGCAACAAAACTTCCCTTCTTGATTCAAGTCTTCCTTTGAAGTCTCCTCCATAACCTTTGTATAATTTGTAATATTTCTTAACCAAGGAAAATATAAAAGGTTATTAGCATATAATATAAAAAAAATCTTGTTATAAGGAGGAAACCAAACATAAAAGAGGAAACGAGGGAACACGAGTTCTTATATTTTGGTAAAAATGGTGAAGGCTCCCTCTTAATCCAATATTTTTGAGGGATACCCCTGGCCTCAGTCAAAATAATTCAAAAATTTTTCCTAACAAGACATATTAGACTTTATCAAACTCAAGAAATCAAAACATAATGGGAACGATACAATACTAAGAAGGATATGTAGATGATAGGACTTAGTAGTAACAAGTCTTTGACATTCCAATTATTGAGTCTTGTTTTAGCTTAGCGTTGAGCTTCATTGGTAATATTTTCTTGTTCCCTATATCTCTTCTTATTCATTGGATTTTGAGGACATTGAATTTTGTAATGACCCATCTTATGACGATTTGTAACATCCAATTTTTGGATAGGTGACTTTCTTCTTTGGTCCTTTGAACTCATTTAAGAGTTCCCTTCTTCTTGTGATGAAAAAAAATAGGAATTAGATGTGTTGTCTTCTTCATCCTCCTTCTTGTTTTTTACCAATGATATTCAATATTATTCTTAGTTTGCCTGTATTACACATTTTTTTCAAAGGTTGGAAGTATCCTTCCAAGCTTTGCTAATTCTGATGCAAAAGAACTCCAAGATTTTGGTAGACCTAAAAGAGCAATAGTTATTAGTTATTTTTTATCTAGTACAACCTCGTATATTTCTTGGAGCTCATCTCTTATTCTAGGTATCCTTACAAAATATGATTACACAATATCATCTCTTGTCATCCTTTATTGTCCTTAGTTCATTCTTGAGGCTATCTATCTCACCGGTATTCTTGATGGTGAATAATTTGGAAAGAGCTCCATGTACATTTCTTGAGCATAGTCTATGTTGGATATGTATGGAATTAGGTTGTCCTTTACTCACGTACTATCATATTCATGGCCAAGATTTCGGTTTCTGCGAACTTCTCCTATCCTTCATCATCACGTAGGCTTCTTTAATTTTCCTTGAACAGAGGTCCAAAACTTTGTGATTAGCAAGGATAACATCTATCGCTTTTTTTCCATGCTCTACGTAGATTGGAGGCTCCTTATAGATTTTTTCTCCCATAATTTTAGTTGACATAGCTCCTATAGATAATGGAATTCTCTCCTTATACTAACTATTTTCCACTAATGACACTTCACTTTGATCCCCCTTTTATTCAATAGATGATACGGACTTATGCGGGAACACAATAAAATACATAAATACACATAAACACGAGAGATGGAAATGAGAAATAATACTTCATTTCATTAATATCACATAACTAAAATATGCTTATATACATAATGGAAATACACTAGCTAGGGCATTGTGGTAAAGACTCATCTCTTAGAGAGAGATGTGTAGCTACATGCCTATGGAATATGTTAAAATGAGGCTCGAAGGCATATTTATTATTTAGAAAATATTGGAAAACCCTAAACATCCAAAAACTATAACCCTAGGAGATGAAACGCATAAAGTCGCCCCATTGGGGTAAATTGGTACATCAATTTCCCGGGGTCATAATTTTAGAATACAATCTCATGTTTGACGCATATGATACCTACGTTGAGAAAGATCTGTCTCGAGGGAATAAAAATATTTATAGTGAACACATTGATTCAAAGAATGGTATTTTATTGGGAGGTGATTTTCCTAAAAAATTTCGTTTGGGGCCTCAAAATAGCTCTAGAAGTTCAGGGGCGTGAAAAATTACCAAAGTAAATGTAGTCATCGCTACAATTAAGAAGTTTGAAAAACTAAAGAAAAAAATGGTAGGGGTCCAGAGTGGAATAGGCGGTGTCACCAATATCCACTGGATCATTCCTCCCCTTAGGAAGCAATGGTCCCCATTTCATTGATTTCCTCCATGAGATGAGAAACCTACGTTGAACTTGGTCACACAGTGAGCCACTTGCCCTAGTGAAGGAGTTGGCCCTACTTTGACAGCACTCGATATAGTTAGATACTCTGCGGGTGGGTTTTCTTGATGTACGTATTGTCCATGATATGATTAATTGTGGCATGTTCCACTGTAGTCTAGGTTTAAATCTAACGGTGTGAGTTGTTACTTGCCATGTCGGATGTGTCCAATAATAGGTGGAAAGTAGGGGTGAAGGCGGTCACATCCAAACCTATTGCGGTGTGAGAAATAAAGGAATGGGTGGTATACTAAGATTGAAGGGAATTGTCCTACAAAATTGGTGATGGTGTATGGATCATATCGAAGTAGGGTGAAGCTTGTGGTGGGGGTCAACGAGGAGCACTCCTTCTACAAATGTAGCCACACTTTATCACGCACACTTTGGAAGTGGTGTGGAACCCGATGTTGATCATATTTTTGCTTTTACTTAGCATTAGATTTGTACAATATGTCATGAGCCTATTTATGGATATGTTGAATACGCTCATTGAAGTTTTCTCCTTGATCAACCCTAGGGCTGGATCATGACAGAATCCAGCATGAGTAGACACGCAAATGGCATGGCTACGTCAACTCGGTACATAGTCATTTTGGAATCCCAAGCCCACACGAAGGTCATCGTGGTGGTTGAGATATGGAGGGCTCGATTATAGTGCGTGTTGTAAATGAGGGGAGGCTCTCATCCCATGTGTGTGGTTTCTTTGAGTTGTACACGCACGGAAATGTGTAAGATCATCTGTAGATGACAGCCTGCAGCCCGGCCATCGGGTTTGGGGGTGGAAAGAGTTGTGGACTATGGTAAACTGTAGTGTCTAGGATTAACCGCGAGGTAGGGACCAAAATGTGCTCAAAGAACTTGTTGTCCTAGATATGAGATAATATATTGTGGGATCCCAAAAGTGTATCCATAATTTTTTCAAAGAAGAGTTTAACAGTGGCTTATGTTGTGATATTCTTCTTGCGGTGTCATATAATGGCCATCTTTGAGAATACTGCCGAAAGATACCACAAACAAACACAGATCGTTTCCATGCTTAGTAGAACGAAAGGCCCTAACATGTAATCCATGGAATTGGATTCGAGGTTGACTAGGGGTAGGTAACAAAGTATAAAGGCCTTGATTCTTGATGGTCGGTTTGTGGTAATGATTGCACAGTAGTTTAGAGTACGATGTACTTACGACATCTTTAACGTCGAAGGTTCAACCAATCAGAAATACTTCTATAGTATTGCCCTAACTATTTTCTGTGACCTCAAAATTCCAACGACCCACACGCCTAGTGACGCTTTCCCAAATCCATGTCTTGGCACATGTCGAGTTGAAGGAACACAAAGGTACCCGGGTGAAATTGTAGTGCATCATGGAGGTGAAAATTTGGAACTTGGTTACCCTCCAATAGCATCTTGTATGTGTGGGTTTGAGATTCTAGATCGCTCTTGTAAAGAAGTAGACAATCGGAAGTATCGTGCTCGCACAGAGATTTGAGCACGGTGGATAGCGCCATGATTGGTCGATTGGTTGAGGAAATCTGCAACATTATTAGTATTTCCCTTCTTGTACTTTATGTTCAAATGAAGCTGACTAATGGATATGCTTGGACCACTTCTAATGGAGATCTTTCATCCAACTTCCCTTGTGTGCTGTATGAGCTATAGGGGGTTAGTGGTCTATGTGGATGACCATTTTCCTTCGAAAATGTAATGCTTCCATTTTTCGAAAATCTTGCACAATGGAATACATCTATTTGTCATAAGTGGAATACTTTTGGACTTTGTCAGACAATGATATTTCTCTGTGATATGCCCATGGATTTCACTTTGTTTAGTGAGAAATTCCCCAATAACATAGTCAAAGGCATCTTTCTTGATCTAAAATGGTTGTTGCAGAAGTAGTGGTAATGTGAGCACTAGGGAAAATCGGGAGAGATGTTTCAACTCTACTGAATGCCTTCTATTGAGATTGAGACCAAAATAATTTTTTTTCGTTACTCCTTGGTGGCTTGACTCGAGGGCCAAGTGATGATGGAGAATCAACATGAATCCGCATGGTAGAAATTAGCTTAAGACACAAAATTTGCGAAACAGCTACTGTAGAGTGGTTGAGTGCTTTGGCCAATCTTGAATGACTTGGATCTTGGTTGGATCCACATGCACCCCATTTTGCTCATGAATAATGTATCCCGAGATATCAAACCTAGGGTCATGCCAAAGTGCACTTCTCCAAATTGGTGCCCAACTTTTGTTGTCCTGACGATGTTTGGAGGATGCCTCGGATGTGGCGTAGGTGCTCTTCCCAGAAAGTGCAGTTGAAGATCGAGTTGTCATCCAAGCCACATACTACAAATGGGATGCATGGTGAATGGCCCACGAAGATGTAGATCCATTAGCTTCATGGAGGTTGTAGGAGAATCCATCAACGAAGGCATGACTAATCATTCAAAAAGACCCTCCTTGGCTTTGAAAGTAAAGTATTCCACACATTGGAGGGTTCGATTGGTACTTGGTGGTACCCGAATTCAAGTCGATCTTCTTGAAATATTTTTCCCCTCAGTTGGTGGTGGAAAGGTCAGCACAATCACATGGGATCGGGTACCTATTATGGACATTGATCTTTTTTCAACGCCTTTGATAGTCTACGAGTATTTCAGTCCCATCCTTCTTGTGCACCAACACGATCGGGCTCCCACATGGGTATGAAATCGGCAGGATGTGTACCTTTCTACGGTAGCTCTTAAATATGCCTCTTGATTTCATCGTTCTCACGGAAACAGAGACGCCAGATATATTGGTCCATTGGTGCTATAATGGAGAGAGCACACAGTGGAGTGAGGTGAAGATGTCCATGTACCCACTCCACGACCTAATCCATCCGTGTCATGCGAAGGAGCCCGTCTAGAGGTCATGACCACAATCTTCTTCTTACCTTGAGAGAGGATCATGCGGCATGCTGAGTCGCTGCCTCATGTCGTATACGTACAACTTATTGCCCAAAAGTAACAATAACATCGTGACAGAGCTAAGACTCATACAAAACATGTCTCTTCTACAAGTATGGTGGGTTTAATAATACATCACAAACATCAAGAGGGGTAAAATGTCACATAATACCTCATTACGTGAAGGGATTGATGTTTGTAAAGAAGAGAAGCCACGATGGGCGATGCGAGAGATCCTATCCTTGGTGAAAGCCACCCGAGTGGTGTACAACTATGGGTATGTTACTGATCGGAAAACCAGCGCTGCGCGACCTTTGTTGGAAATGAGGTTATTTTCGGATCTCGTTTTCGAAACTGAGCTGATAGCTAGGAACCCTTTACCCACATCTAAGAAACGAAAGAGGCGCTTCTCCTCCCTTTGGATCTTTCGTTTCACTCTAGGATCTTCATAGTGGCTTAACGATAAGTTCACGGGCTCTACACTGATAATTTTCTTATGTTTATCACTCCCCTTGTCAGAGTTCCGATTCAGATTCGGAGTATGCATCCCGGTCAGCGAAGCCCTGGCTCGGCCCACAGTGATTGCTTGGCCCAACACTCACTTGTGTTGTGAGTGGAGCTCTTATACAACTCACACCACTTTCTAATGTCCTTAGTTGGCTACTACGGTGTTGTTCTTTTCTTGCGGCTTTAGCAGCGGGTTATCACGGGCTACACGGCCTTGGCTTTTTCCTTTGTTACACGTTTGGGCACACTTTTCCATTTCGTTTCCGAGTCGTGAGATCCAAAGTCTTTGCTCCTTTTGTTTAAACTTTACTGCTCAATCTTAGCTTATCATCCCAGATATGATGTACCAAGTGAGAGTAATGTCGAGGGAACTCCATTTCCTCTTGAATGTATCTATGTAGACATTGTGATACTTCAACACCAAATGTTTCTATGAATCTTTGATACCCAATTTTGTGTGCAAGGTATGGAATATATTCGTCATCTCATGCACATATTGATCCCGCTATCTTGCCGCAACATATTCCATTATATGTAATGTGTCCTCATACCTCCCCTATGAGATAATATTAGTGCCTTGATGGCATCATGGAAATAATTCCAGAAGTGGGTATCATAGAAAATAGAGAGGGTTCCCTCTGCGTCCTTTGTCTCCGCAGTAGGTTTCCCACTAGTACTTGACACGAGGGCAACTTTGAGGAGTGAAAAGTAATATTTTCCCACTTGGAAAAGTCATAAGGCGAAATACCCTTCTAATAGATTCAAACCTATCTATGGAAGTTTGCATCTATTTTTCCCTCAAATATGGGGATGTCAAAGTTTACTTGTACCTTAAAATGAGTTTCGCCTCCCGGAGTGGCTACTAGATCTCTTTGAATGCGTCGGCTGGTGGGTGATCGTTAAAGAATGCGAGCAAATTATCAATCATCACATTCCTTTGTTTCTCGAGGGCCTCCTTGAGCAATATTTTTATAGGATATCCTGCTCCCTCATCTTTATTTTTGCCCCCCATGAGCGACCATTGGGGTTTTTGAGGCGATCTTGGAAAGTTTCCAACCGGATCAAGCCCTAACTCCTTATACCAGGCCTCGTTGGGGACATGAAAGAAGATTCGAAAAACGGACCAGCGCTCGGTACCCGCGATCGAGACTTATGTGAGGAACGAAATAAAATATAGAAATACACATAAAAATAGAGATACGATAGAAATAAGACTTAATTTCATTAAATATCACATAATTGCAATATGCTTACGGGGAAAAATGGAAATAAACTAGCTAGGGTGATGGTAGCTTATGCGAGAAGAGATATGGCGGCTACTGGAACCTACGAACTATGTTACGATTAGGATTGAAGACCTATTTATCATTGAGAAACAATGGAAAACCATAAACATCCAAAAACCTAACCTAGGAGATGAAACACCAGAAACATGGGCCAGGTTGGGGTGCGTTGGTACATCAATTTCCTAGGGTTATGGCTTTGGCATACGATCTCGTTTGATGCACATGATACCTCGTTAGAAAGATATATCGAGGAATAAAGCGTAATAAAAAAATATCAAGCCAACGATTAATTTTCATTAAGAAGTCATTTTTCCAAAAAAATGTCGTTTAGGGCCTCAAAACGGCTAGGAAGTTTAGGACTTTGAAAAATTGCCAAAACTTAGTAAATTGTGCTACAATTAGAGAGCGAAAAATTTGAAAGAAACAACGGTGGGGGTCAAAGTGGAATAGGCGGTGGCCACCAATATCCACCTATATCAATAGATCCTCAACTTTGCCTTTTTTTCTTCCTTCTTCTCCTTAACTCTTAGAAACCATGTTAGAAAATTGAAAAGGCAAAAAATATTTTCTTATGTTTATAATTACTTGTGATTTCTTTGTATTATTCACTTTTTATGTTATTATTTTATCTGTGTTTCATTAAGAAATAATTAAAAAACAAAACATGATCCCACAGTCTTAAGAGCACTCAACCATATGAAACCCCTCATAAGGGGAAAACCTAGTAAAATTCTTCCACTTGTAAAATGAAGTTGAGATAGACCAAGACTACATACCAAAATACCTTCCTCCTCCACCATGTAAAAACCTTCCTTTAAATAGATGATCTCTCCCAAGTAACCAAGTGTCGGCTTCTCTAATGCAACTTCAACCCAAAATTTCAATCCCCAACTTCATAAATTTGACCCCTAGCTTGATTTTTTGGCCCAAATTCAAGATTATGGTTTCAACCCTTCCAACAACTCAACAAATTCACACGTGTGAGAGAAAATTTTAACTTCTTTGTGCTTGAAAAGTCCTTCTTTTTCTCTATCGCTTTCCTCCATGTTCTTTGAATTTCACACTTTTTGTTGTCCACAGAGAGTGCAGATCAAACTTGTTGAGTGAGTGCTCCAAAGCAAAGGAGAAGCTATGTTTTTGTTATTTCTGTAAGATAATCTTCCCCCAGATTAAGTGACATGCAGTTTGTTCTTGAGCTTGGTGGAGAGTCCTAGAAGACCTAATTTACATCAAAATAAATTTATTTATTGATTAACAATATCCAAGAAGGGTCTATGACATTATGACATAGACAAGGAAACTTGACATAAACCATAGAATCCTAAAATGGAGGCTTTGACCCATAAACCATTGACCAAATCATGAAACCCATGCTTTAATAAGTCAATTTATTTAATAATAAGATTCATTTTTCTTTCTATTGGAAAATACATTACATCATGACTCAAATATAATTATTAAGACTAACACTAGTTACATTCTCCAACACTCCCTCTCATTAGGGAGGTTTTCATAATTTCATACATATAAAAGATTACATGGAAGATCTCAAAATGATATGAGCTATGAATATTTTTAGCATGCACGATTATACAGTTAAGATACCTGGCTAGGGTACTCTAATTAGGTGGGACTAAGGTGAACTCAAGCTTTAGCCAATCTAGGTACCATCATGATTTCGCTCTATCATCAACCCAAGGATCTAGGTGTGTATCCAAGGTTAGAGCTCCATGACAATTGCACCTAGCTACTTTGGGATCTAGACATCAAAACAGTGACCAAATGTCCTCTCAAGCATTTTTCATTACACAAGATTCTTCAACTCTCATTATAAACTAAATCATATATATCCACCGGTCAAGCATGCTTCAAAATGTTCAACCCTCTTATGGAGAGATTTTCTGTACACATGTTGGAGGGGGGTCCCTTAGGGAGTACACTTTTTGGTAAATTTTTTGTATAAGTTTTTGTATATGCATGTTGTGACCCGAATGAGTCAAGGGCTTTGGGCGGGTCAAAGTGTATTTTTGATGTAAAAATGTTTAAAGACAAGCGCAAGCCTCAAACATGGTTTGAGACCATATTATTTATTACTTATAATGATATAAATAGATAGATCGAGTATAAGGAAGTAACTTAACTTGATGTGATGTTATGATACGAATGTTTATGCATTTGTAATATTTTTTTGTGAGTAACTTAACTTGATGTGATGTTATGATCTGAATGTTTATGCATTTGTAATATAAACATTTATGCGGTTGGGTAGAAAGGCTCCTGCGGGCGTGTGCGCGAAGACCTAATCCTGGTTGTGTGCGGACTCCGGTGGTTGTGTGCACGAAGGGTAAAGTATGATGTAATGCAAAGATCTTAATTAATACAAGGACTAATTTTGGTGGAAACCTTGCATATTGATACGAGTTATCTATTATGTTTTAAGATCACATTGCATACGTGTTTTATTATTTATATCTGCGAAAAGACATACGTAATTTATGCATGAAGCTATATTGATGATTGATGAATCTGCTTATGTGATTATGCATTTTTAGATCTCTGGATCTTGTTATGTTATATTTGTGCCAAAGCGATATGTAATTACGTTTGTAATATGATAAGTATTATTCAATATTGCGCACATTTTTTTTATGATCAATATAAGTCTGCAATCCCGATCTTCATGAGACATCATTTATTTTTCTTCCATAGGGTCACCAGAAACTTGGAATTTGTACCCCCATCTTGCCAGTGAGACTTTGATCGCGCAAGTGGGTCATTCTGCAGAAAGGGCTGGTAGTTGGAGGGTTTGTTCGTTGCATGATAAACTCTAAACCTAGGTTTGGACCCCTCAAACCAACAAATAGCCTAAGTTGCCGGGACTAGGATCATTTTGAGGGAGATTTGATGTTGTGGCACCCCTCATGAAATGAATTGCAAGATTGGTTGGATAAATATCCTTGAATTTTCACTCAGAGAATCGAAGTACTAAGCTATCGTGAAAAGTGGGTACAAAAATACATCTATATAGAAGTTCATGAGATATTATTTTTCTCCTTTGCAAGCGAGGCGCAAGAATGGTTATCCTGATTAGTGAATTTAATACATGCGTGAAGGACGATGCGATCCTTGAGTGGACTCCCTAATTGATCTAGCGATTAGAAAAGCTGGGCACAATAAGATCACCCATACGAGTAGATCATTGGATCATTGCCTCTTGGGAGGATTTGCGACATAATTTTCCATTGATCAATTTGTATCCTATTCTAAAAGCGAGAAGAAGTTTTTTCAAAGGTCCACAGAGGTAAGTTTTTGTGCTCTTTGAAGTTGTTGCTAAAAAATGCTATTATGTGAACGGGGCTACGTATTGTGAACATATTGCTTGAATGCCTCAAAGAGGCATTACTTATACAGTGAAAAACTTTCTGCCAAAGATCCAAAAAAAATATTTATAGCCCTGCGAAGCCTAGATACGATAATGAAGGTGAACAGAAACTAGTAGCTCTAGTGACTTTGAAGAAGGTTCATCAAACCGAAGCCTTTGAGTTTTTTTCCAACCCCATCCACTCCACTTCTACCTCATATCACAAAACACCCACTCCACTTAACGAGTCCATCTCCAGCCCTCACCTCCACCCCTCGTAGGCACATATATGGCCACGTCGATGAAGTTTCTACGATTCGAGAGGCATTGGAAATAAAGATAATAAGCACTTTTGGTTTTTGGCGAGGCGTATGACGGGCTCGGTAAGCTTGAGTATAATGACATTAAGAAAGTGCATCTATGCTGCTTTCAAGATCGCGCATTGGATTGGTATATCATATATGTTCGGGGAAACCCTAATGACACCTTGGATGAAATAAAATATGCCCAAAAAGAGAAGTTTAATAAGCCTAAGTCATACATACGAGTTAATTCCTGAGAAATGAAAGAGATTCATCAAGAGGGTTAATGAATCAGGTGTGGGAGGTAGATCAAAATTTGATGCACTATTGGGATGGTTTATTTGTCATCTATGATACTGACATAAGTAATGGTTTATTGCTATGTTGCTCCGCATCTGCGCGGCCCTTAGGTCAACAAAATATTTCCACATGTTGAAATTTGTGGAGGTTGTAATGAAACTAGAGGATAACCCAATACCTGTTGTGCTTGGGACTCAATAGATTTATAATCATATGGAAGCCATGCATTTAGAGATTCAAAGCCTACAGACAAAGGGAAGGAGGTTTTCATGGAGGCACAGTGAATAAAATGTAAAGGCGATGGGCACCATCAATATCGATATTCGATCTTGATAATTATTTGAACGTCGGAGGTCCTAGCCCATTGAAGAGTCTCATATGGTGCACAATCTATCAAATCGCTAGATTACATGACATAGATTCCTTCCCAAGGATTGGAAAGTATACCCTAATTTGAAGCAATCATTTTAAAGATTTTGTTCATCACTAGGACATGATGAGAAACATTGTCACACTTATGATATGATCTTGGATAAGGCTGAAATATATAGGATGCGAGCCGAGCCTGCCTCCATGACATCTCCCTCGATTGCATGGTGGATTTCATGGCGAGGCGGGGAGGTGGATCAATTGGTCGCAGGAAGAGGATGTTATTTGGTTACAATCACAAGGAAAGAAGCCATTATGCGCACGCAACGTCATTAATGCAGTATTGGTAGACAATTTGATCACGTGACAAAAGATTTTTCCGTCGGATTGCTAAAATTCGTGAGAAAAGACATAGATTCTGAACAAAAAAATCTTCAAATTGTTGTAGAAGAAACTCGTGAAGAAGATCCATGTGTGTGAATGTGGTCACTAGAGCCAGACAGCTACCAATGAAGACATGAAATAAACTTGGCCATCGTACGATGTGGACTCGTAAGGCACCGAGAACAAATAAGGACGGATGTACACCCACAAAGGAGATTGTTGAAGCACATAAATAATTTGTAGAGGGTAGCACGTCAACATTGCAGATCAATGAAGGAAGTGAAGAGGAGATGAAGAGATAAAACTATTTTCGACAAGCGTCATTAAGCACACACAAAAAAGGGCAAGAGGACAAATTTTCCGGATTCGATAGATAATTGCACAAAGGAAATAAATTTATGGTAGATAACAGAGACAAAAAAAGCACAAGAATAAGAAAGGTAGAGAGATGCATATGATCACAGCAACTGTGCTTATGAGATGTGACCAGGTTATTCTAGATCTAGGATCAGTATGTCAATGTTCTACCCAAGAAGACATGGAAGTGCAATGCAGGAACTCAAGTTGGGAGTGGTTCACTGTTCAACTGCAAAAGCTGAAAAGAAGAGAAGATCATTCCATTAGGGAGGTTGTCGCAAGTTATACCGCATCAAGGGTGTTAAAGTGATTGTGACTTTTCAAGTCACAATAAGCACCAGATGGAGGCTTAATCTCATCCCGCACTGCTAGGCTGGACCGTTATTGACATGTACAGGCTACAACCTTAAGAAAAGAAGAATGGAATTTAAAAGAATGGAAGTTAGGTCATCATTCCCTTCTAGACCTCTAGAGGACAAAGAACATACAGAGTTCAGGTGTACTGATGATGATAATGATTTAAACTATAAGTCACTGTGTAAGGAAGATTGGATTAACTCAATGGTAGATGGATATATTAATTGGGAGAAGAACAGTTTTTGTTTCGCATTTGATGATAATTAGAAATCGGAAGAATTGATTTAATGAAGCATTCACGTTGCGCTGCAATCGTGTGACCAAATATCTTCAATGTATAAATATCTTAAGGCACATAAATTGACGCACTATGAGTGGTTAAATCGACATAAACATGTTTTAGGTGGGTTACTTTTGAAAGTGAGAACGGGGGCTCAAGGACATAGATCTCATGCCTAGATCGTAATGCGCTACCTCAATAATATGGTGGGAACTACAAGGAAAAAATAAGGGCAACCGGGAGGAATGTGCGTGCATGATGAGGTTACGATTTGAATGCCCAAACTATTGAATGAAGAAATTCATCAGAAAGGATGATCCACGTAGACATTTGACAGAAGTGAATTCAAGCAGGGCGTAGAACCCGTTATCGCTCATAAAAATGAAGAATCATTTGACAAAATCTCAGAGGTTCATGTGTCAATGTAGGGCTGTTATAATCTATTTCTCATTACTCGGGTTTAAGAGAAATTTTAAATTTTTCTGCTTAAGCTTTACTCAAGGTCTAAATCCACCTACTTTCAAATTTCATGTTATATCACCTACAATTTCCTGACATTTTCCAATTTCCAAGTGTTTTTTAAAATTAAAAGGTCATTTTCGAGCAAAGAATCTTACCATCATAACGAATTTAGTGTAAAAATAGTAAAGAACAATACGAAAACTCATTAATAGTTTTGTAAAGAACTATGAAGCATTTTCCGTTTTTCCGAATTTGACAACAACTTAAAGGGAGTGTTTCCTTGAAAAAGTATTTTTAAAGAAAATGAGAGAGATTATTTTCAATCACATATCAAATAACAATATCTCTCTTTTCATTTTTCCTTTCTCAAAGGTATTTACATTTGGAGACAACAGTATTGTTCTTCACCCCTATTTTTTCTGTCGCGTAATTTTTCTTATTTTACACATGTTTTTCAAATGCATATTCGTACAAGTGAAATGGTTTTCAAAATACCAAGAGAGGTTTTTCTTTTCAAGACATACTAATACACAAGACCTTTTCCATTTTTGCAATATCTATCTAGTATAGGGAGATAAAACAAGTTTCACCGAACCCTATGTTTTCAAAATAGAATCATGTATGAGGTCATCATTACTCCTTTTGGTACATGTGTGTCATTATTTAAGCATGAGCTATCATCCCAAGCTGCTATTTGTCACTCAAAATCTATTTCAAAGGAAACATCCTCTAATTTCACTTTTGAGAGTTTTTTTCATCATACCCAAAGTAGTTTTCTGTCGTCCAATTTGGCTTTCCATGTCACCTTTAAGAGGCGCTGGTTATAAAAGGAGATGGTCATGTAAAAGAGAGCACAAAGGATGCTCCGTGGACAAGATAGAAGCCTGGGTGGACCCTAAGATATTCGTGTAGGACTCAGTCGGTTGAAGTGTATGCATCACCAAGTTGTTTGAATTTCTAATACTTAACAAGGAATGTATCGTGGTTTTTGGACCTTGACAGTAAGTTTAAGAGAAGATTGAGAATGAAAAAATATGAATTTGGAAATACCGAGAGAGGTTATTTTCAAGCACAAGACAAGGAAAAATAACCTCTTATCACTTTTCTCACAGTTCTATCAATGTTGGGAGATACAAGTATTTATTTAACCCTATTTTCTAAAAACAAAGTTTTCCCCCGTTTTACATGTTTTTCAAATGCAAAGTTTTGGACAATCGATGTTTTTCAAAAATAAAAGAGAGGTTTTTCTTTAGAAATACTATTATTGACAAAAATCCTCCATTTTTTAAAAATGCACTTGATTTGGAGATATGTTTCATTCTAAGACCTATTTTTTCGTAAAAATAGGAAAATCGTACAGATGTCTTGAAATATGAAAGGTGAGAGACACTTCAAAAAATCTTAGTTTAAATCGTATTTATGATTTTAAAGGGTAAATGGCATGTTGGAAATTTTTTTTTTATAGTTGGATGACACATATTTTAAGCTAGAAAATATGTAAATTCTCCATCGTTTACAAGGAAGCTTTCGTAGCGTGCTCGGGCTTCGATAAAATCATTACGAAACCATTGTAATTTCGTTCTTTTTAATTTTTGAACCGCCTCCTTACGTTACCAAGAGTTGGGTTTTGTGGGAGATGTGTTTAATAATGATGAAAATATGCCAAAGTAAGGAATCAACAATTTTGAGGTTAAATGATATGTTTTGAAAGCTTAAGCGAAACCTTTACTTTCATAAATAATCGTATTTCAACCTTTTAAAGGTGTTTTGAAGCATATCGAACTGATTATCGATGTTAAATACTTATGTATTCAGGAAGAAGAAGACCATTTGCCTGGAAAAACAGGGTTTTGTTTCTGGTTTGAGGAGGATAGCTTATGGTCATAAAGTGATGAATCCCATCATCTCAATTCAAACATGTGAAAAAGAATACTTTCTGCAATGTAATTTATTTATAGATAATAACAAGAAATAATATAGTTTGAGCTCCATTAGCAATAATCACAACAGGATAGTGTCCGTTTGCTGCTTAAGTCGATGTTTTATGGTTATGAAAGGTGTCATTAGGAAAAAAATTTGATGAGCATAGCCAAGAGGTAGAGATCATCTCATAGCGTAACAAGTCTATTAAAGGTTGTGTTGGGTCAAATTTGTCGTATGGTTGTAGAATTTTGGCAAAAATGCAGCCTTATTGTAACGACCGTTCATAGTTACAGAGACTATATTTTGCCACCAACTCGAGATTCTAATGAGTTTTTAGGTCTTACCTATCTTATCTATACCTTTTCTATATCTCATTTGTGTGTTTTCATTTATAATACTCATAATTCATTATTGCAATTTCCCGACTTTACAGTATGAAACTGATCGTGCGCTCGTTTTATGTGTGTCTCACTACCAAAAAATATGACCGCCTCTACCTTCCATGTCAAGTGAACTCATCGAATCACCCAATATGTCGACTCCATAAGCCCAATGCTTACATAATGACATGATTTTCAACCTACTCCCATCATAAGCAAGTTATTTCTAACAGAGTTAGTTGCATTCACATCTTTATTCAATATCATTAACCCTTGAGAGAGCCCTTCCGCATCGAGGAGGCTAAGCCTTAGTCACAAGATTGATTTGAAATAGCTTATACGAGATTCTCCGATTAGTACCCCTAATCGAAGAAATTTTGTGATAATAAACAAGGACCTCGAATGTCTACATGTCATTTGCTAATCAAACAACCACCGATCAAGACTGAGACAAGAGTCACACCGAGGTACTAGTGAATGGTTCATGTTGACAAAGAGTTTCATCTCGACATTCAACTTTGAGAGTGAAATTGATAATATTGGCCAATATTCGTATAATATTCAAGAAGTCATCTTTGATACAATAAAGCTTGCAATCGCAGTGCTCTACCCACATGACACGGTATGATGAAAGAGATACCGTGAAACACAAAAATAAGGACAAATGAAACCTAGGGATAATGGGCATTGTCGGACCTCAATCACTCCTCCTGTGATTTCAAACATGTACACTCACTATTGGCCCTAGGTAATACAGGAAGCATATTTAGAGCTATGAGTTGACAATCCATCCCATGACTAAATTATCTAAAGGTGCACCTGCGAAGAAGAATTTTAGAAGAGTTTGCAAAGCACGAGAGAAGAGACCTAATACCAACCACCACGCTTAAATTACCCGATCAATAAGCCTTGTTAGTATTTATCCAGATGGATGTTACATTTTAGGGAGGTAAGGCGCAGAAGGTGCAACGGCACGTGGTGGTGCTTACGTGAGGAGGTCAATTCAAATGGTAAGGTGTCAAGAACTAGCCGTTGAACAGAATTTGGAAAATACAACTTTACTAACGTTGTTGAACAAAGGGTAATCAGATTTCACTATCATTTATGGAGACACATTAATGGATAAGGAACAGTTGAAGATGCGCCATAATTGTGCTATGACCTATGGGGTCATATAGTTTTCATTTTGTTAACTATTTTCTTTTAGCTCTCCGATTTCTCGCCTATACTCGTGGTTCATGTTTGGTTTGACCTGAAGATTCGAGGAAGAGTTGTATGCAAGGGTTGAAGGCGTAATTCCGCACGCAAGATGACGCCACGACCTTGACATGACCGATGTGACCGAGTCCCTGCTGAAACACATCTACCCAAAAAGTCTAAGAAGGGAAAAACATTAGAAAAATAAAAATTCCAGGAGAAGACTCCAAAGCCACGCTCCACCGTGACCGAGCATTTGGAGGCCAATGATAGAGCCCTATGAAAATACGTTACGGAGGAAGAAGAGGATGTGGTGGAAGTGGCCCTATTTTCGGGCACCGCTGAACCTATGTTCTGTCACAAAACCGACAAGTATTCGCAAGGATTCTGACAAGGTGCACAGCATCCACCTCTCGATCTCAAACGTCCCGATGAAGGGGACATGTTTGCCAAAAGTAGCGTAGCTTAGAATGGAGGATTGGGACACCGCGGCATTGCACCCTCGAACTCGACCATATCTTCAAATCCCTCGACACCATGTCCATTATGAAGGGGGACGGCACCTAGATCCAAGAGACTACGGTCAAATCGTACAAGGTGCCTTCCATGAATCTATTGCAGATCTCACTTATAAACTAAACATATCCATCCGTAATTTTCGCGCTAGTGCAAGCATATACTGTGGCTTGGAGAGCACATTCTAATTGATGTTAAAGGATTCATAGATCATTGGTCATTTACTAAAGGCACATATCCAATCATGGATTTTGAGAAAATGAAGAAAACTCACTGTAGAGCAGATTAAAAATAAGTATTAAGTCTCGTGGAAAAGAGGACGTGTGGTGAGAAAGATTACCGGATCCCGCCGTTTCAATTCGACATGCCCATCTTGGCTCGTCAAACAAGTTGATGCGCAAATGTACCGGAGTGAGGTGCTCGTGCAATGTAATTTATCTCGCAGGACAATGTGAGAAATGTGTAATTTACAATTGGTCCTATTATTTGTGCACAAGTTTAAAACAAATAACATACAATAAGAAGGCAAGAAATTTCTGTCATTTCGCTCGTTAAGGATCGTATTGATCGATGGAAGACCCTTGAGGAAACCTAGTTTTTGAGACCAGCCACAAATGTGTACTAGGTCGCACCAAGAGCACAAATTTTGGAATTTTCAAACCCCGCATACGTTAAAGAGAAAATTTTTTGGGTACCTTTGACGTTCGTTTAATAGTTGTGCGCCCACAAGGTTGTCTCCAGCATTAGACAAGCATTACAAGATAGCGATTTCATGTCAGGTTCTATGGTTGAAGGCATCCCCAAGAAAGGCATTGTGAGTGAGTTTGTTAAGAGTTACCACTTAGTTACCAAGATGACAAATAATAATTACTACGAATGGGCCACCAGTCAAGTGAGTTGGTGTATCCATATCTATCACTAAAACATCGTACGAAGCCGCGCATCGGGCATTTTGCAGCCATAGAACAACACAGAAGGTGACCGAGAAACCAGACAGAAGCCATACCAACCCATCATTTACTAGAATATGGACTTGGAAAACACATCGACCAGAAAGAAACGTGTCGAACAACAGGAGGAGGCAGAAGCGCAGCATTTCAAAGGCACGAAGCACAGCCTCAAAGCATCGTGGACGAAGAAGAGGAAGGATCTAAAGATACAGGAGAGGAGGTCTGCGATACTTCAATTCAAGGATGATTTGCGTTGATCATGTTCCCCTGCTATTTAAAACTTTTCTCCACCCGTTCGGGAGCCAATGAGCCTTGCCTGATCGCAAAGTTGTGCCCAAGGCCTTTATTTACCCTCGTACCTCTCGTGAAACTCGCTCTACCTTCTCCCTCTTCCACTATCCCCAACCACTTCCCCACATATGCCTGATACCCAAAGTCCAAGCGCTTAAGCCTCAAGAGCTAATCGCATCGGAGAAATAGAGCAGAACGTTTGAATCCCTTTGCAAGGCTCAAAACCTCCGATGTGATCGCTTTTTGTTGTTAAAGTCCTCCACTGTGTTCCGCACTGTTGATCTACCACATATATCGGACAGCCCGCACTAATCGCAAGTCTTCGCAATCACAACACTTATATGCCATTCCCTGTTCGGTCCATTGCAAACATTTGCGATGCGATTGATCGCATCGCATGTCTTCCACCGATCGCTCCATCGCGACTCATCTCCCGATCCCTCCGATTGAATGTGAGTCGTTGATCTAGTCCCCAGATCCAACAGCCATCGCTCAATCGCGCTCCCCGCCTAATCGCAATCGCAAATTCTGTCGCGCCTCCCCTTTGCTCCTTGCGATTGCGATTTCCCGACTATATCCAAGCCGTCCATCCCTCCGCCCGATGTAATGGCCCTAATTCAATCGCATCCCGCCCTAAATCACAATCGGAACTTCCGAAATGTGCCACCCCGGTCTTCCCACTCTGATTTGCGATTGCGATCTCCGAATTGGGTCCCACCTCATGCGGTCGCGTCATCACATTCCATAGCATTTCGCTACATTTCTGTGTATTTCCGCGTGTAACCAAGGTTTTGCATTTTACTTTAAAGTCTTATGTCTCATATTCATTACACCCATTTTCATATATCATTTCACTATTTAATCCCCACCGTTGATCTACGCCTCCAGATCTAGATCGAATGGTCCATACGCATTTTTCCGTCAAACCCTATTGTTCGCCATTTACACCATATCATTATGTGTTCCACTGTTATTTCACATAAACCACTGTTTCGCCACCGCTGCACTATCATTTCTTCTGCTCCCATAACCAGTCTTCCATTTGCATGGATTTGATGACCAAGTTGTGTGTTTTTGCAGAGTACAAGTGGTAGAAAGCTATCAAGATTCAGAGTCTCTATTGTTGTGATAGAGAGCATGTCAAAGAACATGTTTCAGAGCTTAATTATGAAGAAAGGACCGGGAAGATACACCGACAAGACTTCCATTAAAGCAGCAGGGTTAAAATCTGTCAAACCCTCTCGGGGACATTCAAAGCGCAACTTGGGCAGGTGAAGATATAAATGTTGCGGCAGAGAGTATCAGTGGAAAATCAGAGGAATTAGATGATTAGCATTGAAGGTTTAAGGCCTTAATTCAAGTTTAGAAGACAGAGAGTACCATGCACAGGGAACAATACCCTCTAGGTTTCATTTCAGCAGGATTTTCTTTCAGGAAAGGACGGAATGTTCATGTGGTTTTACTCTCATACCGTGTTCCTGAAGAGACTTTCACCTAGCGCATTTATTTCAGAAAGCCGGCAGCAGAGTACATACAACACAACATAATCATTCAGTATTTTGGGCGTGAATGTTTCCACCGTTTTGTCGTAATGAGGCAAATTAAATGCTCATCACCTACTTCTTTTGATAGGTTTTATGTTTCTCCTATAAAACTCTAGGAAAAGGAATGATTGGGGGTTCCAGATTTTATCAGAAAACTATGCAGTGAAAGGCTTTTTGTATCCATTTTGTAAAGCTCTTGTATGAAGGCTCAGAGCCCATAGGGTCTCAGTGAGGAGGAGTTCTATCTATTAAAGAGGATTCTGGTCTTTTGTATTTCACAGTGTGTAACCTTTTCTCTTATGTGTTATATTAATAGATCATTTCATTTCATCCATCTTTCTTGTATCGTGTTTTGGAATGCGAGTGTCTCACTGATTTTTGGTATGGATTCATCCCAGTTGATGCCCATGCTTGGATCAGTCAACCGCTTTAAATATGGCTCATGCATGATATTCTATTCCATTACTCATCTATACAGTATTTGTGCTATATTAGTTGCTTTGGGAGGGTGTTTTTAAAACGCTACTGTTATGTATGGATTCTTAGATTGGTAAGCCCATGCATGGCGGTATTTTGTATCTAGATATCAGCTTAATGACAACTAATATCTTCTCTATATTTCATTCACTACATACACCTTCTGATAATTGATTTCTGTGATATATTACTTGAACCGGCCCGCTTTGCAGTAAACTGTCTCTGAATTGTCTGATGCTTTATATTAGAGTTTTGCACGTTGCCTCTACAGTATTTCTTTTCCTGTATCAGTTTCTGAGAGATTGGTCCCATTCTAGTTTATTTTTCTGTTTACAGGAGATAGCATGAGAACCCTTGTTGATGAATCCATAATTTATATTATATGCTCCTTTCTATGCTAAAATGTCCTAGGCACTGGTCTATCACAACTCTAGGCTATCTCTAGGAGTGACAACATCTTTCTAGCGTCATTGTCGGGGAACGAAGTTGAGAAATTTTAAAGTCCCTGGGCCTCGAAAAAATCTAATTCAATCTTCAAGTAGGTGAGTATGGAGAGTTGAGAGTTGTAGATCCCTCACCTTGGCGACTTCACATTTGTTCATTTGATAAATCTATTTGCAGTCCTGGCTCCTCATAAGCCACACCTAAGGTCAGATACGTCTAAGCCGAAGACACCTTCAGTGTCTGACCCTGGAAAGATCATACATAGAAGAAATTGGAGGGAAAGAAAATCAGTCCATTTCAAAATTCCCGAATTTTCTCAAGAAGACTATCCATCCTCCTCCTCTCAAGGTTCTCAAGTGCCAGATCCTGACTTCACTGTGGAAGATACTGATTACTACTATTCATATAGTCCACCCTGATGAGGTGTCCAGTTTAAAGACATTATTCATCCTACTCCTGAGGTCGAAGAGGTCAAGGAAGTCATCGAAGTAACTGCTATTAACCGTGAACTATTCCCATCAACACCTCAGGCTATTGTACAATATATTCCTATCGTTATTCATACTCCACTTCCACCTCCTCCTCTTCCTCCATTTACACATCAGACTGTTGCACTACCCCCACCTCCTTCAATGGCCAATGTTCCAGCCTTCTTGTTGAATAAATATTCTCCCCTGGCATTACCCCAAGTGTTGAATGATATGCCCCAGGATTATCTGAAGATCTTTCCCAGATTCAATGGGGAAAATGAAATTGACGCTAAAAAACATCTTGAGACTTTCTGCTGCTTTGCAGAGAAATTTAATGTTGAACATTTATATGTGGTCTTAAGACTGTTTGTGTAATCTCTGGATGGTGAAGCTCGAAAATGGTTTAAGACTTTGGCAGGCCGTTCTATTACCACTTGGGAAAATATGGAAGACACTTTTCTCAGGAAATGGGGAGAGAAGAAATATCATGGACAAAGCCTTACTGAGTTTAATACACTCAAGAAAAGACATAATGAAGGGGTGCTAGAATTTATCAAAAGATTTAACAAATTATATCTGAGTCTCCCTGCTGATATGAAACCTCATCAAACTGCTGCTAGAGTTGTTTTTGTAGCCACCTTTGATTCAGAATTTGGTTTCTCTCTCAAAGAAAGAAAGCCTACTACTCTGGATGATGCTCAGTCAGATGCACTAGAGTTGAAAGAAAACTTTTCCTCCACTAGTAAATCAGGGGGAAAATCTGAGCAAGATACCATAAGAAGGGGCAAAGAGGATGTATCCACTTCTAACCAGGACAGAGACATAGACAGAATGGAAGAGATGACCAAATTGATTAAGAGAGTGGTTAAGCTTGAACTGGAGGCCAAGAATTCAGCCTCCAAGAATTTCTACAATGCTACAAACAGAGGTTATAATCCTCAGTATAGGAAACCATCCCTGCAAATATTTCCAAGGGAAGCAATTGAGCAACACGACCAAGTACCACACCCATTGTACCTGGAAGGTCCAGTAGATAGCCCTGCTGAAGATGCTGCTTACGAGCTGGAAGATGCAAATCTTGCCTTTTCAAATAGTGATGAGATAGAATGTCCATTGCAAGGAGATGATGGAACCGAGTTCCCATTGCAAGAAAAGGAAAATTTTAGAGACACAGAAGACTCAGAAGTTTATTACTATTGGAAACAATTTGCTAATTTCATGCTAGCGCAGTAAAATATAAAATATGATCTCAGATCTTCTAGGAAGAGGACTCGTACTCAAGACCGAGAAGAAGAAGAACCACTTCAGAAGGATGCACCTGCTCAGAAGGAATCAATAGTGCAGAAGGTCACATACAAAGATTTTGTTGATGTTGGAGGAAATTTGACACCACTTGATAGTCAAAGAAAGGAGGAAGGAAATTCGGTGGAAGACTTTAATCCATGGAATGAAGAAATCAGATCGTTGGAGATTATGCTGAATAAACATGATTCGATGCAAGAAGAAGAACCTCAACTTCTAAATTGGGGATTGTAGGATGTAAAGATACAAGGGAATGAAGACAGTGAAGACTTCGTGGGTCTCAGAAGAGACTTAGGATTTCTGAGGAAAGAATTAGCGACTGAATCATCAAGCAAGACCATTGGGTCTTATGATTTCAAAACTGACAATTCGGCTGGGTTGACAGGTATTGCAAAAGACAATCCATCCTTTGGAGTTGTCTTCGATACAGATGAACTGTCACAGAAGAAGGAAGGTGAGGCAATCATACCCCATGGGAAGGAACTTGTTATTACTGATAATGACAAGAATGAGATGATGTGCCTGATAGACACTGAGGAGACTGGAGGGAAAAATTTTGGAACTGCTATAGTGATGGGAAATCAAAATTCCATTATGATAGAAGATGATAATGAAAAATATGAAGAACTTGATTCGATTGCCAGAAGCAATCAAGAGGGTGAAATACAATTACTAAATATTTTCAAAGAAGAAGAATAATACGCTGAAACAAATGTGCATCATATTGATGAAATGCTTGAGAATAAATGGTTGATTTGTTTGCTGAAAATTTTTAGAACAGAATGTGAAAGTATAGCAGGAGGCAAGTTGTAAATGTGTAGTGGAAGAATAATGCAACTGATGGACACTAGCAAAGCAAAGTGGAGGACCTTCCACGGGCTATTCTTCTCATCCCAAGTTCCAAACCCTTGCTTAAGAATTTTTTTCTAGAATTGGTGTTTGAAAGATATGAAGCTGAGATCGGATTTCTGAACTCAGAAGAAAGATCATACCAGTTCATAGACCGCAGATCCTTTTGGGAAAGTCTCAATCCTTTTAAAAAAGAAGATATTTCACTGCCTTTTGAAATAAAAGTAGAAGGTGATCAGGCTTTCAAGAGTCACCCTGAAGATGCAGTGGAAAATGCAGTAATCAGAACTACCCAGGACACAGATAGCCTGCCAATCATGGAATTCCTAAAAGAAGAAAGTGTACACCATTTGTTCAATGATCCTGTGATAGAGTATATGGAGGCCCTGATTAGCTCAAATCCTCCATCATTGATCCTTCTCCAGGGCCAGATTCATCAAGAGTGGTCACCACTGATGGTGACTGCACTTTTGAAGAAGCACGTGCAGAGCACCCTATGGTTATCTCTGATAGGCAGTCCGTACTCTTATCCTTTTTTGTTACTACTTGACTGGCTGCACTAGCATTATTGCATCACATAGAGCATCAAAGACTTCCAGGTTAGAGTAGAGTAGGTAGGAAAAGCTCAATAAAGCTCAGTCTGTGAGAATGTAGTTAGTTGTTTTTAATTTCTGCAAAGTCCAGCAAGCCAAACAGTCTAATCCTGGCTTGACTTTTTTTCAATTTCTGTCTTAGAGTGTAGTGAAGAAATCTGCCAAGCAGTTTAATCCTGGCAGATCTAGTTTAGGTAGAGAAAAATATGAGACCAACAGTTTAATATAGTCTCATGGAGTAATAAGGGTAGTAGTAGAATAGGTTTATTTCTCTTGTTTGTAAAAATTGATGAATCATGAGGTGAAAAGTAGAAATGACAAAGAGCATAGTTCATATAGAAGATGATCAGGAGGTCTGCGAAGTTCTCGAAACTCTTAGGGATGAACGTGTTGTCCCCAGGTGGAGCCAATGTTGATCATGTTCCCTACTCTTTAAACTCCTTTCCCTCTGCTGTTCTGGAGCCAATGAGCCTCACTGACTGCAAAAAGCTGTGCTCCAAGGGCCTTTATTTACCCCTTGTACCTCTACAGAAATCCTTATTTCACCTCTTCCCCTCTTCCACTATCCCCAACCACTTCCCCACATATGCCTGATACCCAAAGTCCAAGCGCTTAATCCTCAAGGGCTAATCGCATCGGAGAAATAGAGCAGAACGTTTGAATCCCTTTGCAAGGCTCAAAAACTCCGATGCGATCACTTTTTGTTGTTAAAGTCCTCCACTGTGTTCTGCACCATTAATCTACCACATAGATCAGAATGCCCGTGCTAATCGCAAGTCTTCGCAATCGCAAAACTTATTTTTCATTCCCTGATCGGTCCATCGCAAACATTTGCGATGCGATTGATTGCATCGCATGTCTTTCGCCTATCGCTCCATCGTGACTCATCTCCTGATTCCTCCAATTGAATATGAGCCATTGATCTGGTCCCCAGATCTAACGGCCAGTGCTCAGTCGCACTCCCCACCTAATCGCAATCGCAAATTCCATCGCCCCTCCCCTTTGCTCCTTGCGATTGCGATTTCCTGACTACATCCGAGCCATCTGTTAGAGTCGGCCTTTACAGCCCTCCGTCAGTGATCGTCTCGTCTTTTGCATATTCATTATTAGGTGTCTCGCTTGTTCCACTTTGTTGCATTTCACTAGGATCATGCCATGAACTGACGAGGGGTCCGTAGGCCCCTATGTTTCCTCATGTTTATACCTCGTGGCGCTATTTTTTAAAAATATTTCCTCAAAAAATTATTCATAGTCATTGTCATTATATATATGGTCATTAAAAATGTCAATAAGTGTCCTAGGTCTTGGTGTCTAGGGTTTTTGAGTCATTTATATACTAGTCATAAAGCTCGCAAGGTGAGGAAAGTCCGGTACTTGTGATTTCTATTTTTTATTATCATCGACATTTTAAAAATATTTCTAGTCCAAAACTACGTTTTGGAACTAGAAATTTGTCATTATCATTTTGTAAAAAATTGTAATTGTTCCGCCATGAAGACATTGTCAAAAGAAGACCCCCTGGTCTTTTCTCTAGCCAAGATAGCCATATCCCTGCAAGAAGACAGACAAAATCATTAGTATCGACCTCAAAAAAGCCAAAGGAAGTTTGTATTTGAAAAAAGCCAAAAGTGAAAATTACAAAAACATTTGTAATATGGGTTTGAAATTAGATTTGAAATAAAATCTGATTGTGAAGATATTTGTGACATGTATAAAAGCCAAACAAGTTTCATTTGAACCAATTTCATAGCTCCCAAATCGTGTTTGCAAAGTGGAGGGCCGATTTCGGAGTTTTGAAGTGCGTGGACGAGTTTTGGGGCTGCGCGACCCACGTTGAGGGAGAGCGACCCACAGGGCTGCGCGACCCACGCAGAGTCGGTTCGGCGGTGTAGGTTTTGCGGGTGCGCGACCCACAGTCGCAGCGACCCACGCGAGAGCTGCGTGACCCACGCAGTACACGGGGTTTTGAAATTTAGTTTGCACGCCCGAGTTTGGCTTGGAATCGACTCAAGCTATCTTCAAACAGGTTTCTATCCATTGTTTGATGTTTTTCAACGCATTTGTGGCATCATGGGTGGTTTCCAATATTCAAATGAAGGATTTAAAACCCCCACGAGTCATAGTATTATTGTTTTCGGGGTTTGAAATGAAAATGAATGGTGGAAAGAATGTGTTTGCTATCTTAAGGCGAGTGATATGGCTGACCTTCCATATAACATCAAAATCAATTTGCTCTCATACCCATTATACCACTTTGCAACCATTGCTATTGTTATACCATGTTTAAACCCTTTGAGTCACATTGCCCATGTTTGTAATGAGTCACATTGCCCAATGTAAAAATATGCTCATGTCTTTGTTTCAAATGGCCCATTGAAACCTTTATGGTCATTACTCATAGACCAACATATTACTATTAATGCCATGCTCTCCTTTGACTAGATGTGTTCAAACTTTTGAAGGTTGCTCTGCTCCTATTTGGTCAAAATTTCATTTGCATTCAAAAGCAGAGATGGTGCCTTTTTTCGAGTCCATTTAAGGCTGAGATTTTATCCATAATTTGATTCCTTGATAGTGCTTTGACTGATGGGGAATATTGGCTGAGTGTTAAACATACATCCTAATTTTGCTTTCACGGCATTCATATCGGTGTACACATTGCCAAAACTTGATCGAGAGATATGTCGAGACAGAGTCGAATATGAGCCGGGAGTCGAGCGGTGATTCGGTGGGTTTGAAGGTAATGTGCCACGGGGTTCCCATGAGAAAATAGAAGTGGTGATCATCGCGAGAGAGGAGCCTACTTCTTTGGCTCGATTGCGAGCATGTCCATTAGCTATGGATTGTTTTCGATTCTTGTCATGTTTCAGATTTTGTGAGATGGTTGTACAAACCCGACCTCATCGTGAATTAGCACGTCTGTTTGTTCTTCATTTACGGGGTGATCGGGTAAACTCTTTGAGGGTTGATTTCATTGTATCACCTTTGACTATTGCTCAAGCCACCGGCATACCGAACATAGGCGAGGAATGGAGCAAGGGTAGCCGGTTAGAGAAATTTCACTATGAGCCATACATTAAAAGCTGGATATGTGGCTTACTTGAGCGAGTTTTTTCCATTCGGATTCTTGAGAGATGAGTATGCACCACTCATGAGGCTCATCATTCAGATATTTTAGTTGTGAGCGGGTATGCTCGTCTTTTCTCATATCATGTTCGTTTGCTGATGCACTTGACAAGGGTGCGTATGATGAATATTCCGTATTTCATACACCGCAACATAGAGAGGGATGGTTACATTTGTGCGAGAAGAAGACGAGCCTAGTGCGAGCGATACAGAGTATATATCATTTCGCTTTGATCAAAATCTTGGTGTCACATCGGTTGAGGAGCGAGGGGCATCACTTGGGAGGATTTCATTTCTAGAGACTTTTCGAGTGCCACAACGGCCTCCCGAGGCGGTTCATGATGCGGGAGAGCCCTCACACCAGCCGGGACATGCTTGAGGTTGAGCATATCATCACTCCTTTGGTTCGGACATATCGGCGAGGCCACGGGGCCTTATTTGCGGCGACACGGCGGGTACTATCTCCACGTGAGGTGGAAGGGGTCTGCCGACTTCATCGACACGGCGAGTATTATCTCCACGTGATGTGGAAAGGGTCTCGCTTTCTTCTTCGAGTGCGAGTACGGGTACAAGACAGGGGCAAGAGGCCCATGCATGATGAGGGCCCATCGGGAGGCGGGACAGATATGACGGTCATTGATGTTGATACGGGCTCTCCTAGCTCGAAGGGTCGAGGAAGTCATCCGGGAGCAAAGGGCCGAGAATGATCAGCTGAAAGACCAATTGCGGAAGGCTCGGTGGGTGATTAACTATCTTGGAGCTGCGTCAGCAAACAGCTCGAGGATGAGCTCACATTTTATGAGTGCGCCAAATCCGTGAGGACGAGACAGTGGAATCGAAAGAGGCCCGGTGACATGACACCGGCTGACAGGAGATACCCGTACTCACGCGGGTAAATATACATCCGGGAGAAGCTGTTGGTGAAGGCCAAGCGAGACAAAGACATGCTTCGCCACATGAAAGGCCATTGCTCGGGCTCGCATGCATGTTTGCAAAGCGAGGATGAGGATCATGAAGAGGAGGTTGCGCAGGCACTCGACGGCGGAAAAGGCCTAATCCACTTCGGATTTTGGCCGAGGCTTCATTGACTGGGCAAGACACATGATGGAGGACCTCCGCTCCGAATTTGGGCAAATTCGGAGAAAATTTTGTCATTTCCAAATTTTTGGTCTAAAAAACGAGGTTTGCGGCCTACGTGGGTCGCGCGCTCATGCGCTCGCATTTTTTTGAGACACTTGCTGGAGGAGATTTTTTACATATTTTTGGATTTTTTCATGGTTAATTATGCATCCTCTAAAGTCAACTTAGCATTTGAACAAAAATCCTGGATGGTCAAACGGCTCAAAAACACCATGAAAACCACCTTGCTGCCACCTTTTGCACCAGCGGGAAGTACCTCTGGGAGAATGCGGTTTTGAGGTCAAATCAACTCCAAATTCCAAAATTCCACTTGGGTTGGAAAGTAGACATCCAGGGCTTTGCAACGAGCTATCATGAGCTCAATTTGGATGTCGGGAGCTACCTCAAAATCAGCCTGGAACATGAGCGACCACGCGAGTTCGGGAGCGACCCACCTAGAGATTTTCCCCGAATTTTTTTCGAGTGCCCATCTCAGTATTTCGCCTATTATGGACCATTTTTTGCTTATGGATAGAATTTTTTGGGTTTTTTATGATGTAAATTCATGTTTGATATGTAACTTTGGCTTGTTTTTTATCTCTTCTAGAAGATTCACTCTCAAATGAGTAAAAAAATCATGTAATGGATCGGTTTCCACTCTTTTAGAGGCAAGTGGTTATGTTGCCTAGATTGTAGTTCCATGATTAGAATTGGTTGAAAATGATCCGTGAAGAGGGAATTCGACCCCTAGAGGGTGGGGAAAGGGTTAGAGTGATCTATATATTGTAATTTCTCAATCATTTTTCAGAGGTTGGAGAGGTTGGACTCTTGGGATACTTTTGATACCATTGTACATATTTTTCATATTTTGGCTAAGGAAAGATCGGGGTTTTGCGGCACTTGTTGGGATCCTTGTGGTGTTCTGTTCTTGATGGTGTTTCTTCTTTGTTTACTGTAAGTTTCTTCATGTTTAATGTATGCCATCCTTTCATTATGCTTCTGAACTAAGTTGAATGAGTGAAATAAGGTTGAATCCATTGTTTACGATGCTTTGCCTTTGAATTCGATTAGTTCTATATGTTTTCAGACTGTTTGGAGAGGATCCAAGTTCTTCTTTGCCCTCTTCAGCTCCTCGTCGGTCTAATATATCCATAAATCCAATTTAAAGCATCGGGATTATCACCTACCTCGCCCAGCTTGAACTCGCAAAGGTCCGACCTTATCCCCAGGACCCAAAAATTTGTTTTCCCATTACTCCGAGCGAAAACCCAAAAAACCAAAAAACCAAACATACCTATCTCTTTTTACTAGCCTAAAATCAGTTCTTATTGTAAGTCATCTCGCATCATATTGCTCATTTTCTCAAGATTGACGGAGAGAGCCTCTCCCTGTCCTCGTAGGGCTAGCTACGAGGCGAGCGTGGTTTGATGTAGCCTTGAGTTTTACTTCATTTCAGCTTCGAGGTAGATTTGAGTGCTAACATAGTGGCGACCATACGGGAAGATCTCAATGGCTTGCTTGTTATAGACTGAGTGCGAAGTCACGCCAGGTAGCCTTCGAAACGATGTTGCTATGCACCAGTGAAGTAGATCACACTTTGCCTGGTCGATCTCCGGGTATAACTTGTAATCGTAGTATTTAACTTGTAAATTGCCCAGTACATGTATCAAGTTCAGATCTGATCGTTGATGGTGAACAACGGTCGGACATCGCAAGCTGAAATCATTCACCTGGTGACTTCATTCATCGAACAAATCCGAGAAATCGATGCTTCATGGTGACTTCACTCGCGGGGAGATCGATGGGCTGTGAGATTTTCAAGATGGACCGAATCACAAGAAGATATGCTCCCATGAGCCGAGATCACATTCCGGGTTTTCCGAATAAGATGCCCAAGGTAGATTGGTCAAGGAATGCTGCCTACGTTTAAATATGATGGTAAGAAGATCTTTGCTTTACATCGATTAGATTTCACATGCATATTCGCAAGTTGAAGGTAGATTTTCCTGAAGATTGTTTGATGAAGATATTCATGCCACTACGGAAGGTGAAGCCCAATCATGGTATGAAAATTTGCAGCTGGCTCGGATATATCTTGTTTAAAGGACTTCCATGCCACTGTTCATTGAAAGATATCAAGTGTCTTATCCATCATTAAATTTAGTTCATGACGTTGCAAACATGCTTATTCTTTTATTGAAAGCCTGGAGAAATATTATGAAGATGATAATTTCATGAATGATGAAATCATGGAGGCTCTATATGAGAATCCATTTCAGCAATATGAAGAGAACCTAAAGGATACCTATCAAGGTGCTTTCAGAGACTTTGCGACGGAGTTGATGGCCACATGGCTGAAAATGATGAAAGAGAGAATGTCATTTCGGATCTGCCCACGGAAGACGGCGGCATGCAAGTAAGTCCGGTTCAATTGCGAGATTGTGATAATGTCCGAGACTGAGCTACTTGATTGATTCGAGATCATGATGACCAAGCATATCTTGTGTTGAAACCCATCAAGGAAAACTTCTGCTGTTGAAATCATCCGGGATGCGAAGACACAATAATGGATCCAAATGTTCTCGGTCATCACTTTGTCGACCCCATCATTAGAACACAACCTTCATGAAGAAGCAATTCGGTCAGTTCATGAAAAATCAGAATGAGATCTTTGTGCAAGTAAGTGATAAATCTCCTTTCAATAACTCGAGTTATGAATGATAGTTTGAATGCCTTGTCATATGAAGATAATCACTGTTTGAGCAAAAGAAAACAAAAAGCATTGTCTCCTTTGTCTGAAGATGAGATAGATCAGCTTTTGAAAGGTCTTGTTTCATGTGCCCAAGCTACTGACAGATTTGCGGTGCACATAATCGCGGAAAGTGTTGGTGAAACTTCTTCCTCTGTTGAAAAAAGATGATTGTCTTGTAATCGGTTGTGTAGATCGGCAAAGCAGATAATTTTTTCCTTCACAAAAAATGATAAGGCTTTGTCATGTTTGATAACCTTGAAGATTGTTTTTTTGTTTAAGAATGACCTAGATCATGAAATTGAAGAGTATATGCCGGAATTACTCATGGTCGAGGAACCTACGGCTAACACTCGGATGGCAGATTTGTGCATCTCTATCCCTCGAAATCAAATGTCCTTTCGGATCGAGTGAGGTGAATACTAGTATTTTTGCGAGTGGATCTCTAGATAAGCCAGGTGCTTTCGAGATTTTTCAAGATCCCTTCAACATTCTTTTGCAAGCATTAGAAAGGATAAATGTTGCACTGGTTTATTTTCATGAGCTTTAGTTTCGGTGATTGTGTTGAGTTGCCTACGGGTTTAGCATTACGCCTACTTGAAGAGGTAAGAGCGAGAAATTTGAGGTGTAGCCATCCATTTGGATTGGTTACATTGGAAAGCCAATTATACATGATTCTACATATTTCATTAGTATGCAGGTGGTTGTCATCATGATTTCAAATCTTGATGGAGCTTTCGCCTTTTTTCCAAAAGCTTTGTAAAGTCTTGTTTTCAAGTCGGTCATGAGTCATTTGTGTTTGGTCCGTTGAGTCGAGTTTTTTCAAGATTATTTCAGTTTGCCATCGAGTCGGTTTGAGTCAAGTTTTCAGTCAAGTTTTTCATTTCAATAAATGTGTCAAAGGTTTTGTGTTATCCGTTCAAATAATGATGCCATCGCCCAATGGATGGAGGCACTGTCTGACTCCCCCAGAGATTTGCTGTTCTTGGCATCTCCATGGAGCCACCATCCCCATTGGAGCCAATGTTAGAGTCGGTCCTTGCAGCCCTCCGTCAGTGATCATTTCGTCTTTTGCATATTCATTATTAGGTGTCTCGCTTGTTCCACTTCATTGCATTTCACTAGGATCATGCCATGAACTGACGAGGGGGTCTGTCGTCCTATGTTTCCTCATGTTTATACCTGCAGCGCTATTTTTAAAAATATTTCCTCAAAAAATTATTCATAGTTATTGTCATTATATATATGGTCGTTAAAAATGTTAATAAGTGTCCTAGGTCTTGGTGTCTAGGGTTTTTGAGTCATTTATATACTAGTCATAAAGCCTGCAAGGTGAGGAAAGTCCAGTACTTGTGATTTCTATTTTTATTATCATCAGCATTTTTAAAAAAAAATATATTTCTAGTCCAAAACTCTGTTTTGGAACTAGAAATTTGTCATTATCATTTTGTAAAAAATTGTAATTGTTCCGCCATGAAGACATTGTCAAAAGCAGACCCCTGGTCTTTTCTCTAGCCAAGATAGCCATATCCCTGCAAGAAGACAGCAAAATCATTAGTATCGACCTCAAAAAAGCCAAAGGAAGTTTGTATTTGAAAAGCCAAAAGTGAAAATTACAAAAACATTTGTAATATGGGTTTGAAATTAGATTTGAAATAAAATCTGATTGTGAAGATATTTGTGACATGTATAAAAGCCAAAAAAGTTTCATTTGAACCAATTCATAGCTCCCAAAATCGTGTTTGCAAATTGGAGGGCCGATTTCAGAGTTTTGAAGTGCGTGGACAGAGTTTTGGGGCTGCGCGACCCACGTGGAGGCAGAGCGACCCACCTGGGCAGCGCGACCCACGCAGAGTCAGTGCAGCAGTGTAAGTTTGCAAGGTGCGCGACCCACCTGGTCCGAGCGACCCACGCAGAGGCTGCGCGACCCACGCAGACACAGGGTTTTGAAATTTAGTTTGAGCGCTTAGTTTGGCTTGGAATCGACTCAAACTGCCTTCAAACAGGTTTCTATCAATTGCTTGATGTTTTTGAACACATTTGTGGCATCATTGGTGGTTGCAAATATTCAAATGGAGGATTTAAAACCTACAGTCATAGTATTATTGTTTTCAGGGTTTGAAATGAAAATGAATGGTGGAAAGAATGTGTTTGCTATCTTAAGGCAGTGATATGTCCAGCCTTTCATATAACATCAAAATCATATTGCTCTCATGCCCATTTAGTCATATTAACCATTGCTATTATTATGCCATGTTAAAACCCTTTGTGCCATGGTGACTGTGTTTGTAATGAGTCACATTGCCCAATGTAAAAATATGCTCATGGCTTTGTTTCAAATTGCCCATTGAAACCTTTATGGTCATTACTCATAGACAAACATATTACTATTAATGCCATGCTCTCCTTTGACTAGATGTGTTCAAACTTTTGAAGGTTGCCTACTCCTATTTGGTCAAAATTTCATTTGCATTCAAAACAGAGATGGTGCCTTTTTCAGTCCTTTTAAAGCTGAGATTTTATCCATAATTTGATTCCTTGATAGTGCTTTGACGATGGGAATATTGGTTGAGTGTTAAACATACATCCTAATTTTGCTTTCACTACATTCATATCAGTATACACATTGCCAAAAGTTTGATCAGAGATATGTCAGAGACAGAGTCAGAATATGAGCCAGGGTCAGGCAGTGATTCGGTGGCTGAAGGTAATGTGCCACGGGATTCCCGCAGAGAAAATAGAAGTGGTGATCATCGCAGAGAGGAGCCTACTTCTTTGGCTCGGTTGCAGGCATGTCCATTAGCTATGGATTGTTTTCGATTCTCGTCATGTTTCAGATTTTGTGAGATGGTTGTACAAACCCGACCTCATCGTGAATTAGCACGTCTGTTTTTTCTTCATTTGCGGGGTGATCGGGTAAACCTTGCTGGGGTTCATTTCATTGTATCGCCTTTGACTATTGCTCAAGCCACTGGCATACCGAACATAGGCGAGGAATGGAGCAAGGGTAAGCAGTTAGAGAAATTTCATTATGAGCCATACATTAAGACTGGATATGTGGCTTACTTGAGCAGAGTTTTTCCATTCAGATTCTTGAGAGATGAGTATGCACCACTCAATGAAGCTCATCATTCGGTATTTCAGTTGCGAGGGTAGATTCTCGCGTCTTTTTGCGTACCATGTCCGTTTGTTGATGCACTTCACAAGGGTACGTATGATGAACATTCCGTACTTCATGTATCGCAACATAGAGAGGATGATGATTTTTGTACAGAAGAAGAGCCCAGCACAGCAGCATAGGAGTATATATCATTACGCTTTGATCAAGATCATAGTGTTACATCAGTTGGCACAGCAGGGCATCACTTGGGAGGATTTCATTTCTAGAGACTTTTTCAGAGTGCCACAGCAGCCTCCCGAGGCAGTTCATGATGCAGGAGAGCCCTCACACCAGCCGGACATGCTTGAGGTCGAGCATATCATCACTCCTTTGGTTCAGACATATCAGCGAGGCCACGGGGCCTTATTTGCAGCGACACGGCGGGTACTATCTCCACGTGAGATGGAAGGGGTCCTGCTGACTTCATCGACACGGCGAGTATTATCTCCACGTGATGTGGAAAGGGTCTCGCTTTCTTCTCCAGTGCAGGTACAGGTACAAGACAGGGGCAAGAGGCCCATGCATGATGAGGGCCCATCAGGAGGCCGGGACACCGATATGACGGTCATTGATGTTGATACGGGCTCTCCTAGCTCGAAGCTGAGGGAAGTCATCCAGGAGCAAAGGGCCGAGAATGACCAGCTGAAAGACCAATTGCAGAAGGCTCAGTGGGTGATTAACTATTTGGAGCAGCGCAACAAACAGCTCGAGGATGAGCTCACATTTTATGAGGTGCGCCAAATCCGTGAGGACAGACAGTGGAATCGAAAGAGGCCCGGTGACATGACACCAGCTGACAAAGATACTGTACTCACGCGGGTAAATATACATCTGGAGAAGCTGTTGGCAAAGGCCAATCGAGACAAAGACATGCTTCGCCACATGAAAGGCCATTACTGGGCTCGCATGCATGTTTGCAAAGCGAGGATGAGGATCATGAAGAGGAGGTTGCGCAAGGCACTTCGACGACGGAAAAGGCCTAATCCACTTCGGATTTTGGCCGAGGCTTCATTGACTGGGAAAGACACATGATGGAGGACCTCCGCTCCGAATTTGGGCAAATTCGGAGAAAATTTTGTCATTTTCGAATTTTTGGTCTAAAAAACAGGTTTTGCAGCTACGTGGGTCGCGCGCTCATGCGCTCGCATTTTTTGAGACACTTGCTGGAGGAGATTTTTACATTTTTGGATTTTTCATGGTTAATTATGCATCCTCTGAAGTCAACTTAGCATTTGAACAAAATCTGGATGGTCAAACAGCTCAAAAACACCATGAAAACCACCTTGCTGCCACCTTTTGCACCAGCAGGAAGTACCTCTGGGAGAATGAGGTTTTGGAGGGTCAAATCAACTCCAAATTCAGAAATTCCACTTGGGTTGGAAAGTAGACATCCAGGGCTTTCCAACGAGCTATCATGAGCTCAATTTGGATGTCAGGAGCTACCTCAAAATCAGCCTGGAACATGAGCGACCCACGCAGTTCAGGAGCGACCCACCTAGAGATTTTTTTTTGAGTTTTCAGCTGCCAGCTCAGTATTTCGCCTATTTTGGACCAGTTTTGCCTATGGATAGAATTCTTGGTTTTTTATGATGTAAATTCATGTTTGGCATGTAACTTTGGCTTGTTTTATCTCTTCTAGAAGATTCACTCTCAAATGAGTAAAAAATCATGTAATGGATCAGTTTCCACTCTTTTAGAGGCAAGTTGTTAGCTGCCTAGATTGTAGTTCCATGATTAGAATTGGTTGAAACTGATCCCTGAAGAGGGAATTCGACCCCTAGAGGTGGGGAAAGGGGTTAGAGTGATCTATATATTGTAATTTCTCAATCATTTTGAGAGGTTGGAGAGGTTGGACTCTTGGGATACTTTTGATACCATTGTACATACTTTTCATATTTTGGCTAAGGAAAGATCAGGGGTTTTGCGGCACTTGTTGGGATCCTTGTGGTGTTCTGTTCTTGATGGTGTTTCTTCTTTGTTTACTGTAAGTTTCTTCATGTTTAATGTATGCCATCCTTTAATTATGCTTCTGAACTAAGTTGAATGAGTGAAATAAGGTTGAATCCATTGTTTACAGTGCTTGGCCTTTGAATTCAGTTAGTTCTATATGTTTTCAGCTGTTTGGAGAGGATCCAAGTTCTTCTTTGCCCTCTTCAGCTCCTCGTCGGTCTAATCTATCCATAAAATCCAATTCGAAACATCAGGATCATCACCTACCTCGCCCCAGCTTGAACTCTGCAAAGGTCTGACCTTATCCCCGGACCCAAAATTTGTTTTCCCATTACTCCGGCGAAAACCCAAAAAACCAAAAATCAAACATACCTATCTCTTTACTAGCCTAAAATCAGTTCTTAATTGTAAGTCATCTCGCATCCTATTGCTTATTTTCTCGAGATTGACGGAGAGAGCCCTCTCCTGTCCTCGTAGGGCTAGCTACGAGGCTGAGCGTGGTTTGATGTAGCCTTGAGTTTTACTTCATTTCAGCCTGAGGTAGATTTGAGTGCTAACACCATCCATCCCTCTGCTAGATCTAACGACCCTAATTAAATCACATCCTGCCCTCAATCGCAATCGGAACCTCTGAAATGTGCCACCCCAGTCTTCCCGCTCTGATTTGCGATTTCGATCTCTGAATTGGGTCCCACCTCATGCGGTTGCATCATCACATTCCATTGCATTTCACTAAATTTTCGTATATTTCCGCGTGTAACCAAAGTTTTTAATTTTACTTTAAATTCTTATGTCTCATATTCATTACGCCCATTTTCATATATCATTTCACTGTTTAATCCCCACCGTCGATCTATACCTTCAGATCTAGATCGAACGGTCCATGCGCATTTTTCCGTCAAACCCTATTGTTCGCCATTTACAACATATCATTATGTTTTCAACTGTTATTTCACATAAACCACTGTTTCACCCCCGTTGCACTATCATTTCTTCCGCCCCCATAACCAGTCTTCCATTTTCATGGATTTCATGACCAAGTTGCGTGTTTTTGCAGAGTACGAGTGCCAAAAAGATATCATGATACAGAGTCTCTATTGTTGTGATAGACAGCACGTCAAAGACCATGTTTCAGAGATGAATTATGAAGAGAGGCCCAGGAAGATACACCGACAAGACTTCCATTAAAGCAGCAGGGTTAAAATCTATCAAACCCTCCCAGGGACATTCAGAGCGCAGCTTGGGCAGGTGAAGATATAAATGTTGCGGCAGAGAGTATCAATGGAAAATCAGAGGAATTCAATGATCAACATTGAAGGTTTCAGGCCTTAATTCAAGTTTATAAGATAGAGAGTACCATGCATAGGGAACAATACCCTCCAGGTTTCATTTCAACAGGATTTTCTTTCAGGAAAGGACGAAATGTTCATGTGGTTTTACTCTCATACTCTGTTCCTGAAGCGACCGTCACCCAGCGCATTTATTTCAGAAAACCAGCAGCAGAGTACATACAGCACAACATAATCATTCAGTAGTTTGGGCACGAATATTTCCACTGTTTTGTCGTAATGAGGCAAATTAAATGCTCATCACCTACTTCTTTTGCTAGGCTTTCTGTTTCTCCTATAAAACTCTAGGAAAAGGAATGATTGGGGGTTCCAGATTTTATCAGAAAACTATGTAGTGAAAGGATTTTTGTATACATTTTGTAAAGCTCTTGTATGAAGGCTCAGAGCCCATAGGGTCTCAGTGAGGAGGAGTTATATCTATTAAAGAGGATTCTGGTCTTTGGTATTTCACAGTGTGTAACCTGTTATCTTATTTGTTATATTAATAGATCATTTCATTTCATCCATCTTTCTTGTATCATGTTTTGGAATGCGAGTGGATCACTGATTTTTGGTATGGATTCATCCTAGTTGATGCCCATGCTTGGATTAGTCAAGCACTTTAAATATGGCTCATGCATGATATTCTATTCCATTACTCATCTAAACCATTTTTCTGCTATATTAGTTGCTTTGGGAGGGTGTTTTTAAAACGCTACTGTTATGTATGGATTCTTAGATTGGTAAGCCCATGCATGGCAGTATTGTGTATCTGGATATCAGCTCAATGACAACTAATATCTTCTCTATATTTCATTTACTACATACACCTTCTGATAATTGATTTCTGTGATATATTACTTGAACCGGCCCGCTTTGCAGTAAACTGTCTCTTAATTGTCTGATGCTTTATATTAGAGTTTTGCACCTTGCCTCTGCAGCATTTCTTTTCCTGTATCAGTTTCTGAGAGTTTGGTCCCATTCTAGTTTATTTTCCTGTTTACAAGAGATAGCATGAGAGCCCTTGTTGATGGCTCCATAAGTTATATTATATGCTCCTTGTTATGCTAAGAAGTCCTAGGCATTGGTCTATCACAACTCTAGGCTGTCTCTAGGAGCAACAACTGTAACACCCCCAGTTTATGTGTTTAAATTTCAAGGATAGACATTTGAACCTTAATCCTAAGGGGAGTGGACCCCAAAGGAAAAGTATTTTGTGAATGTAATTAAATAATTAAATTGAGAAAATGAATAAGATGATGTTGTGCAGATTGACCAAAATGAGATTTATGAGATCACTTGCTAAATCCATGAGGATGGACAAAGCAAATATCTTCCCCACAATCTTTCAAAAATCCTTGAAAGAAATTATTTCTAAATTAGATTTTTGAGGAAAAATATAAATTCCCCAATGATGAGGAAAGTAGTTGGGAAGAGGTAAAAAGCTGGAAAAGCTGGGAAAAGCATAAAACAACTTTAAAGAATCCCTAAGATGGGAAGCCTAGGCAAACAGGAAGAAAATCATCCTGATATTCTGGACGCAAAATTAGAAACAGGCTTTGGGGAATAATAGCTTAAATAAGCTACTCCTAAAAAGATTGAGGTTGATCTGTGATAGGAGATGATCTCAGCTCGGGGGTGAGTTCTGGGAGACAGAAGGACTCTAAGGTTGGGAGGTTCGTCAATTGCATGAGTGGTATGTCTCTAGATTTATTGTTGTGTTTACTTCATATAGTATGAATTGGATACATATAAAAATTGATTGTATATTAGAATTATAAATGCTACATTTCACAGAATTAATCATAAGGAATTCACCTTTATAATTCTGAATAGTTGTATAAAATAAATCTATGAAGTAGAATCCAACAGAATCTCTAAACCAGTGTTAGTTTAAATATGAGGATACATATTTCTCCACAGGGAAATTTGTGATTTAACTTAATCTTCTTTTGATATATTAGTATAAATTATGAACATGAGTAGGATAAAGCAGTGTGAGAGCCACTGTACCAAGTTTAAAGATCTTCATATGAAAACTGTAATTTAAAACTACACAATTAACGAGAAAGCAAAAATGGTATAGACTGACTTCAGGGTCAGCACATTGTTCATATGTAAAGAGAAGCATATAAGAAGTTAATTTTACATCAAAAAGAAGTAAACATCAATTAGCATGGGGCTTCTCAATAATATTTATTTTATAGAACTATTACTGCATTTGAGGATAGAATTAGTAGATGGAAGAAAGTTAAGTAATTAAACAACATGCAGATTTCCCTAGTACTGTCAAAGTAACTTTAATATGCTTCTGAATTTGGGAACAGTAAGAAGTCTTATGCATAACTAGGATCAATAAAAATGTAATCTATTAGTGCTTTGAAACCAAACAGTTTCCTGAAGGAGGCAGTAACAAATAGAATAACAAAAATTGGACTGTCAGAAATTCTATGACAGAAATTACAAACTGGATGAACTCAACTTTTATTAAGTAACTCTGAATAATAAGATTGAACTCTGATAATCCAGTTAAGAGTATATCTCTAGTCTTAGTAGAACTGAGCTATGTAATTCATGTATAAAAATCTCTGCCTATAAAAGTAGAATAACCAACGACAATGTATTACATTAATATTTTCATCTATCTGTACTCAAACTGTCATGGAATTTCCAAGAAAATTTAAATGAAAACCTCAGTATACTATATGCTGCCAGAAAGTCTTAAAGTTTAGAACTGCCAATTGTGAAAAAAAAATTAAATTATGATCCAAAAGTACTCTCATTTGTGGAATCATTGTTTTACAGTACATGTATATATATATATATATATATATATATATATATATATATATATATATATATATATAGTAAATCGGTATAGGTAGGGTAATACATTTTCCTGGCTGATATCCTTCAGATTTACACAGCATAAAATAATGTAAACAAGAAAACCGAGGTAAGTGTTGAAGGGCGAGTAGAAATAAATTACAGAATGTAGCCACCATTGTATGTAAACATTATATCCATATCGACGATTTCTGATCATCCTAATTTGCGCACAGAAAAAAAAATATATATATATATATTAAATATGGTATACGCGTTTAGGGGAAGGGACTGCTCTAGTCCACCTTAGTGTATACCAGTAACCAATAGTCGACAAGAAAATGCGAGGTCGGCACAGCGACATTAGCCGATGCAATTTAACAAAAAAAAACAAAATGTTAAATTTTAGGGTAAATTCTTAGGTGTAGAGTTCATCGCTCATTCTGTCCTATTATGATATTAAATACGTGAATGAAAACGAAAAGAAATGTCATGCTTATTCTACACAATTAGGGGTTAAACCCAGGTTTCTACTGTCTTGATACAACTTTGATTGCCTTGGAAATCATGTACTGAAAAGAAAAATGGAAAGAGAAACTTTACATAGCTGGTTGGACGCCAACCGCATATAAAAGGAAAAGAACACCCTGAGCAGGAGACTAGGGGTAGCAAATGAGTGGCTAGAAGGTTTCCAGATGCACAGTGAAATAGCGTGGACATAAATGTCATTAGCCAGTGGGCTCATACAACCTGAAATGAAAATGCCATGCGCGTTCGGAAGATGTATAAGCCGTCAACCGAATTGATCGACCGGTAGATTGTATGAAACGAAGAAGGGTGGGAACTAGGGATACCTGTGTGATTGACGTAGAACGAACCGAGATCCTGAAAAAAAAACAACACAGAAAAAACGAAAAATGGCATCAATCCTAGTGGATGGTATCTGTAGAAAAGACGCAATCGTTTTCACCTATAAAAACAACAATAAAAAAATGATTCTCGACTAACCATAACGACGGGTCTCGAAGTAATCCCGCCCATGATCCAGCGCGGCCCTGCCGGTCACGTCTGGAACCCTTATACATCTTCAAAGCTAAAATGCAGAAGGGTAGAACATAAACATAGGACCCATTTGTTTTAAATCTGAGACAATATAGTGTTATGAGAAAACCTGAGAATGGTTCAGCGCATGTTCTGCAAGCGCTTCATCCTGGCAAAGATTTCAGAGAGCTTAATTAATTAACTCTGGTACCGAAAGGTGAGCAAACGCAGCCAGGGAAAATAGAGAAAACATGGCTTACCATCTCGCAGGAGATGAGACAAACACACCGGTAGAAACCCTTCGGGGTTGTCGAACTCTGTGGAGGTTGTGCAAAAGGCCGAAATGCAAATGAGGAAGGGTAGCCGAATTCAAAGAGACCTGTAAGATAAGCAATCTGAAAAACAAAAGTTTGAAACCCTAGCACGATGAACGAAGGACCATCCACGTGTAAATTAGATCAACGGAGGAAGGGTGTTCTGGAAATTCGGAACGCCAATATCAAGAATCAAGGACTCACAGAATCCCGAGAGGGATTGTAGAATTTAATTTCTACAGTATGCAATCATACCCATAATAGCGTATGTCAGTATAATAACTCATATTTGTAGTGTCAAGCCGGAAAAACAAATCTACAGACCCGGGAACTTAACGCCTATAGCTGACAGTGATCTTTGCAAAATGGAAACCCGACTACGTAAGTTACGTGTCCATCATTCATTGTAACCGTGTTGGGTAAGAGTACCAGAATTTGGTGAAACGAAATAAACTCCTCGAGCTGCGCAGGAAGGGACGTAGTCACGGAGGTTTCAATATCTTACACCTGTCTACCCATGTATGGGTCTCAAATATTTCCCTATTAATATAAAGAAAGGGCGTACGAGAGTTAAATAAAAGGGTAAGCAAGTGAATCACATCAGACATGTAGATTGCGTGCCCATGGGACATGAAGAGATTATAATTATTAAAAACTCATCTCAAATAACACGTCACCCCAAGCTTATGAAGAGAGGAAAAAACTTTATAAGTGAGATCTATGATATGGTGAAATTGTAATTCATAATCAAAATCTATTATATGGCGGAATCGAAATTTATAAATGAGAACAATGGTATGGTGGAATAAATCAACATTTAGTAATAGGGTAAAATAAAAGTATAAGGGTCTTCGTAAGGGTTTGAAATATAAGTTTTATTGATTTAATAGAATGCTATCTATAAAAGGGTATAGGTATATAAAGCTTAAGTGGGGAAAAAAGTGAATCAAATTAAATCATGATGGATACGTTAAACTACATATGAACTGCTATTAGTATTGATGAAAAAAAAAAAATTGAGTGCGAAAGGGAGAAGTGACAAATGGTATCAGAGCCCAAGTTATAAAAAACTGGGCTGTTGTTATTGTGCTCACTGTTGCTGAGTGTTACTTGTATAAATGAGTATTGTGTAAATTGTTTTTTTTAAAATCTTACTAATCTGTGTTATGTAGTGTACAGTGGTGCAAAAATGGCTGAAGGTGAAGAAATTTATGTGGATCTGTGTGATGAGTATAGTACGCCAGATCCCAACGCTCTGGTGATGGCTATATTGCACAGGTTGCAACAAGAATTGGCTGAGCTAAAAAGCCAGAATGACAAGTTGTCATCAGCCAGTAGAGAGAAGGAAAAGCTCATTAGAGAGCTAACCACACGGAACAGCCAAGAAGGCGAAGGTTCCGGAAAGAGCAAGATTGATGAATATGAGGATGATGATGCTGGTAGGCATCAGTATAAGCAGAAAAGGGAATTACAGGGGGAATTGCGAAAGATCAAACCTCCCTCCTATGATGGGGAGAAGGAGGAAGATGCTGAAGCCTGGTAGCTGAACATGATTAAGTATTTCCAGGTTTATGAATATGAGAGCAATCTGAAGGCCATATTAGCTGTTTACCAGCTACAAGGTAAGGCTACCCTGTGGTGGGAGGAGACAAAAATGGTTCACGCCATTGATGAAAAGACAGTGACTTGGGAGGATTTCCAGGCTAAGTTCAAAAACCGCTATCTAAATGAACGTTACTATGATGATAAAGCCAAGGAATTTCATGAACTAAGACTGGGATAGCTCACTATTGATGAGTTTGTCACTAAGTTTACGAATCTGTTGAGATATGTCCCCTATATTAGGGAAGAGAAGGCAAAGGTACAAAGGTTTCTGAACTGTTTGTCAGCCGTGTACAAAGAGAAGATCGAGTTTGATAATCCAAAAACCATGGACAAGGCAGTAAGAAAGGCGAGATTATGCTACCAGCAGTTTAAAGGAAAGGCTGAGCAGGGAAAAGGCTGGTTAAACAAGAGTGAGTTCAAGGGAAGGAGACAGAAACTAGCCTATTTGAAGAATTTTGGCAGGGACCATCAGTGAAATAAATTTAATAAACCTAGAGAAATTCAAACTGCTCAGTCACAGGTGGCTTCAAAACAAATGGATGGAGACAGTAAGAAAGAGGGCACAGTCAAAATGAAGGAACCTTTGAAATGTTGGGGATGCGGAGAACCCCATATGTTTAGGGATTTTCCACACCGAAATATTCATATGATTATGAGAGATCGAGAAGCAACCACAGTAAATGACATAGCAAGAAGCATACCCACTATCAGTGCAGCCTTGGAGAACCGGCAAGCATAACATCAAGCTACCATGGTTGAAATGGAGGGTAAGATTTAGGGCCAATCTGTTACTGTTTTGATTGATCTGGGTGCTTCTTTAAGCTACATTAGTCCAAAATTTGTAGAAAAATGTAATCTTAAACCTGAAAAATCTCAGCAGTCATGGTTGGTTCAACTGGCCACTCGAACCAAGAGGAAAGTAACACATAAATTTCCCCTAACAGAAATGAAATTAAATGATTTTCAAACAGAAATAAATCTGAACATTCTGCCTTTAGGTTCCTATGACTTGCTGATAGGAGTGGACTGGTTGGAAAAGAAGAAAGCCCTGATGAACTGCTGGGATAAGACCCTACATTGTGTGGATAAGGAAGGGAAACCTTTTATGCTCAAAGGAAAACCAAAATCCATTTCTGTAAGACAAATATTAGCACTGCAATTAAAACGAACACATAGAAAGGGATACCAAGTTTATGCAGTACATGTGGAATAAATAGAACCAAAAACTGAAGAAAATATGTTGGATATCTTACCAGTAGTAAGAGAGTTTAAGGAACTTTTTCCATATGAGATTCCTCATCTTCCCCGCAAAAGAGAGATTGACTTTTCGATCGATCTAGTACCAGGAGCAGCACCTGTATCCAGAACCCCTTATCGAATGAGTCCCCCTGAACTCATGGAACTGAAAATGCAATTGCAAGAATTGTTAGATAAAGGTTAGATAAGACCAAGTGTGTCTCCATGGAGAGCACTGGTCCTGTTTGTGAAAAATAAAGATAAAAGCTATTAAAGAATGGCCTGTCCCAAATTATGTTTCAGCAGTGAGGTCATTTATGGGGATTGCAGGCTATTATCGTAGATTTGTGGAGAGATTTTCTGCTATAGCACATCCCATAACCTCATTACAAAGGAAGGGTGTCAAGTTCGAGTGGACTGAGAAATGTCAAAACAGTTTTGACCAATTGAAAAAAAAACTTACTACAGCCCCTATACTGAAGATTGCAGACCCTGATAAAGAATTTGTAGTATGTACGGATGCCTGTAGAGAAGGGTTGGGAGGAGTCCTCTTGCAGGAAAATTCAGTTATTGCATATGAATCTAGGAAACTGAAGATACATGAACAAAACTACAGTGCCTACGATTTGGAGTTAGCTACTGTTATTCATGCTTTGAAGATGTGGTGACACTATCTCCTTGGAAAAAAATTTACCTTGATGACTGATCATATTAGTCTCAAATATTTTTTTTCCCAAATTCATTTGAATTCGAGACAAGCTAGATGGCTGTCTTTTCTAAGTGAGTTTGATATGGACATAAAACATATCAGAGGGAAAGAAAATAAAATTGCTGATGCATTGAGTAGAAATGCTTGTCAGAATATAAACAGCATTGGAAGTAGTGCCCAGGTTGAAGTAGAAGAGTTGGTGAGAAGAGCAGCAAACCAAGATCCAAATTATGAAACACTTTTGGTGAAACTACAGAAAAAGGAGAAAACTGATTTCACTCAAAACCAAAAAGGGCTGATCTGTTATAAAAACAGATTATATGTTCCAAATGTGGAGACTTTGAAAAGAGAGATCCTAGATGAATATCACAAACAGCCATATGCCAGACATCCAGGATATCAGAAAATGTTAACAGCTTTGAAAAAGAAGTTGTTTTGGCCCGGAATGAAGAAAGGTGTAGTAGAATATTTAACTAGATGTATGGAATGTCAACTAGTCAAAGTTGAGCATCAACATCTTGCTGGTCTTTTAAAGCCTTTGCCGGTTGCAGAATGGAAATGGGACACAGTTTCCATGGATTTCATAACAGGATTACCCAAAACCAAATACCAGCATGATTCAGTAATGGTAGTATTAGACACTTATACAAAAGCTGCACATTTTATACCAGTAAAATCTACCTATGGGACAGTCCAAGTAGCGAATGTGTTCCTGAAAGAGATAGTAAGACTCCACGGAGTTTCGAAGGTGATTGTTTCTGACCGAGATGCTAAATTTACAGCAGCCTTTTGGAAAGGTCTATTTAGCGGGATGGGCACTAAGCTGAATTTTAGCACTGCCTATCACCCTCAAACTGACTGACAGACCGACAGAACTAATCATATTTTGGAAGATATGCTGAGAATGTATGTGATGGATAGGCCATCAAAATGGGAAGATTACTTGCATTTATCGGAATCTGCCTATAATAACAGCTATCAATCCTCCATCAAGATGAGCTCGTTTGAGGCACTGTATGGAAGAAGGTGTCGTACTCCTTTGAGTTGGAGTCAACCAGAAGATAAATTAATATTGGGACCCGATGCTTTACAGGAAATGGAAAGAATAGTTAAACAAATACAAAGAAACATCAAAACAACACAAGATCGCCAGAAAAACTATGCTGATAAGAAAAGGGTACACCGAGAATTTAAAGTGGGAGAGCATGTGTATTTGCATATTAAACTCAAAAAGAGCACACTTTATGCTGGAAGTTGTGCAAAACTGGCTCCTAGATATTGTGGTCCTTTTGAAATATTAGAAAGGGTGGGACCAGTGGCTTACAAGCTGGCCTTACCACCCCATGTTAGAGTTCATGATGTGTTTCATGTTTCGTTATTAAAAAGATATGTGCATGATGCTTCTCACATAATTGATTGGATTGTTGTACAGGGGGAACCAGAAGGGGAGTTTCTGCCAGAACCGCTTCAAATATTGGAACGGGAAGAAATTGAATTGAGAAATCAAACAGTAGCAAGAGTAAAGGTGCAGTGGAAGCACTTTACTGCTGAAGAAGCTACATGGGAAAGAGAAGCTGAATTGATGGAAAGATATCCATTTTTGTTTGAAAAAAAAATGAACTCTAGTAGTTGAATAACAACACTGAGGACGGTGTTTATTTTCAAACGGGGAATATGTAACACCCCCAGTTTATGTGTTTAAATTTCAAGGATAGACATTTGAACCTTAATCCTAAGGGGAGTGGACCCCAAAGGACAAGTATTTTGTGAATGTAATTAAATAATTAAATTGAGAAAATGAATAAGATGATGTTGTGCAAATTGACCAAAATGAAATTTATGAGATCACTTGCTAAATCCATGAGGATGGACAAAGAAAATATTTTCCCCAAAATCTTTCAAAAATCCTTGAAAGAAATTATTTCTAAATTAGATTTTTGAGGAAAAATCTAAATTCCCCAATGATGAGGAAAGTAGTTGGGAAGAGGTAAAAAGCTGGAAAAGTTGGGAAAAGCATAAAACAACTTTAAAGAATCCCTAAGATGGGAATCCTAGGCAAACAGGAAGAAAAGCATCCTGATATTCTGGACGCAAAATTAGAAACAGGCTTTGGGGAACAATAGCTTAAATAAGCTACTCCTAAACAGATTGAGGTTGATCTGTGATAGGAGATGATCTCAGCTTGGGGGTGAGTTCTGGGAGACAGAAGGACTCTAAGGTTGGGAGGTTGGTCAATTGCATGAGTGGTATGTCTCTAGATTTATTGTTGTGTTTACTTCATATAGTATGAATTGGCTACATATAAAAATTTATTGTATATTAGAATTATAAATGCTACATTTCACAGAATTAATCATAAGGAATTCACCTTTATAATTCTGCATAGTTGTATAAAATAAATCTGTGAAGTAGAATCCAACAGAATCTCTAAACCAGTGTTGGTTTAAATCTGAGGATACATATTTCTCCACAGGGAAATTTGTGATTTAACTTAATCTTCTTCTGATATATTAGTATAAATTATGAACATGAGTAGGATAAAGCAGTGTGAGAGCCACTGTACCAAGTTTAAAGATCTTCATATGAAAACTGTAATTTAAAACTATACAATTAACGAGAAAGAAAAAATGGTATAGACTGAATTCAGGGTCAGCACATTGTTCATATGTAAAGAGAAGCATATAAGAAGTAAATTTTACATCAAAAAGAAGTAAACATCAATTAGCATGGGGCTTCTCATTAATATTTATTTTATAGAACTATTACTGCATTTGAGGATAGAATTAGTAGATGGAAGAAAGTTAAGTAATTAAACAACATGCAGATTTCCCTAGTACTGTCAAAGTAACTTTAATCTGCTTCTGAATTTGGGAACAGTAAGAAGTCTTATGCATAACTAGGATCAATCAAAATGTAATCTATTAGTGCTTTGAAACCAAACAGTTTCCTGAAGGAGGCAGTAACAAATAGAATAACAAAAATTGGACTGTCAAAAATTCTATGAGAGAAATTACAAACTGGATGAACTCAACTTTTATTAAGTAACTCTGAAAAATAAGATTGAACTCTGATAATCCAGTTAACAGTATATCTCTAGTCTTAGTAGAACTGAGCTATGTAAGTCATGTATAAAAATATTTGCCTATAAAAGTAGAATAACCAACGGCAATGTATTACATTAATATTTTCATCTATCTGTACTGGAACTGTCATGGAATTTCCAAGAAAATTTAAATGAAAGCCTCAGTATACTATATGCTGCCAAAAAGTCTTAAAGTTTAGAACTGCCAATTGTGAAAAAAAAATTAAATTATGATCTAAAAGTACTCTCATTCGTGGAATCATTGTTTTACAGTATATATATATATATATATATTAAATCGGTATAGGTAGGGTAATACATTTTCCTGGCCGATATCCTTCAGATTTACATAGCATAAAATAATGTAAACAAGAAAACAGAGGTAAGTGCCAAAGGGCCACTAGAAATAAATTACAGAATGTAGCCACCATTGTATGTAAACATTATATCCATATCGACGATTTCTGATCATCCTAATTTGCGCACAGAAAAAAAAAAAAACAAAGAGAGAAATATTAAATATGGTATATGCGTTTAGGGGAAGGGACTGCTCTAGTCCACCTTAGTGTATACCAGTAACCAATAGTCGACAAGGAAATGTGAGGTCGGCACAGCGACATTAGCCAATGCAATTTAACAAAAAAAAAACAAAACGTTAAATTTTAGGGTAAATTCTTAGGTGTAGAGTTCATCGCTCATTCTGTCCTATTATGATATTAAATACGTGAATGAAAACGAAAAGAAATGTCGTGCTTAGTCTGCACAATCAGGGGTTAAACCCAGGTTTCTACTGTCTTGATACAACTTTGATTGCCTTGGCAATCATGTACTGGAAATAAAAATGGAAAGAGAAACTTTACATAGCTGGTAGGATGCCAACCGCATATAAAAGGAAAAGAACACCCCAAGCAGGAGACTAGGGGTAGCAAATGAGCGGCTAGAAGGTTTCCAGATGCAAAGTGAAATAGCGTGGACATAAATGTCATTAGCCAGTGGGCTCATACAACCTGAAATGAAAATACCATGCGCGTTCGGAAGATGTATAAGCCGGCAACCGAATTGATCGACCGGTAGATTGTATGAAACGAAGAAGGGCGGGAACCAAGGATACCTGTGTGATTGACGTAGAACGAATCGAGATCCTGAAGAAAAAAACAACACAGAAAAAACGAAAAATGGCATCAATCCTAGTGGATGGTATCTGTAGAAAAGATGCAATCGTTTTCACCTATAACAACAACAACAAAAAATGATTCTCGACTAACCATAACGACGGGTCTCGAAGTAATCCCGCCCATGATCCAGCGCGGTCCTGCCGGTCGAGTCTGGAACCCTTATACATCTTCAAAGCTAAAATGCAGAAGGGTAGAACATAAACATAGGACCTATTTGTTTTAAATCTGAGACAATATAATGTTATGAGAAAACCTGAGAATGGTTCAGCGCATGTTCTGCAAGCGCTTCATCCTGGCAAAGATTTCAGAGAGCTTAATTAATTAACTCTCGTACCGAAAGGGGAGCAAACGCAGCCAGGGAAAATAGAGAAAACATGGCTTACCATCTCGCAAGTGATGAGACACACGCACCGGTAGAAACCCTTCGGGGTTGTCGAACTCTGTGGAGGTTGTGCGAAAGGCCGAAATGCAAATGAGGAAGGGTAGCCGAATAAAAAGAGACCTGTAAGGTAGGTAATCTGAAAAACAAAAGCTTGAAACCCTAGCACCATGAACCAAGGACCGTCCACGTGTAAATTACATCAACGGAGGAAGGGTGTTCTGGAAATTCGAAACGCCAACATCAAGAATCAAGGACTCACAAAATCCCGAGAGGGATTGTAGAATTTAATTTCTACAGTATGAAATCATACCCGTAATAGCGTATGTCAGTATAATAACTCAGATTTGTAGTGTCAAGCGGGAAAAACAAATCTACAGACCCAGGAACTTAACGCCTATAGCTGACAGCGATCTTTGCAAAATGGAAACCCGACTACGTAAGTTACGTGTCCATCATTCATTGTAACCGTGTTGGGTAAGAGTACCAGAATTTGGTGAAATGAAATAAACTCCTCGAGCTGCGCAGGAAGGGACGTAATCACGGAGGTTTCAATAGCCTACACCTATCTACCCATGTATGGGTCTCAAATATTTCCCTATTAATATAAAGAAAGGGCGTACGAGAGTTAAATAAAAGGGTAAGCAAGTGAATCACATCAGACATGTAGATTGCGCGCCCATGGGACGTGAAGAGATTATAATTATTAAAAACTCATCTCAAATAACACGTCACCCCAAGCTTATGAAGAGAGGAAAAAACTTTATAAGTGAGATCTACGATATGGTGAAATTGTAATTCATAATCAAAATCTATTATATGGTAGAATCAAAATTTATAAATGAGAACAATGGTATGGTGGAATAAATCAAGATTTAGTAATAGGGTAAAATAAAAGTATAAGGGTCTTCGTAAGGGTTTGAAATATAAGTTTTATTGATTTAATAGAATGCTATCTATAAAAGGGTATAGGTATATAAAGCTTAAGTGGGGACAAAAGTGAATCAAATTCAATCCTGATGGATAAGTTAAACTACATATGAACTGCTATTAGTATTGATGAAAAAAAAAATTTGAGTAAGAAAGGCAGAAGTGACAACAACAAAACCCTTGGGTTTATTAGTTCTTTTGGTGTAAAATATTAATAATCCCTTGAGATATTGGTAAGAGATATAAACTTATTATAATATTAATAAATATTATTATTATGTTATAATAGAATTATATTATAGTTTGAGTTAAAACTTTAATGTATTGAAATAATTTAATAATATTTTTTTATTATATATTTTACTATTGAATAATATTATATTATATATTCTAATATATATATATATATATATATATATATATATATATATATATATATATATATATATATATATATATATTTCAAGTTAATATATAGTATGTATATAGTTAATATTATTAATATATTATAAGTAAATATTATATATAAATATTTTTGTGATTTTAATCATAAATATATAATATTTATTTTGGTGAATATATGTGGTGGGTAGTGGATATAGGCATATCTGCGTATATCAACCACATTGGTGAATGTGGTTGTAAATCTATTTCATATAAGCCTATCGACGTATATCAATCACATTGGTAAATGTGATTGTGCTAGGAGTAATTATTTATCACTATTAAAAAATTACATGATAATTTAAAATTGAGTTGTTTATGTGGGTAGAGGAATTGTTCAAAAAATCGAAATTGGTCGGAATCAGGACAAAAACAATTATGAAATCTTCCAGTAACAGTGTTTGAATCGTGTTTTTGATGGTGGAAATGGATTCAACACTATCAAAAACCTCTAGAGCGCCCAAAATATTGAAGTTTGATAGCCATAACTTGGATTTACAAAAATCCCAGATTTTTTTCAAATCTTACCAAAATTTCTATAATTTTCCGGGCAAAAAAAATAGTCTATAAAGTGGCCTTTAAAAATGCCACAATAAGTTAAAAGTGGCACAAGTGGTGAAAAACAAATCATGATGTGGGCCCATCTATGGACCACTTGTCTACACCGACATAGCCCATCGATATAGCATGCCCACCCATGTGCTTATTATTGTCGACTTTTTTAGCAGTTTTGAGAATCATTCCTCAAGTTCAAGGTTTAACCACAAAACAAGAACTTCCTTCTGCCCAGGTGCCAGACTTGATAGGTGTTTTTTTTGTCAAAGTTGTGCTAGAGCTGCAGGCTTTATTTTGTAATTCTGCTCACAATTATTTCGATTGTAAGATCCCCCAAATTTAGGTAGGAAAAAAGCTTTCCATTTAATTCAGTCAAATGAACTTTGATGCTTTTTACCAAGGGTTTTAATGATTTTTATCTAGGTATGTGATCAATAATAGAGAACTAAGGTTTTTATACTATTAGAGTGCAATCCATTCTCTCTCTCATTCCCATTTAGAAGAAATGTGTTTCCTTTTGCTACACTTTATCTAAGTACACTGTAGTTTTACTTGATGAGGCTTTTCTTTATGAAATCATGGTCCTGTTACAAGCGATTTACAATTTTAATGTGTAATAGTGATAAGCGATTCACAATTTTAATGTGTAATAGTGATTCAAGTGGATATTGGTGGCCACTCACCTATTGCATTTGGACTCGCACCATCAATTATTTCAGCCTTCACTGTCATCACAACTTACTATTTTTAGTAAGTTTTTAGGTCCTACACTCTTGGAGCCATTTTGAGGCCCTAAACGACATTTTTTTGGGAAACCTGGGAGCAACATGGGTCATAGACTGACGTTGTCGTAGACCAATGTTTGTCACTCAAAAGTTGTAGTCATCGGATAGATCTTTCTAACAAGCTATTGAGTGCGTCAAACGAAGATCAGACGCCAAATTTACGTCCCCGGGAAGTTGAAACACCAACTTACCCAAACGAGGCCCATGATTTTGGCGCTTCATTTCCTAGGGTTAGGTTTTTGGATGTTTCATATTTTACGTTGTTTCTCAACAATAAATAGGCCTTCGAGCCTCATTGTAACACAGTTCAGGGGCTGGTAGGCGACACATCTCTTCTCAGAGATAAGCGCTACCAATGCCCTAGCTCGCTTGTTCCCACCATTTCAATTCTATAACACAATGGAGAGGCTTATAGCCATCACATCTCTTCTTAGGGATATGCTACTAGTGCCCTCGCCCACTCCTTTATATCATGTCTCATTATAACACAGTTCAGAGGCTTGTAGCCACTACATCTCTTCTCAGAGATACATCTACTAGCGCCCTAGCTATTTGTTTCAATCATTTGTTTTATTAATAAAATGAAGCATTATTTCTGCTATATCTATGTATTTATGGTTATATATGTATTATGTTGAATTCCTACATAAAATCCGGATCAAATAATATCTTCTATTTCCAAAAGCATCTAATATATGACGATCTGTTTCACTTTTGAGATAGTTGTTATAACGTGTTTAAAGTTTCTTTCATTTAGTATTTGATGCCACTTTACTGGAAACATGCCTTTTAGCTTTATTTCGAAGTTGGTTTGGTGATTGACCTTTTCCACATGGAAATGGTTGAAGTAGGATGTGTGTTGTCTCCATCAATATCTGAAGTAGCTTTTTTAGCAAGTTACTACTCGGTTAAAGAGAAATCTTATGCAAGTGTTGTTATTTTTTAGCAAGTTACTTCTCAGTTAAAGAGCAATCTTATGTAACGTGTAACCTCAAAATGAAGTTTGCCATTATGTCTGCTGAATACAGAGTTCATCGTGTGTCTTTCGTTACTAACCATGACATAGAAAATAGTAGACACAATTTACTCTTCTTATTTCAATATATTTTACTTTTTCTTACATTTATAGTATAATCGTTCCTCTGTCGAACAATACTATACTTTATTGTGTAATTCTCTCTTTTATATGATAGCTTGCTTTCCAAAATGTGTGTTTCTGTTTAAACTGCTTCAGAACTTCACAACAATTTAAATAGATTGGAAGGAAGTTATAGTAATTTTATTTGAACAGGTAAAGGGTAAGCTTCGTTTAAATGGAGGAGAAACGAATGGGCTTCTTTGATCCTCTGGCAGACTATGTATCTAATCTCATTGTGCAGGAAGTTATGTGTCACTATGTCAAGTGTTGTAATCTCATTGTGCTGGAAATTATGTGTCACTATGTCAAGTGTTGTTATTTTTCAGCAAGTTACTACTCAGTTAAATATAAATCCTATGTAACGTGTAACATCAAAATGAAGCTTTCCATTATGTCTCTTGAATACAGAGTTCATCGTGTCTTTCGTTGCTAAGCATGACATAGAAAATAGTAGACACAATGTACTCTCCTTGCTTCAATATGTTTTACTTTTTCTTACATTTATAGTATAATGGTTCCTCTCTCGAAGAATACTATAATTTATTGTCTAATTCTCTCCTCTATATGATAGATTTATTTTCAAAATGTGTGTTTCTGTTTAAACTGCTTCAGAACTTCAGAACAATTTAAATGGATTGAAGGAAATTATAGTAAATTTTTCCAAAATTTTGACACTAAATCTACTAGAAGATTTGAATGAGCTACTGCTGACCACAAAGTTGTTAAGTATTCTCTCATTTCTAGCATTGTATACTCAGCTCTTTTCCACCAACCAGAGACTCAGAATCTTGGTTGGGGAAGCCCTTGCCGAGTATCATCCACTGAACCTGGTTGTTTTGTAGTGAGAGACATGCCTCATACGTTGTTGTAGGATGCATCAAAGATGTACTTTAAAGTCTGAACACCATTATGAATATAATATTAAAATTCCATCCCTTGGAAAACATTCCAAAGGATTGGAAGTACCTGGAGAAAATAATTGTTTCTTACCAAGATTAGAGAGAGCATCTGGATGGGAAGCACCAGGCCACAAATTATCCTCGGGTTGATGACTGCCATAAGCATACCATTCCCATCAAATAGGAGCTCATCAACTTTCAGCATTAAAAATCCACTGACAACCACTACAAACCAGGTTCCCACCCAAAGCTGTTGAACATGGCCATCTACTTTCTTGAAATCAATATGTTATTTAGATTTGTGAAACATACAAGTAGTTCTCTACAGGGAACCAACGTTTCCCTCGTGGAAGGGATCAGTTGTGGACTTAGTTGTTTGGTGCATTTTTTAATCAGAATGTTTTTTTATCATATCTTCTTCATTGCCTTATATAGTTTACATTCCAAACTATGAATTTGATGTCACTATAAATTCCAGAAAGGAGAACACTGTCTACTATTATAGTTGTGATTTGACACGTAATTATAAAAGCTTGTTTATATTTATGTCTTCTGCAGATCAGCATTCATATCCCTTGCCTCACGATTCCCCCTTGTTATCACGAGAATTTTCAGTCAATTGAGGCCAGATTTTTCTAAAGTGCAATGAGTTATGTTTCAGGTTTTCCAACTACTTACAAGTCTATTGTAGGACAAGTAAGTGATTTGTTGAACTTTAGAGTTGTGTAAAATCTGTGTTTATATGATGTTATGAGGATTGCTACCTTCAAAGAGCAGAGTAGTATGAAATGCAAACTTGAATGTCAAATGCAATCTGGAAATGTAAACTTCCTGCATTATATTTAGTGCTGGAAATGCAAAGAATGCAAACATAAATCAAAACAATAAGCATGTGCTCCTGCAAGAACTCGGATTTAGCAATCTTTGTACTCCAAAACAGGAATTTTTGCATTTCATTTATGCACATTGCTGCGAAGCTATACATAGGTTGTTGATCTGCCCATTCAAAGCAGGGAATTGCTGCCCTGCAGTCCCCTTGTTTATTTTGGAATTGAAGGTCAAACTCGACTAATGAGTTTATCAAAGCCAGTTTTTTCAGGTTGTAATGAGAAAAACAACATGCCCTAAAGAATGTTGATATTCCATGGAATTTTAATGATACAATGAAGAATAACATATACCTTCATAAGTTCTAATGGTGTAGTGTTATAGATATATTTTTCCTATGAAGGACTGAAACCAGAAATTTCATGGTTATGGGTTCAGAGCTCAGGGCCTATATGAGTAAAAAATAATAACCATTCGTACTAAAACCAGAAACGCAATATTCCTTATTTTTTCCAGAAAAGGGATTATCCAAACAAATACCAAAGAGTTAAACACTACGTAACACAAGAAATCCAACGTAATCTTTGGAATGCAAAATATAATTTTAATTGTTATTGCTTCTATTAATGAAGGCAGTCATTCAAAGTTATGGGTTCTAAGAGCGCAGGGTCTATATTAGTAAAAACTAATAATCATCCATACTAAAACAGAACACACAATATTCCTTATATTGTTTAGGAAAGGGCTTATCCAAACAAATACCAAAGAGTTACACACTACGTAACAGAAGAAATGCATTCTACGCTTCGGAACCAGTATGCAAAACATAAATGCACAGCCATTCAAAGTTACAAGAAAATATACTTTTGCATTGTAATATTTTGACTAGGTGTTTTTTTTTTTTTTTAAACACACATCAATTATGTAAATTATATTGATTGTGTAAATAATATGTTATATTTTTAAAATTTCCGATTACATCTGACTTTAATGTTTAGGTTACATTTATTAAAATAGTAATATTAAACTAAGCAAAAACAGATATATTAGGATGAACTCAGCTAATAAAATATCCACAGTAAGTTACACATCACAATAAAATTATCGTAACCATATATTGCTTACATTTCACTTTAATGTTTAGGTTTCATTTACTAAAATAATAATATTAAATATTAGTTTTTATGTAAAATATTAAGCAATAACATAATTTACAGAAGCTTATTAAGATATATTAAGATGAACTCAGCTAATAAAATATCCACAATAAGTTAGACATCACAATAAAATCATCATAGCCATATATTAGTTACATCTCAGTTTAATCCACAGTTAGTTAGACATCACAATAAAATTATCCTAACCATATATTAGTTACATCTCACTTTACTGTTTAAGTTTCATTTATTACAATAATAATATTAAATATTAGTTTTAAGTAAAATACTAAGCAACAGCTTATTAAGATATATTAAAATGGACTCAGCTAATAAAATATCCACAGTAACTTACTTATCACAATAAAATTATCGTAGCGATATATTACTTACATTTCACTTTAATGTTTAGGTTTCAATTACTAAAATAATAATATTAAATATTAGTTTTAAGTAAAATATTATTCAACAATATAATTTGCAGAAGCTTATTAAGATATATTATGATAAACTCAGCTAATAAAATATCCACAATAAATTACACATCACAATAAAATTATCTTAATTATATATTAGTTACATCTCACTTTAATGTTTAAGTTTTATTTACTAAAATAATAATATTTAATATTAGTTTTAAGTAAAATATTAAACAATAACATAATTTTATTAAAATGAACTCGGCTAATAAAATATCCACAGTAAGTTACACATCACAATAAAATTCTCTTAACCATATTACTTACAAGTAAGGAATTGATTGAGCAAATATATTTCTGGTCTTCTTAACTCGTGCAACTATGACATAGTGTTTAAGTAGTGATGATGAGAATTGGAAAGAATATGGTTGAAGAACAAAACACAATCTCTAACATTGTAACCCCACTTTCTTTGACAGGAAATTAGAAAGAATATTATGAAGAATTAAATGTAATTTCAATATTTTATTCCCACTTTCTTTAATACTATCTCTACTATTCCTTAACTTTATCTCCACTATTTCTTAAGTTTAAATTTTGAGAATAGTGAATTATTGTGAATAGTAAAAAAGTAAATGATTTATTTAAAAGATTTATAATTTGTGATTTTTGATAATTTTATACACATTCTTTTAGGTATGTATGTTGGTTATATTTTCTTTATTGGACGAAGAGAATTTTTTACAATTCTTTTTATTGGATCAAAACATATGTTTACAATTTAGTATGAAGAAGATGTGTAATTCTTTTTTTATTTCTCAATATGAAATTGGTGCATGACATTTCATGTGTGTATGTGTGCTTTGGTCAAACTCTCTTCATGGTGTTCTACAACCTAATATAAGGGAGATGTGTAATTCCCTCCATATTCAACTTGAATTTGATAAATGTAATTTCATATATATATATATATATATATATATATATATATATATATATATACAAAAAATTATTTTGATCAGATTCTCTTCATGGTCTTATAGAGCCTAGTATAAGGGAGATGTGTAATTCCCTCCATGCTCAACTTGGAATTGATAAATGTCATTTCATATATATATATACAAAAAATTATTTTGATGTTGGCCAATATTCAATGTCCACTTAAGTTAATATTTAAGTATGCACAAAAGGTTGTGTGTTGAGAGAGAAATTTTTCTTATACTTAATACATTTCAATGTTGTGCTCCCTAAGATGAAGGAGATGTGTAATTCCTTCCTTACTCAACATGGAGTTCATACAAGAGATATCTATCTATTTATCTACAAATAACCAATATAAATCAGTCTTAAATCCATATTTATAATAAAAAACACACAATTATTTTATAACTATTAAGATATACATCATTGAAATATTTTAGCCACAATTTTGTTTTTTATTCTTTTACTTTCAATTTCCTTATATAGTCTAACCTAAATCTATATATATAAAGTCAAAGTTAACTCAAGTCACTTAATTGTTTTATAAAATAATATGACACAAGTCATCTCTATTTTAAATATATTATATATTATTATGAAACACTAATACCTCATAGGCATTACTTAAAATCAATAAACAAATAAAAAGGCTATAAAGAAAGATTTTTTCATTTATTATATTTTTCAACATAAATATTTGGTTTGAGATCCTTAACAAAGAGTAGAAAAGAACAATATATTGAAATTAACAAGGGCTACATGGTAGCTATTACCTGCGGTTAGTTTAAATATAGTTAAATTTAAATAAAAAGAAAAAAAAAAGTTACAATTGTATATATCTCAACAATTACACAGAATTGCATATATGCAAAAAAAGTACATTTATTATTTTTATCCTTTCGTTAAGAATAATAAATAGAAACAATAAAAGTTTGAGCCATGAGACCACATCAAAATATGCTATGATAGTCAAATTTCATCAGAATATGTAAATGTGTGTACAATTTGTTTTCGTTTAGGGGAGGAGTGAAAAATGTGCCAGAAAAAATGATGTAGTTGAACAACATATTTATTAGTCGATATTTTGGTTTGTAGATAAAATAAGCCATGCATGTATATATAAAATGCATGTATGTTTTTGTGTTGTTCTTTGGGAGAGAGAGGGGGAAAGTGTTTGACTGGGAGAGAGAGTGAGAAGGTTTTTGACTTCCTAAAATAGATTTCCATTATTATAGGTTTTACCAACCAAATTGGTTAAATCCTTGTTGATCAGATACTTTATTCTTTTATTATAATTTTCTATATATATATATATATATATATATATATATATATAGTATGGAAATGAGACATATAATAAATATCATTCCAATCAATTTCATTTCATTTTGAATATAAATTTAAAATGTGTGAATTCAATATTATTATATAATTATTTCTAAAAATACATAACATATATTGCTTATAGGATTGCTTATAGGTATTGTTAATATTATGTAAAAAGTTTAAATTGGTGCAAATTGGTTAAGTGCTTGTTGATAAGATACTTTATTCTTTTATTATAATTTTCTATATAGTTACTATATATATGAGATCTATTTAGTATGAAAATAGCACATGTAATAAGTATCATTCCAATTAATCTCATTTCATTTTGAATATAAACTTAGAATGTGTAAATTTAATATTATTTTATAATTTTTTTCAAAAATACATAACATATACTGATTATAGAATTGTATAAGGGTATTTCTATTATTATATAAAAAGTTTAAATTGATACAAATTGGTTAAATTATTCTTGATAAGATACTTTACTCTTTTATTATAAATTTCTATATATTCACTATACATAAGATCTATTTAGAAATATACACTGACACCAATGCAACGCATAGACAAATGAAACATATTTGACACATATTACATGTGACAGTAAAATCACAGAGTTTAAAAAATTTGAAATCACGCACAACAAAGTGATACTTTGTTAAAAAAAAACTGAAATTCCAAAATGGATATGCAAGGAAATACATTTTGGATTATGTATTCATGAAAGAAAAAACCATTTACAAACTAACATTGGAGCCTTCAACTCCATTCACCAAAACAAAGTAGAAATTTTACGGAGATTTAGAGCTCTCTATTCTCACAAAGCAAAAACTAGATTTTCATAGGTCCACCTATTCGACACATTCAACTCATTCAATTGTAAACTAAAGAATCCAAACTATATTATATGACATGAATACATTGCATTTTATGACATGAAAAACATCAAACTAAAATATAGGCGCAAAATTAATTTACAAATGAATTTCCAATACTTAGAGAATAGTAAGAGCAGTATGAGCTGTGTAGTAAAAGGTTGGCATTTTCAAATACTTTTAGACAGTACGGTGCTTAGAAGCTCATTTACTCCACATCACTTCATCCTAAAGAGAAATTCATTGAATTGGCACTAAGATTTATGATTTTTGCAATAAGATGTTCAAGTTTCGAAGTACAAATGTTTTAAAAATATTATTAAAAATCATGAATTTCAATTCATAATATTTAACATTACATAATTTTTAATTTTTTTGAGTTAAATAAAAATTAATATCAAATCAATAATCAACCTAATACAATATACACTACCTCCAACAAGTATAATAACAAAATAAATCTACAATATAGATGAGATGAATACACACTTGAAATTAATGGACATGGCCATGTCGATGTTAGTGTATAGCCTTTCTGCTTAGGAATCCCACACAAGAATTACCGTGACAAATTGAAGTCACAATAAAGGTGGCAAAGGTGTTAAAGTCATATTTCATAATTTCAGTGGTTGTTGATGTCATATCTAGGACATAGTGCAAGGAAATGTGGCATGTATTATGATCGAGTTATCTCACTTTAACATGATTATGACTTTGAGAGTGCAAACTTCTATGATCCATAATATTTTAAATTCTAAATCTTAAGGGAAATCACATGAGAAATTTTGGAACTGATGCGTTTTGAATTACCAACTGTAATTCATCATCAGGATAACGAAGATTGGATGATCAGACTATCCGTTTATATACCAGGAAGAGAGAAGGAAACAAAGACTGATGGGAGCCTTCCTTTCCTTGATGTTATTATCTCTAGAAATAATAATGGCTCTTTCTCGCACTGTGTTTTTCGGAAGAAGACACACACAGAGCAGTATCTGCATTTTGGCTCTCATCATTTTCCTGCTCAGAAGCTTGGAGTTCTGAAAACCTTAGACATGAGAGCCCTTAGAATATCTGATAATGATCATTTGGATGAAGAAAAGGCCCATCTCCTTAAGGTCTTCAGAGAAAATGGTTATAACAAAAATTAGAGTTTGAGGGCTTTCATGAATGCTAGCAAAAGTCCTAATCAGAAAAAGTTAAAGGATGATGTTGTTGGTAGGGTTCATCTGCCTTTTATTCAAGGTACCACTGACAAGATCGCTCGGATTTTAAGAAAGCATAATATCTATTCCTATTTTAAACCTTTAAACACCATACGGAGTTCCCTTAAATTGGTAAAAGATCCATTGGACCCAAAAAGCATGAAAGGTGTTTATTTGATCACATGCTCTTGTGGGATTCCCTACATTGGTGAAACTGGTGGGTGGATTAATAAAAGGATCCAAGAGCATTCTGCGGATATTAGGCATGGTAGAACCATGTCCTCTGCTCTAGCTGAGCATGCAGAGAAGACGAAGCATCACATATGTATGGAAGATGCTAGAGTCCTTGCTAGGGTTGATCATTTCCATCATCATAAATTTAGGGAGGCGATGGAAATTGAGAAGAGGTTTTGCACATTGAACACGGATGACGGGTGGAAGGTCAGAAGTTGTTGGATCCCTTCTCTTCACTCCCTATAGTGATCGTTCCTCTAATGGTTTCCTTTTTTTTTTTTTGAGTTCCTGCTCTTTTTATCCTTGTTTATATATATATATATATATATATATATATATATATATATATATATATATTTCGATATAATTTATCTATTTATCTTTTTGTATATTTATGATTATGTTTTCTTATATTCTATTATTATTACTGTTATTGTTATTTTTAATTTTATATATTTTATTTATTTAGCTATTTTATTTTATATATATATATATATATATATATATATATATATATATATATATATATATAATTTTTATTAACTTTTGATTTTTTGACTTTTATGGATTTAATTCTTGTTTTATTTTCATTTTTATTTCTTGGGGTAGTTGCTTTTTAGTTTTTATTTGTGGTTTTATATTATTTATTTTTATTTTCATTTTTTTCACTGGGTCCTTGTATAATTTTTTTTGGTTAATTCCTAGCTTTTAAGGTTGAGGTATTTGTATTTTTTGGTTTATTTTATACTTTTATTTATTTTTATTTTATTTTTGAACGTTTTTAACATTTTTAATTTTCTTTGGTTTTGACCATTGCTTCTCTCTTCCTGGTATATAAATGGATAGTCTGATCAACGAATCTTCATTATCCTGATGATGAACTACAATTGGTAGTTCGAAATGCGTCTGTTCCAAAATTTCTCATATGATTTACCGAAAGATTTAGAGTTTAAAATGATTATGACTAGTAAAAATCTAAAATGTTTGGCACATTTAATGTAAAGTTATTGAGATGGAAACTTTTAAATTATTTATTGTAATATTTTAACTTAAAATATTTTTAACATTCACAAATTTAACTATCGATTTCATTCAAGTAACTTTGTGAACTTATTGAAATTTTATTTTGCACTTAGGTAATTTGTCTAGTTATAGGGAGAGACTTGCCTCAAGTAAATTATTTTATTTATTAGAAATATAAATAAACAAAACCTCCGTTTGAGATTCCAAAACACCCGTTTGAGATTCCAAAACACGGTTACAGAATCACGTATGGATACTAAAATTAATAATATAAATACTCTGCAACAAATATAATTGATAAAATTGAAGATAATTGATAAAAATAATTGATAGAATTGAAGAATTTATAGTGAATGAAATAAATAAATATCCACCTTACATCTATGGCCATTGGCCACACTTGTGTTAATATGTACCCTTCCTACTTCTAAATTATATACACGAAAGTAAGAAGAATACTCAAACTCATAATGAAAGGTCAAGGACGAATGAAAAACATATTTAACAATGATCTCAATTGAAATCCTATCGAAATATGTTAAAGGATCAAAATTTAGCATTTACCAGGTATTTTTCAAACTAAAAAAATATTTACAAGACAGAGTTGAACATTCTCTCATATCCAAATATTATCCAAATATGTTAAAGGATCAAAATTTAGCATTTACCAAACATTTTTCAAACCAAAAAATATGTACGAGACAAAGTTAAACAATCTCACATAACCATTTCAAAGTAATCAACTCTTCTACTTTGCTTTTACTTTAAAATTACGAAATATGATGTAAAATTTTGTAAATTCTGCATAACTTTTTTGACACGTATAGTTTGGGATGTTATTTTGTTACTTTTAGTTCACTCAACTGATCTGCAATTTCAAAAAATATCTTAGAGCCGAAACCAAAAATATCTAAGATCCAAAACTAAAATTTAATAATAGGATGCATGTTTGTTTCTCTCAATTTTTATTTTTCATCATTTAATTATAACTTCTAAATTATGCCATCTTATCAATAGTTATATTATTTCAAATATAAATAACAAGACGAGTTTTGTAGTTTGACATATTTTGGGTGGTTATAAGGATGATTATTATACTTTTCACTTTTTTCAATTATAATCATATTCTAATTATAATCATATTCTAATCATGGAAATTAAGAAAGAGTGAAATATTAAATATTGAGTATATGAATTGTTTTCAACAATAATATAACTAGCAATTATACCACATGTTGCAAAAGAAACGCAGCAAGGAAATAGCCTAGAAGAAATAAGTTGTTGCAGAGAAGGAGCCATTGTGAAAGAATGAAAGGCATTTTTTGCTTCCATGGAAGTAGGTCGTGGAGGTTTCAAAGATATTGATGATAAGAGTTATACCCCAAAAAATTTTGTTATATATAAAACATATATATAAACCAACATAATATAGATATTGAAATAGGCAATTGTGGGTGAAAACATATATATAAACCAACATAATATGTTCACATATATAAAAAATTTGTTATAGATATTGAAATAGGAAATTGGAGGTGAAAATAATTTGGTGATTAATAATTCTCTGAAACAAGCATGAAATGAGCAATGATAAGAGTTATCAACTAAATTTTGTTATATATAAAACATATATATAAACCAACATAATATAGATATTGAAATAGGTAATTGTGGGTGAAAACATATATATAAACCAACATAATATGTTCACATATATAAAAAATTTGTTATAGATATTGAAATAGGAAATTGGAGGTGAAAATAATTTGGTGATTAATAATTCTCTGAAACAAGCATGAAATGAGCATGTAACGCTTGAAAATAAGATATTTTAAATACATTCAATTACAATCTATCTAGCATATATGTAAATAAAGAGAATTTTTATTAGCAGAAATAGAGTTTACTCCAAGTTCATCTACATATTCGAATAAATTTTATATTGTATATGAATAACAATAGTCTTGGTATACAAGAAAGTGAATACCATTTTAATATGGAGACATTTTTGGAAGGAGATATTGCTCTTTATGTTATGATTTATTTTCTTAACTCCAAACTTGGTTTATTATTTCTCTATATACATAAGAAACAAAAAATACAAAGTAATTTCACAATTTTAAGTTATAGTTTTATATTTTATAATTACAAATCTAGTTTCTTATTAAAATATTTTATACACATGTATTTATTCAAATAAATTACATTGTGAATATGTTTTCTCCTATTATTTGATTAAAAAATTAGTGTACTCCCTACTAATTAAAACAACTATATTAATAAAGAATTGAATGCTGAAGGACTGATTTTTTGATGTATAAATTATTTTTTTTATATGTCGTTGAATTTCCATTACCTATTATCTTCAAACCCCATGGGGAGGTATTGAACATGGGAGCCAACTTTAGGTAAATAAACATTCACATTGTCAATTTCGAAAAAAAAAAAAAAAAATCCTAAAATTATCTTACCTAATCATATTTTTAAATATATAATTCAGTTGCATTTATTAAAAACAAAGGAAATATTAAGAACCTCCTAGTGTTATAAAAGGTAATTGACATGAAAAATAAAAAATCTCCTCATGACAACATACAAATGTTAATCTTAATTGAATCATTAAGAAACTAAAGAGGGATAATATAAAGTATCATAATTTTCTTATCAGAACTAAATGCTCCTATATGAAACAATGATTGCTTTCCAAAGAGAGATTTTTTTTAATAGAAGAAATTTGATATTCATTAACAAAAAAAAATCAAATAGATCATGTATGTAGTTACAAACTGTTATGTAGGTACAAACTATTACAACTAAATAATTAAAGGTAAATTTAGTGTTATTTAATAAATGAGAATTATGAACATTCATCATTATTGATCAAGATAAATCATTTCCTGTGAAATAATTTAATAAACTATATTCCACATGAGTACCATGGGTTGTTTTATACACCTAAAATCAATGTAACTTATTAAAAGGAAAAAAGAAAAAAATTAACATTATAAAAAAAATATAAAACTATTTACTTGTGGATCTAATGGCCTAAAACATTTCAATCCTCTAGCATTTGATCCAATGGCTCAGACATGGACACATTGGCAGTTAGGGAAGTTGTTTTCAAATAATGTCAATACCATGGGCTGTTTTTATAGTTTATTATTATTTTTGTTTTCTATTTAATTTACTTTTATTTTTATTTTTGTTCAATTTGACATACTCAACATGTTAAACATGACATTACACCATTTCTATTATACACTTAAAATCAATCTAACTTATTATAAAAATAAAAAAAACAAACATCATAAAAAAATAAATATAAAACTATTTACTTGTGGATCTAATGGCCTAAAACATTTCAATTGTCTAACATTTGATCCAATGGCTCACACATGGACACATTGGCAGCTAGGAAAGTTGTTTTCAAATAAGAATTCCTTACGGCATAATAAAAGGAGTAGTCTAACTGGGCGGAGGAATTTCCCGGTTTTCGTCACCAGTCGGAAAACCTTCCAGCTCCGGCTAGCAATTCCTCCATCCTCTGACATCCTATGCCATCAGAAACCCGGTCAACAAAATATGGAAACAACTACCCAGCCTGAATCTCTGTCAAAACATGTTTCTAATTTTTAGGTAATCCATAAATGTTTCTAATTTTCATTTTCCAATTCTCCGTGCCCTCCCGCTCATCGCTCCCCTTGCTCATTGCTCGCCTACAAAACATTGTTGGCCTAAGTTCTTCATCATCGCACATTCTATGTGAATTCTACTTGCATGTTTGCTCATTTTTAAGCTATGAAATATTGATGGGATCATTTATAAATATATGTCTATAGCTGTTTTACATTTTTTTAGCTCTATGAAGAATATTCTAGTTCTTTTGGATTTCTTTTGCTGCATCTTTTTTACTGTAATTTTTACAAATTTTGCTGCATTTTTTTACTATAATCTTTACAAATTTTGTTGCGACCAGGTTAATTTTTTTGAACTATTATTTGGCTATTGGTTGTATACCTTTGTAATTTTGATACAGTAATCATTAAAATCCTGTGCAGTAAGACGATTTGGAAGAGTTTTTATATTCCTGTCTTGTTAATATTGTTCATGTTGAATGGTGAACTGCTCAGTTAAAGAAAAAAATTTGTGAAGCCTCGTGCCTGATAGAAGAACTTAGGACTCATTATGAATTCAATTCTGAGACTCACACGACCTCCATATGAATTCAATTCACACGACCCAATTTTCTTTTAAATTCTTCTTCTTTGAATGTGCAAGTAGAATTCACACGAGTCAGGCACAATACTAGAAAATATTAAAAAAAAATCACTATATGAATTCATTTCACACAACCCAAATTGTTTTTTAATTCCCCTTCTTTACATATGCAAGTAGAATTCACATGACGAACCAAGTGCAATAGCAGAAAATCTTCAAAAAAGACTCAACAGCCATAATTTTCCATTCATTTTCGTCCACTTCTAAATCCACGGGGACTTCTTGTCCTTCTTTGGGTTATTGTAAGACTTGAATGAACCTTGTAGCGATTTGCTTTGATTTTCATGGGACCTTTCACGAAGTTAGCTTTTGGCCCTTTCCCAAAGTTTCTTTCTCTCGTTTCTGAATGATTATCTTCATAAGTTTGTCCACGACTTCTAAATTTTTTAAAATTCCAAAACCATTTTAAAATTCCAAAACCATCAAAAGATTTCGAATGATTTTGAGTACATTAATTTTTAAAGGTTCTGAAAGTTGTGATTTGGGGTTTGTGTGACTTCAGTTTAGAAAGAACATATCTTGATTTGGGTAAATCATATCTTTGAAAATTTTGAAGGTTTCAATAAAGATCTTGGAAGTTTTTAAATGTTTCATGATGCAGGACCATCCAGCTCAGGGTGAAAAAAAACAAGAGTGTTTTTCTCATAGGTTTACAAGTCATTGTACCTGAGTTCTCTTTTTAATTTCCTTAGTTTCTAGGATTTAGAACTTAACAACCAGTTATGTTTTAATTTCATTTTAATTTCCTTTTTTTTAGTTACTGTTTTACAATTAATTTAGGTGAAAGAGAATTAACAGTTACCCAATGTAACTACATGTAACTGTTGACAATTTAAAAAAAAAAAATGTTTAACAAATCATACAAAAAGGGAAAAATGATACATCGTAAGTTTGATTTCCATCATAGCATAAAAGAAAATAAAATAATTTTCAGAGATTTTACAAAGCCATCTGAAATCCTTCCGCAGCTAAATACAATTTATTTTAATTTTCATGATAAATTGAATGCATGTGCAAATAGTAGCAAGAACTAGAAAAATAAATTATTTTCACAGGTGTTGAAGTAAAAACAGAATTAACAAGCCAAGACATTCACCAGCGAGAAGGGATCTCCAATTAAAGGAACACATCGAGCATCAAAACAAAGAGAATGCACAAGTCACAGGTAGCAGCCAACTGAAATAACCAGTTTTCATTTCGAAACATTGTCCAAGTAGTTTGTTTTACAAGTACAAAAAGAAATATTTCATGTTTGACTAAAGAACCAGGTTCAAAACCCTAGCATAGAAACTATACAACTAGTAACAAACACCAAGACCAGAGGTTAAAAACCCCGATTGATAAACCAAGAGTGTGACCGCAAACATATCCCAAAAATGATTACAAACAAAAACATATTCCTACTAAACAACTAATGGAAGAATCAAAATAGAGGATGACTGAACGAGGAGCCGAGGCTCACACCCGTAAAAAAAACCCCAAATTATTGGAAGCGACTACAGGGAGAGACCCTACCCATTTGGGCTGGCATCGGTGGAATCAGAGACCATGCCTGGAGTGACAACAGATCACCTGCAATATAAATACCCAAACATTAAGAACTGCGAAAAGGTTAAAAACCCTGAAAGAGAGGAGAGAGGGTGAGGGTTTGTAAGTTTAGCTTACCATAAGAGTAGCATTGGACCGAAGGAAGGAATTTATCGGTCGCCAACCAACAAGCGAACCCTGCTCACAAGGAGAAAAACCCTTAGTATAACCAGGAAAAAACAACCGAAAATCTGAAGAAAAGAAATAAGACTTACCTTTGTGCAACTAACGAATTGAGGTCGAATGTTGAGACGCCTGATGGCTATGACCTGATAAACCATAGCCAAGTAACTAGTTAACTAATAGGATACATACAGTGAATGGATAAAACAACACCGAAACGAATGCATTCAAGATATTACAATCATAAATAGCACCCATAAAACTTTCAGGGCAGAGGAACCCTTTTACAAATAACAAAGAACCAGGCCTCAGAACCCTCGAGCTCATTAGCAGCGCGATAAAAATGAACAGAGTCATCACAGCGATAGAACCCAGCTAGCAAAGCAAAGCCACAGCCAAAGATTACAGGTAGTGCCCAGTAAAGAAAAATAGGAGTCGTGACCATTTACAGGTCAAAGCGCCACCAAGAAATGAGCCATTACAACCAGAGAGGAACAGTTGAAAAAACCTCACAGCCATCGAAGAGCAAAGAAGAAAATGCCAAATGAACAGAGGTAAGGCGCGTAGCTAAGGGCGGGATAGCGAATTCCGAGGATGGGACAGGTGTCCTCCTCACACCTACCACAAGTACGAGTTATCAAATCGACAATCAAACAAATATCAATTACAAATCATGAGAGCCTGATAAACACAATCAACATATTAATAATACATTAATTATTTATTAAAACGCAGAGTTTAAGAAGGGTTGGTACCATCATTTTTGGTATCAGAGTAGGTTGAGTATTTTTGAAATGGAAGTTAGAAGACGAGGTCGTGGGAGAGCTATTCGGATAGTAGCAGATGAAGGACTGAGAGAGGAGATTAGGATCCTAAACGCCCGTCTGCCGTTAGTAGAAGAAGGAAGAAGAAGGGATCCTGATGGAGGAGATGATAGTGATGAGGAAGCTGCAGAGGCAACAGATGGATCAGATGGAGAAGGACCTGAGATCAGGTTGTTGAAATTAGTCTTACTAGCTAATAGTAAGCCAAAGCATGAGCTTTCAAATTATTATAGAAGTTTGTCAACAGAGGTACTGTTGGATTGGCTCAGAGAGCTAAATAAGTATTTTGATTATGAGGAGATCAGCGAAGATAAGAGAGCTAAATTCGCTGCCAGCAGGTTGAAAGGGCATGCTTCCTTGTGGTGGGATAGTATACAAGCAAAGAGGAAGAGGTTGAATAAGCAGCCTATCAAAAAATGGACCAGGATGGAAGCCAAGTTGAAGGGTAATTTTTTACCCAAAGACTATCAGATTTTTATGTACAGGCAGGTACATAATTTGAAACAGAAGGGAATGACAGTAAAGGAGTACAACGAAGAATTCTATCAGGTGAACCTGAGAGTAGGTTACATAGAAGACACCCCAGAAGAAAAAGCAAGGTTTTTAAATGGTTTAAGGTGGGAAATATTGGATGATATAAGTATTATTTCACCTAGAACCATAATGAGGCTTATGAAAGTGCCTTGAAGGCAAAGGAGAAGATAAACATGAAACGTAATTCTAGAAGAGGAGGAGGATCTGGCAGAGGGAAAGGACAAAATTTTGGCAGAGGTAGAGCTTCCAACCCCAATGATAAAGGTAGCAGCTCGAAGGCTTCAGGGACAACAGAGAAGGATGGTAGCACTAGGGGAGGAAGGTCATACTAGCACAGAAGAGGTAATGGCAGGGGAAGAGGAGCTTCCATCCAGTGTTACCAGTGCCACAAATGGGGGCACAAATCCTATGAGTGTCCTGAAGGTGAACAGGCTGGAACAAGAGGAGCATATGTTTCTCGGACGGAGGAAGCAGAGGTACCACCCCAAGATATAGAGAATGTATTGGAAAGAGGGGAAGCCTTAGTTTTGAATAAGGTACTGCTGAAACCAACAAAGGAGATAGCTGACCCAACTCAAAGGAAGGCATTATCCGGACAATTTCTAAGTCACATGGAAAATGCTGCAAACTGATTATCGATAGTGGGAGTACAGATAATCTAGTTGGCACAGAGATGGTGGAGAAGTTGGGATTGAAGAGGTTGAAGCACCCTGCTCCTTACAAGGTGTCTTGGTTACAGAAAGGACATTAACTGTTAGTTGATGAACAATATGGGGTTGAGTTCCATATTGGAAAGTACAGGGATAAGGTTGTTTGTGATATTATGCCTATGGATGTGTGTCACATACTACTAGGAGGACCATGGCAATATGAGAGAAAGGTAGTGCATGACAGAAAGACAAACTGTTACAAGTTTGGAAAAGATGGGATTAAGCACACGCTTGTACCCATCAAGGAGGAAGAGACAGCAGAAGCTAGTGGAGTCAAAGAATTCCTAGTGGGAGGAAAGGGATTTCTGAAACGGATCAAAGACAAGGAGATAAAATATGGTGTTTTAAGGAGGCCAAAAACAGTGTTGTTACACACGAAAATTGCAGATTTTCCTGAGGAAATTCTGAACATGTTGCAGGAGTTCAGTGACATTGTAGTGGATGATTTTCCAGATAAATTTCCTCCTAAGAGAAGTATCAGTCATCACATAGACTTTATACCCGGAGCTAGTTTACCAAACAAGGTAGCATACCGAATGAGTCCTAAGGAAAATGAAGAAATCAGAAAAAAAGTACATGAATTGCTGGATAAGGGGTTGATAACGAAGAGTTTAATTCCTTGTGCAGTTCCGACAGTTTTAGCTCCCAAGAAAGGAGGAGAGTGGTGAATTTTCATAGATTTGAGAGCCATCAATAATATTACCATCAGGTACAGATTCCCATTGCCATGAATGGATGACATGATGGACTACTTAAGTGGAGCAATGTATTTCTCGAAAATCAATCTAAAGAGTGGATACCACCAGATCTTAATCAGAGAAGCAGACGAATGGAAAAAATCTTTTAAAACTAATGAAGGACTGTATGACTGGCTGGTGATGCCATTCGGATTAAGTAACTCCCCTAGTACCTTTATGTGTCTGATGAAGGAAATGTTGAAAAAGTTCATCGAAAAGTTTGTAATTGTATATCTCGATGATATATTTATTTTTAGTAAGACTAAAGAAGAACGTTTCTGACATGTTCAGAGTGTGCTGGAGAAGTTGCAACAAAACAAGTTGCTGATCAATTTGAAAAAATGTTCCTTTTCCTAGAAGGAATTAGTTTATTTGGGATTTGTGATTGCAAAGAATGAGTTGAAGATGGACCCAGAGAAAGTTGCAGCTATTGTTAGCTAGCCATCCACAAAGAGCCTGTTTGAGATTCGTAGTTTTCATGGGTTGGAAAGTTTCTATCGTAAGTTCATAAGGAATTTTAGTTAGATATGCACACCTATGTTGGATACAATAAAAAAGGCAAGTTAGCCTTTCTAATGGACTGAAGCGGCAGAAAAAATCTTCTAGATCTTGAAGAAGAAGATCACTGAAAGACCGATTTTGAGGTTGCATGATTTTAACAAACTGTTCCAAGTTCGTTGTGATGCCAATGCTACAACCATTAGGGCCGTACTTAGCCAGGAAGACAAACATGTAACCTATTTTAGTGAAAAGTTGAATGAAAGCAGGAAAAAGTACTCATCTTATGACAAGGAGTTTTATGTTGTCGTCCAAGCACTGAAGCATTGGAGACACTATTTGTTGGGTAATGAATTTGTTTTGTTTTCTAATAATTCTGCATTGTAGTATGTTCTGCAGCAACATAAGCTGAACCACAAGCATGCAAAGTGCGTTGAGTACTTGCAGAGTTTCACATTTGTATTGAAACATATCGGTGGATAGGCCAACAAGGTAGCAAATGTGCTGAACAAAAGAGCTTTGCCCTTGCAGGAGAGTATGATACAAGTGCTGGGATTTGAACACCTGAAAGACTTGTATCAAAAAGATGCAGATTTCAAGGAGGCTTATGAAGCATGCCAGAATCCTTTGTTGAGAAATAATAGTCCATGGTTGGACTATAACTTATAGGAGAAACTGTTGTTTAAAGTAGGACAGCTATGTATTTCCGACTATTCGATGAGGGAGAACATCATCTGGGAGAAACACAACAGAGGTCTTGCCGGACATTTCGGCATGGATAAGACCCTAGATCAGCTCAGTAAGTTTTATTACTAGCCGAAGATGCGAAGGGATGTGCAGCGATTTGTAACCAGATGTAAAGTGTGCTAGTTGGCAAAAGGACACAGTCAGAATACAGGACTCTACACACCACTACCTATTTCGAGTAGACCATGGGATTCAGTCAACTTGGAGTTTGTCTTAGGTATACCCAGAACATAGCGTGGTTATGAATCTTTGATGGTGGTAGTGGACCGGTTCTAAAAAATGGCACATTTCATTCCTTGTAAAAAAACCAGTGATGCTACTCACTTAGCACACTTATTTTTCACGGAGATTGTCAGACTACACAGTTTTCCTAAGTCCATTATTTCCGACAGGGATGTGAAGTTCACAGGACATTTCTGGCATACCCTGTGGAAGAAGTTGGACACACGATTGAACTTCAGCTCTTCTTATCACCCATAGACTGATGGGAAAATGGAGGTGGTGAACAGAAGCTTAGGAAACCCACTACGGAGTTTGATTGGAGAAAATTCACGAATGTGGGATCGTGTACTTGCCTAGGCGGAATTCTCTTACAAGGATTCATTGAATAGAAGCATAGGATACAGTCCTTTTCAGATCTTGTATGGCATGCATCCTCGTGGAGTGCATGAGTTATGGGATCTGGGACAGTTGGAAAGGAGGAGTGCTGAAGGGGAAGATTTCGCCAAAGCAATGAATGTCCTACATGAGCAAGTAAAATCTAAGTTGCAGGACAACAGCCAGAGGTATAAGTAGAAAGCAGATATAAAATGACGAGAGATACAGTTTCAGGTGGGAGACAACGTTCTCGCACATTTATGTAAAGAAAGGTTCCCTAAGGGTGAGTACAAAAAATTGAAGTTTAAAAAAAATGGCCCTTGCAAAATTCTGCATAAATTCTCTATGATTGCCTATGAATTACAGCTACCCCCAGGAATAGGCATATCACCTATCTTCAACGTGGCAGATCTGTTTCCATACACTCCCAGTTCTGAAGAAGACAATACGACATGACTAGAATGGGACACCCAGACAGAAAGTGGTTCTTGGATGAGACAAATCCCTTTGGCTCATCCTCTTGATATCGAGAGAATTATCAACACACAGGTGGCCAAGAAAACTCATAGAAAAGAGTACCTTTTCAAGTGGAAGAACCGTCCCATTGAGGACAGTTCGTGGCTTGACGCGGCCCAAATACATCGCATAGGATATTCAGTGGAGGAACTCATGGAACGGAGCCATGAAATTTCGTTACACCGGGACCCTGATGCAGGAGCATCCAGCTCAGGGTGAACAAAAACAAGAGTGTTTGTCTCACAGGTTTACAAGTCATTGTACATGAGTTCTCTTTTTAATCTCCTTAGTTTCTAGGATTTATAACTTAATAGCCAGTTATGTTTTAATTTCATTTTAATTTCTTTCTTCTTTTTTTAGTTATGTTTTACAATTAATTTAGTTCAACGGGAATTAACAGTTACCCAATGTAACTACATGTAACTGTTGACAGTTTAAAAAACAAAATTGTTAACAAATCATACAAAAAGGGGAAAATGATACATTGTAAGTTTGATTTCCATCATAGCAGAAAAGAAAATAAAATAATTTTAAGAGATTTTACAAAGCCATCTAAAATCCATCCGCAGCTAAATACAATTTATTTTCATTTTCATGATAAATTTAATGCATGTGAAAACAGTAGCGAGAAATGGAAAAATAAATTGTTTTCACAGGTGTTGAAGTAACAACAGAATTAACAAGCCAAGACATTCATCAGCGAGAAGGGATCTCCAGTTAAAGGAACATGCCGAGCATCAAAACAAATAGAACGCACAAGTCATAGGTACCATTCAACTGAAATAACCAGTTTTCATTTCGAAACATTGTCCAAGTAGTTTGTTTTACAATTATAAAAATAAATATTTCATGTTCGACTAAAGAATCGGGTTCGAAACCCTAGCATAGAAACTATACAATGAGTAACAAACACCAGGACTGGAGGTTAAAAACCCCGATTGATAAACCAAGAGTGTGACGGAAAATAAATCCCAAAACTAATTACAAACAGAAACATATTCCTACTAAACAACTAATGGAAGAATCAAAACAGAGGACGACTAAACGGGGAGCTGAGACTCACACCCGTAAAAAACCCAAATTACTGGAAGCAACTACAGGGAGAGACCCTACCCGTTTGGGCTAGCGTCGGTGGAATCAAAGACCACGCCTGGAGTGACAACAGATCACCTGCAATAGAAATACCCAAACATTAAGAACTGCGAAAAGGTTAATAACCCTGAAACAGAGGAGAGAGGGTGAGGGTTTGTAAGTTTATCTTACCAAAAGAGTAGCATTTGACCGAAGGAAGGAATTGACCAGTCGCCAACCAACAAGGGAACCCTGCTCACAAGGAGCAAAACCTTTAGTATAACTAGGAAAAAACAACCGAAAAGCCGAAGCAAAGAAAGAAGACTTACCTTTGTGCAACTGATGAATTGAGGTCGAATACTGAGACCCCTGATGGCTGCGACCTGACAAACCATAGCTAAGTAACCAGTTAACTAATAGGATACATACCGTGAGTGGATAAAACAACACTGAAACGAATGCATTCAATGTATTACAATCATAAATAGCACCCATAAAAATTTCAAGGCGGAGGAACCCTTTTATAAGCAACAAAGAACCAGGCCTCGGAACGCTCGAGCTCATTGGCAGCGCGAGAAAGATGAACAAAGTCATCACAGTGATGGAACCCAGCTAGCAGAGCAGAGGCACCGCTAAAGACTACAAGTAGCGCCAAGTAAAGAAAACAGGATTCGTGACCATTTACAGGTCAAAGCACCACCAAGAAACAATCCATTACAACCACAGAGGAACAGTAAAAAAACCCTCATAGCCACCGAAGAGAAAATAAGAAAATGCCAAATGAACAGAGGTAAGGCACGTAGCTAAGGGCAGGATAGCGAATTTTGAGGACGGGACAAGTGTCCTCCTCACACCTACCACAAGTATGAGTTATAAAATCGACAATCAAACAAATATCAATTACAAATCACGAGAGACCGATAAACACAATCATCATATTAATAATACATTAATTATTGATTAAAACGTAGAGTTTAAGAAGGGCTGGTCCCATCATTTCAACATCGAAAGAGATCTTGAAAGTTATTAAATTAATTGTTTTTTTTTTCATTTAGAATCTTTTTGTTGAATTTTTTTCAGGATTTGTTTCATTGAAATAGTTGTCAATAGGGATAAATCAAAATTTCCAATTTTTAGTTTTCTTCGAAAATATTGATATTTTTCAATTTTTAGTCATCTCTAAAAGTATGAGTTTCTTTCTAAGTTTAGTTGTTTTTTTATTTTTTATTCTTATATTTTATTGAGATTTTTTAGAAGTGTAAGATGTTTTATAAGTTTATTTTTTTTTTAAATTATTGATATATTTTGCACTAGTTTAAAATATTAAATTGAAAAAAGTTTTAAAAATCTTTAAGGTAGTTATTAATTTTGAATTTTTAGTGTTAGTTAAAAAATTTTAGTTGTAAACTGATTTCAACCTTTATGAACTTCAAACATGAAATTTCAATTCATCTCAACAATTTTCAATTGCGTTTGACTAAGTCACATTACAAGTATATCAGAAAACATGATTGGGGGCTTTTCTCATTGCACATTTATGTTCAAATAGGCCTTTATAACCATTTAATGATGGCTATTGCATGCCTGTATAATTGATGGCTATTTGCATGATGGCTATTTCATTCAAATAGTTGTCAATAGGCCTTGAAGGGGGATAAATAAAATTTTCAATTTTTAGTTTTCTTGAATAGTATTGAGATTTTTCAATTTTTAGTCATCCATAATAGTATGAGTTGCTTTCTAAGTTTAGTCCTTTTTTTCTTTTTCTTTTTGAGTTTTTTCGAAAGTGTAAGATGTTTATAAGTTTATTTTTAAAAAATTTTATTGATATATTTTGCAATAGTTTTAAAATATTAAATTGGAAAAAGTTTTAAAAATATTTAAGGTAGTTATTAAATTTGAATTTTGAGTGTTAGCTCAAAAGTTTTAGGATGTTTTATAAATTCTCAGTTATTAATATTATTTGAAATTTCAAGTTGCAAAAGGCCTTGAAACCATTAAAACTCTTTAAAAAAATTAGTTCTAAAAATATTTCAACCTTTATGAACTTCAAACATGAACTTTCAATTTATCTCAGCAATTTTCAATTGCTTTTGACTAAGTCACATTACAAGTTTCTAAAACATTATTGGGGGCTTTTCTCATTGTACATTTATGTTCAAATAAGCCCTTAAAACCATTTAATGAAGGCTATTGCATGCCTGTATAGTTGATGGCTATTTGCATGATGCCTATTTCATTCAAATAGTTTTCAATAGGCCTTGAAGGGGGATAAATCAAAACTTTCAATTTTCAGTTTTCTTGAAAAGTATTGAGATTTTTCAATTTTTAGTCATCCCTAAAAAGAATGAGTTGCTTTCTAAGTTTAGTTTTTTTTTTTTATATTTTATTTTTATTGAGACTTTTAAAAGTGTAAGATGTTTTATAAGTTTATTTTTAAAAATAATTATTGATATATTTTGCAATAGTTTTAAAATATTAAATTGAAAAAAGTCTTAAAAATATTTAAGGTAGTTATTAATTTTGAATTTTCAATGTTAGCTAAAAAGTTCTAGGATGTTCTATAAATTCTCAACTATTAATATTATTTGAAAGTTCTGGTTGAGAAAGGCCTTGAAACCATTAAAACTCTTAAAAAGTTTTAGTTGTAAAAAATTTCAACCTTTATGAACTTCAAACATGAACTTTCAATTCATCTCAACAATTTTCAATTTCTTTTGACTAAGTCACAATTACAAGTTTCTCAGAATTATTGGGGGCTTTTCTCAATGCACATTTATGTTCAAATAAGCCCTTAAAACCATATAATGATGGTTATTGCATGCCTATATTTGATGGCTATTTGCATGATGGTTATTTCATTCAAATAGTTTTCAATAGGCCTTGAAGGGGGATAAATCAAAATTTTCAATTTTTAGTTTTCTTCAAAAGTATTGAGATTTTTCAATTTTTAGTCATCCCTAAAAGTATGAGTTCCTTTGTAAGTTTAGTTGTTTTTTTTTTTTTTTAATTGAGATTTTTAAAAGTGTAAGATGTTTTGTAAGTTTATTTAAAAAAAAAAAATCTTGATATATTTTGCAATAGTTTTAAAATATTAAATTGAAAAAAGTCTTAAAAATATTTAAGTTAGTTATTAATTTTGAATCTTCAATGTTAGATAAAAAGTTTTAGGATGTTTTATAAATTATCAATTATTAATATTATTTGAAAGTTCCAGTTGCAAAAGGCCTTGAAACCATTACAACTCTTAAAAAGTCTTAGTTGTAAAATTGTTTCAAGCCATTAGGACCCATTGAAAGTTATTCATTGAAAACATGCTCATATCAAGAGGCTTCGACACCTTTATGAACTTCAAACATGAACATTCAATTCATATCAACAATTTTCAATTTCTTTTGACTAAGTCACATTACAATTTTCTCAGAAAACATTATTGGGGGCTTTTCTCATTGCACATTTATGTTCAAATAAGCCCTTAAAACCATTTAATGGTGGCTATTGCTTTTCCATTCACTCAACAAAGCATGAAATGAGAGGTAAACTAGTAGTGGGTGTTAGGATTAATAAAATAAAGAATCACAAAAGAAATTTTAGGTGTAAAAACATGCTACAAAATCAAATATATATAACTTATAACATACCCCAGAAAATCTTCTTTTGAAATATTTTACTGGATCGAGTTGTGTTCAACCCAGTGTTGGTGTTCATAATGGTAATGATTCTCCAGTGGACTGAAGAGTCCATTTCAAAAATCAATCCAAACAAACTGTAGAAGTATCATTAAAAATCAAACTGCACATCCACATGCATAAAACTTCTCATAAGACTCACGATAGAAGAGGTAAATATTGCTAGAGATGCACATTCATCGCGAATTTTTGTCTCGGAGACAAAACCATGGATAATAAGCCACTTGAGACTAGGGCATATTTCAAGCAACCCTCCTATCCATTGAGAAAACAAATCATTAATCACTGTTGATCACAACTTCAACACAACCACATTTTCTAGCAATGATGACCCTCTTAAGACATGTTGAAGCATCCCATCTCTCAGATCATAACTCAGAGAGAGATGGTTTATTTTAGGAAAGCATACTGCTATGGTTTCCAAATACATTACCTCATCCTCTGAGTCAAATGCAATACCCCAAAGTCTTAATCTTCTCAGCTTATTAGCTCTTGAGATCATCTGGTAGAACTTTGGCCACATGATGGTGAAGTCACTTACATCCACTACCTCTAAGAGGTCAGTGGTATCCCTAATACCGAGATGAAATATACTCACATCATCCATCCTAAGGTGTTTAAGGCTCCCCTTTCTTATCAGCTCAAAAATCTCAACTGATGAATCCTTCAAATGAGGACTTTCTAAATTGTTTGCTTCAAGAACAAATTTATCCAATCTTATTTATTCTACATATAGTTTTTTCAAACTTGACTAGTCAACTCCATCGCTGCTTGAGAATCAGAGCTTTGGATGGCTGTTATTTGCTTCTTTGGGATGGTTGTGTTCATGTATAACCAACATTAAAAAACAGAGATGGCACCTTGAGAGTAGATGAAGTGAATAAACCTTAATATTAGAAACTGAAAATAGTTTTCATAAGAAGGATAATTGCAACATTTAAAATTCCAATGAATTTTGTGTAAATGAAAATGATGGCATATGGTAATAAAGTCACTTCACTATTATCTCCAAGTTGAAAATCCATGGAGTTTCCACATATAAAAAAGGTGTAATTTCTATTACTTTGTTACTTTACACTATCTAGTCCTTTGTATCAATGGGCTTGAAATTGACAGTTCTATTCTCAACAATTATGAACTGTGCAAAATTGCAAATGGATAAAGGTATTCCTACAACAAATTCATATTTGTAATATTAAATTTTAGTAAGGATTTCAACTCAGCTATTCATTTACAATCTTACTACATTCAGCTGCAATATTAGGTTCATTGCAAAATTAAATTCCCAAGGGCTAATATTTAGTTATCTCTCACTATGCGATAAGTTATTGCCCCATAGGCAATAGACACAAGACATTTAGTTACATCAAAGATAAAATGTTTTCATTTTAAGATCCCTTTCAATTATCGTTTTTCAAGAAATATGATGTCCTATTTAATATTGAGTAATAATTTATATTGACTTTCCTATTTTAATCTACTTCTTATAATTTGAGATCCATTTATATTGTAATATGATGATCTTGCATTGTTTTTCAATGTTGAATGGTTTTTACCTATTGTTCATTTTACAGTTTAGCAGGGGTTATTTTTCAAATGAATAGTGTTTATGTACCATTTACCTATTAAATCTCAGGTTCGTTCACTCATTTAAATGTTGATAAAAATCCTCTTGTGCTTTCCCGAGCTGTTCATTAGTGTTGAGGACTTGCTGAAGTTCTTGTACCTGTGGCTTCAACTTTTATTTAGAATGGATAGCTTTGCTCCTAACATGTTTCTATATAGGCTACATCTCTGATTTTATTGCATATTGGTTGACCATATGAGTTCAACATGGGAAAGCGAAGCAAATGGCAGTATATCATGGATCTTGAGGTGCAAGACCTCAAAGACAAAATAATATTTTCTAGTAAAGACTTGGTTTGGACAGAAATAGATCGAAAGAACAATAGTATTGATTGAGTTGCCTCAATCCTGTTAAAACAAGTTTCTAATTTTATCAAAGGAGAGGAAGAGAATCCCATTGCTCCATGTAAGTTCATATGGAAAAGAAACAAAGAACCAAAACAAAGAGCTACCGCTACATTGCGATATGAAATGTGAGTATTTCAAAAATTCATTGTTTAGATCCTTTGAAACCAAATTTATCTTTCTTTGTATGTACTAACACTTGAATTTTCCGGTGTAGTTATCATTGTTCATTTAGCCCATAAGATAAAAGAGGAAATCCTCCAACTAAACGAAGGACCTCCTTTGTGCAAAAAATTGGTTTCCAGAGCCATTTTATTGTCAAGGTTGTCCATGAAATTCCCGATAGAGTAATATTAAATTTCAATATGTATGAACATGAAGATGGGCAAGGTTGGCCTTGTCATGGCCAACAAAGCACTTTAGGCGATACCGGGACCTTACATAACCCAAGGCTTTCGAGGGAAGTTGTTTCACATGTAGAGAGTTGTTTCTTTTTGGGAGTACCTATTGATATGGTTTATAGGACTCACATTAAGAAACCTGTTGACATGGATGCGGAAACTTGAGATAGGGATTTATTCTTATGCAGGAAAGATATTGTAAATATATATAATAGGTTGGTGAAGGGAAATTATCAACTTCAGCAAAAGGATGAAATGAGTGTAAACCTTTGGTATCAAAAGCATCGAGAAGATTTTTTCTTTTACCAAAAGCCCAATGCTGTGGAGGTTCCTTTTATAATAGGGATTCAAACAAAGTGGATGTTGGAGACAATTTTCAAGCTATCACACAATAGCTTCCGAGCCATAGATTCAACATTTAATAAAAATAAATATGGGGTAAGCCATATGCCAATAATTGATTGAATATACTTATTTAAGTTGTAGACAGTCAATATGATTAAAAACTTGTCTTTGAATTTATGTAACATTCAATATTATAGTATTAGTTGTATACACTTCTGCAATTTGATGAACAACAAAGTGGGGTGCCAGTTGCATGGGTCGTGGCATCACGAAACACATCAGATGATATTGCACTATGGTTGGAGCAGCTCATGCACAAGTGTTTCGAAACCCATCTTGATTGGAAAGTCAATGCTTTCATGGTTGATGATGCATTGGCTAAAATCACTGCCTTGAGGTAACTTTAACATTGTCATGATATAACTAAAATTGATTTTTTTATCTAAAAATAGCACACCAAAATGCATTGAATATGGCAGGAGGATCACATGGTGTGATGTGATCTTATTTATTTGGCATGTACGGAGGGCTTGCTTAAAAAATGTCAATCGGTTGGCTACTAGTTCCATAAAAGCCAATGAGATGTTCAGAGAAGTTAGGTTACATAATGAAACAGAGTCTCAGCAATGAAGTGGAAGATGCAATAAGTCAATTTTTTATCAAATTTTCATATGAAGAGAAGTTCTTACACTATTTCCACAATAATTGGGTTGCTAGAGATAAGATTCGTAAGTAAACAAATTTTTCGTATCATATGCATTTTTGTTTTCTGTAAAGGTGATATATTGAGACTATCATGGTTCTATTTTTAATTAGGGATGTGGGTGAAAGTTTGTTGGGAGTTTCCTCATGCAAATTAGGAGACCAATAATGCTATTAAGTCATACCATTGTTACTTAAAAACAAAATTCTTTCTGATAGAAGGAAAAATTGTGCCCGGAGGATGGATTGGTGTTTCATATGCTACTAACAACCGCTGAAACTTGTTATCAGTTCAAGGAAATATTAAAAGAAGAAGGATTTCTAAACAAATACAAGAGAGAAAAAAACTGGAATCATTAGCGGAAAAAACAAGAAAAATTCTAGATACTGATTGTTGTCCTCATGAGAGCATAACCCGTGCTTACTGGGCCAGAAGCCAGACAGATCGAGGTAAAAAATACCTTGTCACCTATTATCACACGGATTTTATAACGTGTGAATGTCCATGGTCAATTCGCGGAAATATTTGCAAGCATGCCATAAAGGCTAATTGGTTGTATTTCCACTTAGATAATTCAAATCCATTGCTTCATCAGCATGCAGAGGATAACATATTCAGTGACCCACCTGAGATCAATATAGAGCCGGAAAACCATGATGTAGATGTCGATGCTACTCTTATGGCCACAAATATTGTTGATGCAGATGCCAAGATACTTCATTTGGTAAAGGAGGAGATGTTTAGCACTTTACATCTCATTTTAGATAACCCTCCTACTAATTTGGCGAAGACAAACCAGTTGACTGGTATGCTTAACAAATTGTTGGATAAAGCCAATAATTTTCATATTATGGATTTTGACTTCACACCTGGGTCGGGTTCTCTTGATTCATCTTTGAAGAGGAAGAAGAGTTTCCTTAGCCCTACAAAGAAAATAAAAAGCAGGAGAAAGAACAATGGTTTGGAAATTGATTTAAATGTTGATCCATCAGAATATGAACGATTTGAGTTTTGATACCTCAATAAGCAAGGATTTCCTCGATCAAATAATTCCATGTCTATGGTTCCAGGTTAGTTTCATGTGTTGAATAGAGTCATGGTTTTAGATTTAAGTATTTATTCATCATCATTCTTTAACATGTGGTATGTTTATTTTCATAGAAATGCAACAATTCACAACCATGGAGATAACTCAATACCAAAGGGAGATGCAAGACCATTCAACCTTACTTGCCATGCCAAGTACATTTGACACTCTATTTCATTTTGTGCACACATACACATTTTCTACTCTAGAAAATTTCATTACACTAACATACGACACATTGCTAGGTAACTATAGAACAAGTGGAGAAGCATCATCTTCTACCATGACTGATCATACATAAAGTGCTTCAACTCTACTTGGAATCAATGAAGTATGCAAAAACAGTAGGTAAGTACTTTCCAGAGAATGTATGCATGTACTTTCTGAAGTGATGCCTCCTTGGCATTTGCGCCTCCACATCACTTTTTTCACCCTCTGACATTGTAGACTTTGCTTTTATAAAACCCTGGAGTGTAAATGGAAATGAGATGAAATGATGGTAATGAGAAGGTAGCCTTGTAAATGAGGGAATGAGCGAGTGAGTGTATAGGTGTATGAGAATGAGTGAGAGGCTAAAACAACTTAATAAAAACCATCTAGCTATGAAATTACCATCTATATCACTGACACTCTGTCTAGGAAGATGAAATGAGGTTCAAACAGTGATTTCAAGCTTGAAATTTAGGGTTTGATTGAGGGTTTCCTTTTCATTCAATTAAATGATGACAAAATTTCTTAAAGATGTGATGACATGTACTTACCCCTCAATATGCTTGGAGGACCTCTGGCAGAGACTTGGAAGAAGTTTGAGGTGATTTGAGATGTTAGAAGGTTTAGAAACCCTTCCTAGCCAAGGTCACAGCGCCAAAGCTAAGGGCACAGCGCCAGGCTCAACACTCAATGCCTGTTGATGAGGGCACAACACCAAGAGAAACATGCACTGGATGTGTCGGGCAAGAGTGCAGCACCTTCACCAGTGCACAACGCCACCTTCCAGGTGTGAAACGCCTTCAGAATTTGTATGGGGAAAAATGCTAGGTGCGTAGCGCCAAGCCAAGGGCGCAATGCCACAAAAGTTTTTCCTGAATTTGCTTGAAAACTCAAAATTTCTTCTCTCCTTAGAGTTCTTGATCTTTTGACAAGCAAGAATGATTCATTTGAAGTATGAAATGGGTTTTTATAGTATTTTTGTTGTAATTTTAACTTTGGAAACCCATTTCCTAATGTCAAAAGTCCATTTTCTTCATTACTAACACTTTTACATTGTTTTGCTTTGGAGGTGACTGAAATGATGAATTAGACTTTCCTTTTGCTCCTTGAGGCAAGATATGTTCATTTTGACACCTTTGGGAGATTACACCCACTAGCATCTTCAAATTCTTGTGTATTTTTCACTATTAAGTTCAACTTATTATTTTCACCTTCTCTGACCACTTTCTTTAAAACATTAGGTGTCTGCAGCTCTTTTGTAGCAATCATCAGTGTTTTCTTATAAGTTCTATATAGCCCTTTAAATTTCTTTCATTTATGTCCATTTCACCTCACCTCTTTCCCTATTTATTCAATATATTCTGATATAATTTCTTCATTTTTGGCCTTGTGTGCCTCCTCCGTGTCATTTCTACAAGTGATCAGTGTTTGGGCACTCAACTCGACCATCAAGCTCAAAACCCTAGTTCTCTACAAGACCAATGTGTTCCCCTTTCCTTGGCTATAAGTTGTTTTTATTCAGGAGTAGACAATCTACCTTATCAGTACCTTCTGCTGACACAACTTTCAACACTCCTGCAGAAGTGCCAAACTTTGTCTATTTTTCTCATTTGCAAACTTCGAATTGATGAGGCAATCTTCTTTGGAAATATTTTAGGTCCTTCTTGAATAACCATGTTTTAACATTCTATTACATCTGAGCCAGATTATAGCAAAGGAAAAGCAGTTCCTGAAACATCCAAGCACAACCTTAAATAATGTAAACCCTAATGACCTAGTGGGAGGGTCCTTTGACTTGATTTTGACTAAAATTTGACCTGGAGATCTTCAAGTGAAAACAAAGTATGGTCAAAAGTTTTGTATTGAAGATCCAAAATCCAATGTACTTGATTTATCTAAAAGATCCTACAGAGATATTTTTGAGATCATCAATGCTTGAGGAACCTAGGGAACATGGTAAATGAGTCTGTAACAAGAAAAATCTAGAGGGAAAGTGGAGTTTATGGACAGGGGAAAATAGGGCAATGAGGTAATAGGGAAGGAAGGAGGATGAAAATGAGAGATATAATCAATAAAGAGGTTTTTAGGAGTGACAGGGTGACCATGAAATGACAAACTGATAGAGTAGTGAAAAATTTTCTATAAAGATAACGAAGGTAATGAGATTTCTAAAAATCACAATATTCAAGGAATGTTGTTTTCAGAAATCTATAAACATCCTTTAGTCATCAAAATATAGTGAAAAATACTGATGATTAACACCATCATCCCAACCATGAGGCATAGAGTAGAAGATGACAACATGTTCTATTAAGTTACTTCATGGTGTAAAATTTATTGGTTCAAAACTTTATTGGAGAAAATACAGTCATGATAAGGGCTCCTGTGACCTAGGATGGGTCTGATCCGTGAGTAATTTTGGTGGCTTAGATGAATGTGGGATGTGGCTACTCAAGCCACAAGTTAGGTATGCTAGTCATCTCAAAACTCACATAACATAACAAAAAAAAAACCACAACCCCATTATGAGAATTTAAAGAACTACACATATCATTAAGAACTCGAAGAAAACAAACTATGATGACAGATCAAATTAATGTCTAGAATTCCTTTGTTTTTGACACAAACACCAACAACTAAAATTTTTATAAATATATATACTTTATCCATTTAAAATTTAAACCTATATTTTTTACAAATAATTGTATATATTTAACCATTAAATCCATATAAACTGTTATATTCTAAAACTTGTACTTTGATGTAAACATCTCAATATTAAATCACACAAATAAAAGAAGAGGAAAAAACTAAAAAAATATCAATTCCATTGGTTAATCATTCAAGAAGGGCGGGACGGCGGGTGTGCAAACATAGGAAATTCAAATTACCTAACGTGACATCATTGATTAATGCATAGATATTCTTTAAAATCCTTCGATTTTTTTTATAGGATGGGAAATAATTTCAATTGTTTTCCTTCTTGAAGTCACCGAGAATCAATATTGAGGGTTTATTTAAATGAAAATGTTATTTACTTATCGCTTTTTATTTTATGTTGTTTTTTATTTAAGTTTTTATTGTTAAAAGTGATTATTTAATTATAATAATAAAAAAATTATATTATATTTTCATTACTAATTTTTTAATGTTGAATTTAGTATAGAAAAGATGTTGTAGTATAACATTAAATTAATGAAACATTAAATGATGTATACGCATTAATTTTTAGGTAAACTATTTTGTCTAAATCCAAAAAGGGTTGTGTGATGTTTGGGATAGATTTTTTCTCAATTTTAAATTTGTATAGAAGTAGAAATTAAATAATTTTGATCTAGTTATAAGTTTTCTAGCTCTAGAATGAATCTAGATAGTTAGGAATCTAATGTGCAATCACTTTTAGGAAAAATTGCCCTTTGTAATATTAGCAAGTAATAGAATGAGGTGTTAGGTAATTTTGGACAGATGTTGAATTACTTTTTATTCTATTGGGATTTTTTCCAAGACAACAGGGAGATATACATCCATGTACAGTTAGCGGGATAAAGAGAGCCTATGGGGAAAGCCTCGGGGGAGATTGGATAAAATCAACTCAGTGGAGCAGTACTAAAATAGTTTTAATTCAAATCTTGGGTAGTGAGCCCAAGAAACCTTTTGCAATATTTATATTCTAAATAATAATAGAAGCTTATTTTTTCAAGTTAAATTCTAGTGTCTAATTACTCTTTATGAGAATTTCACAATGCTCTATCTTAGAGGGTGAGTGTCTATGTGTTAGCCCAAATAGTGTTGCATCTATACCTTATATGTTGATTTCATGTCCAACAAGAGGTTAGGAACCTAAAATGTCTATCGTTATGGTTTAAGATCGAGAGCTGGTGTATTTTTTTACACACATAACATGAACACAATTGATGTAGTAGGACCTAATGTGGGATAAGGTTGAATTTGAAAGGCATGGATTAGAATCTAGTTAATTATGTGGGAAGACAAAACCAAGTGACAACACATCGAGAAACCTAAGCGAAGGACAAGTGAAATAAGTGGATTTGGGAGCCCTTGGGATTTGGTGCGAGCACAATGTCAGGTTCAAGTGAGCTGGAACACTATCCAGGAATGATTCAACATGATTCATTGATTAAATCGATGGTGCTCTAAGAGTGTGAACACCCCCTCCTTGCTAAAGTCATAGGGGGTGCATCATGGAAAAAATTAATATGTTTCTTCAAACAACCATCATTAGATTAGATAAATTAAGAGTGCAAACATCATAGGGGCGTGCCCCCCCACAATCTATTTTGAGTTGTTGATATACAACAACCAATTAGGGCTATTGATCCCTAAAATAATCACATCCCATCAAGATCCAGAGGGGTTGTTGGAGACCTTTTTCCACACCTGATAATGCTACGACGCCTTAGATGAATGTGCCCATCAGAGCTAAGAGGGACCGATCAAGCTTGGAATTTTTTGGTGCCTAATAATCCACCCAGAGTCATCGATCACCAACATTAGATCATGACCATCGAATATTTGGCCCAAAAAAATGTGCACCTATGAATACGTTTTAGCAGATCAATTTCCCTAACCAATGACCCAGTGTCTCACTTTTGTGGTAGAGGAGATTTATAGTGCCATTTTGGGGATCTGGCAGCAATATTTCAGTTTGGTGGTGAACTAAAATAATCGTGGACATGTGGGAGTTTAGCCCCAAGGAGAATATATAAGATAATGTCATGCAATCCATTTTCATTGCGTCAAGTGGTATCAGAGTGGGTGATACTTTGGTAGAAGGTTATATAGAAATACAGTAAGTTGTAACAAGAGAAAATGCACGAGACAGTTGGGGAGATAATAGAGATAACCTTATGAAGGATTCTAGTAATGGACCAGAGAAAGAAACTCCACCCAAGAAGCAATATGGAAGAAATGAGATTTTGATATCTTACTGCTTAAGAAACCTAGCAGGTAACTAGTCTTTATTTTTTACTTTAAATTTATCAAGAATCTAATAAGCATATAGATAACAACAATATATGATGTATTTTCTACAACTATGAAATTTGCAAGAGGGAACCAATAGTGTTCTCAAGTATCGTGGCAAGGAACCCTTGTAGTAGAGCAGCCACATCCAAAGTGTTCTAGTTGAAGTTTACAGAGATTTGAGTATTGAAAAATGTAACTATACTTCATATTCATATTTTTTATTGTATTCATATCATTATATATTTTTTGTAAAAATGGAAAATGGAAAAGGAAAATTATTTTTGAGGAATGGGTTTCATGCTCCTTTTATTTGTCAACTAGGTCAAGCATGTTCTTCATGCTTCTAGGGTTCATTGTGTCATTTTTGTCCATGTAAAATGTATAATACCCTTATGGGAAAATTGTATCAAGAGAGAAACATTAGTTTTTAGTTTGAGTGTCATTTTCAGACTCACTACACCAAGTCGACCCTTCTAGTAAATTCGGCCTAGAAGAGGCCCATTCGACCTTTGAAAAGGGTATAAAGAGGAAGATTATTCGACCTGCTTTGGAATCCATCTTCAGGAAATTTCAATATGCACCAAAAATAGTATAAAAGGAAAAGTGAAGCTAAGGAGAAAGGAAGAGAATCCAAGAGAACTGGAGAAATTTTTTATTTTTGGCCTAATTTGGCTCACATGTGAGAGTTTTTCTAGGGTTTCTACTACTACTAGATTCCAATGTTGCAGACCAAGAGGTTCAGAGCTAAATTCATAGGCCCAGACCTTGAGAATCACAAAAGAAAGAAAATTTGACCTTCGCTGACTTGAATAAACTTTGACTCTTTTGGAGAAGATAATTTGGAGGGTTGAATTTGTGTGTGGAATTTCTTAGTCATGTTTTGTGGTCTTGGTTTACTCACTTTGATTTTATTTTATATATAGAAGATTTTTTTTTGGTTTTCCCCTAGGAGAGGGGTTTTTCCTTAGATGAGAGCCTATATCTTATGTCTCTTATTCTTGTGATATTCATACATTTTGAATTTGTAGTTTCTTGATGAAAGAAGAAACAATAATAAATATTTAAAGGCCAATATATAATCACTAGTCAGTAGAAGAGGAATCAAAACACTAGTTTCCATCTCCATTTATTTCTCAACATCCAGGACAAAGGAAGTCCTTAAGAGGAGAGAACAAGTGAAGTTCTTGAGAAGTGAGAATAGTGCAACAACAAGAAGAGTAGAGGAATCTCAATAGGTTCTACAAGAGGTGAACCTGTGATACCAAAAGGCCAAGCCCATTGCGGGAAATTTGAGGTCTAAAATCAGCCTCCTAAGGAAATTCAAAAATAATAGCGTAAATAAAAAAATAAGATTAGATTACATCATCAAATTTTAGAGGGAAAAAATAAAAAACTATATTTTCAACTTAACTCCCTATGGGTTTACTCAAATTTCGATCGATAACACTCGTTGAATGCATAATTTTATTCATCATCCAAGGAGTACCCATGTTGTGTACTTTTTTTGAACTCTTCTACACAAAAAATTAGAAATACATGAGAAACGTGATTGCTATCATGATTTTTCATGTATTTCTCATTTTTCGTATAGTAGGGTCCATCGAAGGTATACAACATGGGCATACCTTGGATTAGGAATTAAATGTTGCATCCAACGAGTACTCCTGCTCAAAATTTGAAACCTTATGGAGATAATTTGAAAATATGAGTTGAAAAAGTAATTTTATTATTTTATTACTTTTTAATATTTTTTCTTTTTTATTCCAAAAATGGTTAATCATCCCCCATGGTTGACATCATCATCTGGAATCCTATTGGTTCCTATAAATTTTATTTTGATTGTACCTTTTTCTTAGGATTCCCATTTTAGACCTCAAAGTTCCCCTAATGATAGGAGAGTTCCTGGTGAGGTGTCATGCGGTAGCTTGGTTGTAGCTCATATTAAGGATGGGGAAGCTTAGAGAGAAGGATATCACCTTTAATAGTAATAATAAGGGCTCAAGTGGGAGCCACAAGAGAATGGAGAAGGACTCTAAAGAAAATGGCTCTATGAGAAGGACAATGAGAAATTAGGAGTTTGACAGAGAGATGGCTAAGTTAAAAGTGAGACTCGGTATAATAAGCATGTTGCTATATTAAATGGAGAAGGAATACCGGAGATATGGATGTGATATTATGAAGAAGGTCAAAGTTCCTGTCATACATAATATTTTTAAAAATAAACCCCATAAATATGAAGATTTAGGGAAGAGGATGATGCCTTTGATAAGAGACTAGTTGGAGGAAGAAGAACATTGATAAATTGAGCAAAAGGATGAAGCAGTTCACTATTGTAAAATGGAAAAGGGATCAATAATTGGAGACGTATAAGATGATGTAGATGTTCATGATACAATGAAGAAAATCATCATATAAGGAAAATAGGAGGAGCTAGTCAAGGAGGCAATAGATGAGGCAGAAGATCCTTGTTTTTTTTAATTAATGAGTTGTGTGTGAATGTAGCTCTTACAAGTGACGGATAGTAATTTTCTTTTATCATCAACATGGAGTAAGAATCTGCTAGAGTGAAGGAACTGGATGAACAATTCCATATAAAAAAAGAGGATGCATACTTGTCTAAATAAGGTGAAATCCAAGAATATTGAGTCAAGGGAGAACTCCATTCTTAAAGAGATGGAATGAGACCTAAGAAGGAGGTCTCATCCCAAGGAATTTTGGAAGGCTACACAGTAGTCACATTGATTTCACTATATTGTGGGCTTGTGAGGAAGGCCTACCAATGGGAAAGCAACCCCATAGGAAAGAGATTCAATATCAAAAATATGTTAGCTAAATATGGTAATGATGGTGAATAAAAACTCTCAAAATATTCTATAAAAGAGAGTGAATATTAGGTGGACAACCTCGTGAAAGGAAAAGAACAACATTCTAATATAATACTATTATAAACGATGAAATATTATTTAGTGAATCCATAAGGAGCTTGTAGAATGAGTAAATATATGGAGCAAGGAGGAAAGGATACGAAAACCAACTAACTACTTTATGGGAAGAATACTAATATTGTGGAAAAGTATGTAGGCAAAGAACAATGAGAGTTGAAAATTGAGGAAGAGAAAAATGAGGATGAGACAAAATAATGTCATGATGACAGAATTTTATTTCAAGAATAAGGGTGGAACGTAATTGTTGAAGGAGATTCAATAGAAAATGAAGGATTTTTATGATAAAAAATGTGAGGAAATTAGTGAGCTATGCACATCACTCATGCATGAGAAAATTTCCTTGAAAAACATTGGAGAGCATGGAAAAAACCCATATTTTGAACATGGAATTTTATATTCTAAGTGGTAGTAGAAGGAGCAACCGAGTATGTTGTGTAACCCAAAAATTATTCATGTATAGAGGACCATACAATCTACAAATATTCTATTGAGAGAATCATATTTCAAAGAAAATAATATTAGGATACACAGTCTCAAGTATGCCCAAGAAGGAATCCAATCTCTTCTCAAAAATAAAGAAAGTGAAGAACATGATGAATAAGATTGCATAAAGAATGTAGCCAAGGAGCCGGAGGAATCTAAGAGGCTAAAGGCATCCAAATTTTCTTTAGATAAAAATAATACTAGAGTTATGGAAGAAGGATAACGCACATTGTTAGAAGGAGGAGAGGAAGAGGAGCATGAGACAAGTCTGTCCCATGAGGATGAAAATTTATTTCAATTCCAATGTGAAAGAATGGAGCACAAATATATTTTAAAGAATAAACCGCAACCTATAATTAATTAAATTATGTACTTTGTTGATGGAAATTTTGAAGGGGAGATAAAAATTAAATAACCGAGAAATTGCTTCTAGAGAAGCATCAATTGTGAAAAATATGGGAATCTGCTTTCCATGGAGAAGCCATGGGAAACATTATAAAATTCCCTTCATGAATAATGGGAGCCATGTTATAGGATGGTTGTTGAAGCCATAGAGTTTTTGGGGATACTTCTGCAAGTTATTAGAGTGAATGAGCAATCCATTAGAGTGAAGAAATTGGGGATGATTGTGAAGAAGTGAAAAAGAGGAAGCAATGAACTAAAACACATGGTTGAATATAAGAGACTCCCTCGGCACAACAAACGGAGGGAAAAAACAAAACATGGCTTGGGATCTTGGAAAGCTGGAGAAAGCTACAGGACAAGAAAGAAAGAAAGCCATTGGGAAATAATAGCACAAATTCTGGAATCCTAGAGTATTTTAGCACATCAAAGCACATGAGCAGAAGGTCATGAAATTTCAACCTAGGGCGAATGATGTAGGAGAATCAAACCTTAGGAAAAGTATTTTTTCTTGACCCAAAGGGGGTCATGAGCTGTTCCAAAGGGAGGTATATTCTCCCTCAATTACAAATTTGTATGGAAGTATAAATTAAAGAATTTAATGTAACTCCAAGTGTCCTAGCTCTAGAAGGAATCCAGGTGGTTAGGAATATCATGAGCTAGCATTCTTGGGATAAAGTGCCCATTGTAACATTAGTAAGTAATATTCTAAAGTGTTAGGTAGTTTTGGATAGATGTCTAATTACTCTTTGTCTTATTGGTATATTTTCCCAGCTAATAGGGAGATATACATCCATGTGTAGTTAGATTTCTAGAGATATATCATAGGGATAACCTCGAGGGAGATTGAAGAAAATAAACATAATGGAGTATAACTCAAATAATTTTTGAGATCTTGGGTAGTGAGACCAAGAAACCTTTGTAAATATTTATGTTGTAAATAGAAATAAAATTTGAGTTTTAGTAGTTAAATTTAGATTTCCAATTTCTCTATCTAAGCATATGTCAATTCCCTATCTAGGAGGGTTAGTATATTTTTGTTCTATCTCGAATAGTGTTTTAAGAATAACTATCAACCTAGAATTAATGAAATTATGTACTTTTTTGAGGGAAACAATGAAGGAGAGTTAGAAGTTAAAGAACCAAGAAATTTTTGCTGTAGACCCATCAATTGTGTAGAATATGGGAATTATTTTCCATGGAGCAACCATGAGAAATTTTATAAATTCCCTTGATGAAAAATGAGAGCCATGTTATAGGATGACAGTTGAAGCCATGGAATTTTTGGGGATACTGTTGTAAGTTAGTAGTACCAATAGTTTCGCCCAAAAAGAGAATGAGTTGGCCACTGGAGTGAAGAAAATGGGGATGTTGATGAAGACAGTTCCTAAGAAGTGGTATAGTGGAAAATAGGAAGTAGCCAACTATAGCACATTGTTGAGTATAAAACACTACCACAACACAACAAATGGAGGGTAGTAGCAAAACAAGACATGGGATCTTTGAAAGTTGGAGACAATTGTAGGACATCCGGTAAAGCAAGCCAATGTACATCAACATCACAGATTCTATGATCCTAGAGGACTTCAACACATCAAAGCACATGACCAGGAGGTCAAGAAATTTCAACTTGGAGAGTCTGATGCAAGAGTATCAACCCTTAGGCAAACTATTTTTTCTATACTCAAAGGGGGTTCATGAGATGTTTCAAAAGGGGTTAGATTTTCCCTCAATTATAAATTTATATAAAAGTAAAAATTAAATAATTTTGATCTAATTCCAAGTGTCTTAGCTCTATAAGAAATCTAGGTGGTTAGGAATTTGATGAACTAGAACGTTTGAGTTAAGTGTCCCATGATAACATTAACAAGTATTAGAATAAAGTGTTATGTATTTTTGGACAAGTTTCCAATTACTCTGTTTTTTTTTTTCAGATATTTTCGAATCCAATAGGGAGATATGGATCCATGTATAGTTAGAGGGCTATAGAGAGCTCATGGGGAGAGGAGAAGAGCTCAAACAACTTTTGAGAGCTCGAGCATTGAGTCTAGGAAACCCTCTATTTTTTTTTTTTTTTTGAATAAAATAGAAGCTGATTTTTTCTAGTTAAATTTCAGTTTCCAATTACTCTATTTGAGCATGTGTCATTGCCCTATCTGAGAGGAGAGTGTCTCTTTGTTAGCCCAACTAGTGTTGCATACAGACCTTCTATGCTAATTTCATTTCCAAAATGAGACTAGGAACCCCAAAACCTATATTGTTACACTCTAAGTTCGAGAATTCGTGTATTTAATTACACGCAGAGTATGAACACAACTAACATAATAGGACCGAACGTGGGATAAGGTCGAATGCACAAGGCATTGATTACAGTCTGACTAATTATGTTGGCAGAACTGACCGAGTAACAGTGCATAGAGAACCCTAACTGGAGGATGAGCATAATAAGTGGAGTTTGGCACTGTTAGGATTTGGTGTGAGCACAGTGCAAGGTTCCAGCGAGGGAGAGCCTTTTCTATGAATGGGGACCCCCTTCCTCGCTTATGCCATAATGATTTAACCTACAAACCATCGATGAATTTATTCAAACCATTGCCAGTGGACTTGTTAAACATGCTCAAGGGAGGAACAAGGGGTGAAAACCCCTCCCTTTCGACTTAATTCATAGGGGGAGGTCCCCAACTTTTTTTTTGAGTCTATGATCTACAACATCGAATCTGGATCATTGAGCCCTGGATCAATCACTTCCCATTAGCATTTAGAGAAGAGGTCATCGGCAACCTTGTTTTCCACCTGACAACCCTAATAGGCCTCATGTGAACGTTCCCAGCGGTCCGAAGAGGGGTCATTCATGTTTGGAATTTACTTGAACTCGAAAATCCTGGAGTCATTGATATCCAATATTACAGCATGACCATCAAAGAGCTGGCCAACATCAATTAGCACCTACCCCTAGGGTTTGGTGGGTCAGTTTCCCTAACCTGTGACCAAGGGTTTCATGGTTGCGGCGAAGGAGATTTGGAACGCTATTTTAGGGATTGGGCAGCAATATTTTGATCCAGTGGTGAACTAGAAAAACCATGGACCTATAGAAGATTAATCCCCAAGGAGAATATACAGGAAAAGGGCTTGTGATGCATTTTCATTGTGTCATTACATATATTAACATAGTGATATATTAAATGATAGGTAAGTACATATAGGAATTAACTCATGATAGGAAACATAATAAGTGTATTTAATTCAATTTGTTATAGTATTAGTAGAATCAAATTTTTGGAATTGTAAATTTTTACATTCAAAGAGTGATTTGCATATTAAGAAATTTGATTCATTTGCAATAAGAGTAAAAAAGAATCTGCGCTATTATTAATAAAAACAAAATTGCACAATAAAAAATTAAGTTCAAACAATTTATTATTTTTATTAGTACTTTTACTATTTTTTTCTTTTTATTATTTTTATTACTACCTTTACTACTTTTTACTTCTTATTAATTTTTTAATTGAGCCAATATTATGCTTTATTATTATTATTTTTTTATTCAAACTTTTCAAAATAACATTTTATCTAATACTTCACTTCAATATTTTATTCAAATTGAGTAAGGCAGCCCCGGCCGAAATGGCTGCCCAAAAAAGGGGGAGCGGGGTGGAAAGTGAGGGGGAGTAGAATGGACAAAAACATAGCTAGGGTGGGAAATCTATCCTATAGTGAAGGCGTTATTAAAGGCGCACTCTATCGTAAAAGTGAAGATTGAATTATACTTACTCATCGTTTTTATTCAAATTGATTGTTGCACTTTACCCAACTCATCATTATAAGAGAAATTAAGATTTGATTATTTTCCCAACTTATTGTACAAATGAAATACATTCATAAAATTATTCAAGATAGTTTGTTTATGTGAAATTGAAGGTCAATATCAGCTAATGAGTTTATCCAAGCAGTTTGGTCAAAGAGGTAATGAGAAAATCATAATGTATTAAAGAATGTTAATCTTCTAATAATGTACTGTTATAGATATTTGTTTTCCCCTAAAAATTCATGTTCTTATTCTTAGGTTCTAGTGGCTTAGGGATTATATAGTAAAGAAGAATAGCTCTCCATACTAGCCAAAAACACATAAGATTGCCTACAGTGTATAAAATCGCTTATCTAAAGATTTACTCACTAAGAAAGAGGAAAAATCCATTATAGGTTTTGGATCCATTTATGGAGAATATAATTTTAACTATTTTTTCTTTCATTAATGAAGGAATGGTCATTAAAAGTTATAAGAAATATTTTTATTTTGGGTTTGTACAAAGTGGAGATTTATTTCAGGTTTGTGTAAGTTGAATTCAAAGTTAAGATCAAGAAGATCAGTTTTTACAAAGTAGAGATTTATTTGAGTTTTGTGTAATTTGAATTCAAAGCTAAGTAAAGGTTTAAAAACATATACTTTATGCCAATAATTTTTATTTTATGGTTATATTTTCTTGTTTATTATGTTTTCTCAAGTTGTAACTCATATTATTATATAAATGATGTATTATTTTTTTATATTTTTTAATCTCATTTTCAATTTTATTTTTTATGTATTAAAATAATAAAATTAATAGTCATCTTATGAAAAATGGTATAAAAACAACAATTTGTAGAAACTTATTAAGATATATTATTATGAACTCAACCAATAACATATCCACAATAATTTACGTACCATAAGAAAATTATCCTAAGTATATACCATTTCTTTATGAAAGTTACAAGATTACAAATATATATATTTTTTTGTCTTTTTAACTTGCGCAACTATTACATGGTATTCAAGTAGTAATGATGAGGATTGGAAAGAAGATCGTGAAGCAATAAAAAAAATCTCAACATTGTATCCCTATTTCCCTTGAGAGGAAATTAGCAAGAATATCATGAGGAATTAAATGTAATCTCAATATTCTATCCCCGCTTTCCTTAGCCCTATCGCCGCTCTTACTTAAGTCTAAATTTTAAGAATAGTGAATTATTACTACTAGATATTTTGTAAGAAAGAAAATGACTTGTATGACTATTTGAGAATGATTTATTTAGAAGACTTATAAATTGTCAGGTTGACTAGTTCAACACATTTTATGTGTGTTGATCACATTCTCTTCATTGCAACAAGAATTTTTTTACAACCTAGTTTGAAGGACATGTGTAATCCCCCCATGTTTAACATGAAATTGATACATGTCATTTCATGCATGTGTGTGTATGTGTGTTTTGATCACATTCTCTTCATTTCACAAAGAAGTGCCTTTTATAACCTAGTATAAGGGAGATGTGTAATTCCCTCCACGCTTAACATGAATTTGATACATGTCATTTCATACATATATATATATATAACAAAAAAAATATTTTGATGTTGCCCAGTATTTCAATTTCCACTTAAGTAAAAATTTTCCACATGCACATAGGTGTGTGTTTGTGTGGAGAGAGAGAGCGGGGGGAGAGAGAGAGAAAAAAATATTATATATTCCTTATCCTTAAAACAATTCAATGAGGTGTTGCTTAATATGAGGGAGTGATATTAATATGGAAAAATTAGTTTTGTTGTGCTAGCTTCCTCATCACTATTAATTAAAAGTGTGCTTATGGATCGTTTCAATTAGAAAGTTACGAGAGGGTTTATGTCTCAAGGTTGTGTGTATTTTATGAGAAAATAATTAAGTATATTATCTTTTAAAATCACATAAAAGAAAGTAAATTAAATTGAATGTAATACACAAGAAACACATTAGACAAAGATGATAACAAAGTTCACCCCTCTTAGGCTACATCTCCATGGACCTGCTTCAATGGCTTGGCCCTCTTTAGATTAATGGTAAATTCTCATATTACATGCACCTACCATGCTCCAATGCCTCTGAAACATGCTCCATTGCATTCAAAAGAGAAATAAAACCCTAGTTACCCTCTTCTGGCTCTGCAAATGGTCTTCAAGTGAAGTAGACATGGCCTCCTCTCTAGGTGGCCTTAGGATTCTTTAATCTTAAAAGTGAAAATATCACTTACATAAGTGCTCCTATGCCTCAGAAAATTGTACCATCATTCTCAAAGCATCCAAATCATCTAGTATTGACTCCTTATGAGCCAAATTTGGTCGAAATATGCCAAATTTATGGATTCTTCAAATTTTCCTAGAAAAAACTCCACTAAAACTGGAGCAACTCCAGTTAACTCCACCACTTTTGGGAGTTCTGCCGAAAATGGAGGACTCTGTCAACTTCTCTGCCAAGTTAAGGGAATATTAATTAATGTTAAGTGGGGTTTAAACTGCAGTTAGCGCGCTAATTGAGCGCTTATCCAAATCTAATTTAATTTAAGAAAAAACCATGAACTTGAAACACATCATGAAATAAATACAACTTGACTACCTCTTCCTTTTTCTCTATAAAGCAACAAATGTCACATCCTGTGAACATCACCATGCATTCTTACATCTTGGTGTACAAACTCATCGACCAAGCACAAGTCAACAAAAAATGCCTCTTCAAGCAACTGACTCACAAGTCAAACAAAATCATGTACAAAAACTTGACGATTCTTCTCCCAAAATAACAAGAATTTCACATCTCATGAAAGAATTTGTCAACATCTCCCTTTCATATTTGGAGACAAAATCAACTCTTCCAAGTCGATATAAGATACATCTAACAATCAATCGTCCTACACAAGTCAATCACTCATGCATGTGAAAATGATCAACACTCTCAAGTTAACCAACATAGATGATAAACAAAGAAATCAACCAACACAAGTCGATCACTCATGCATGCTCAAGAACAATGAAACTATAAAAAATTCCACTGTTCACATACAAAAACTGTCATGCATGCATACAATGCTCAACTCTCTCGCAAGTACAATCACAAGTGCAAGAATTCCACTGGTATGTGTGAGTACTTAAAGAGATGAAATAACCAAATTTAGACCCAATTCGACCTTTGGTATTGTTGAAACAAATTTTGTCAACATACTCCACTTTCAAACACTTTCCTCGCGTAAACATGCAACATGCATTCTAGAGAAAAATAAATGCATTCACATGCAAATTTCAACTACAAAATACCATCTTTTCTGCATCTAAGTGCGTCAACATAAATATACTTTTCCAACATCTTGCTTCATGCAATATGCATCATACTTTCAAGAAAAAATAAATGCATGAATAACGCAAGATTTTCACAAATCATGTAAATAAATGAAATTCCTTCATTGATTAATAAATCTAACCATCTCTTTCCAAACCACTTCAATGGTGCTTCCTTCAGCTACACTTCATCATTTGTATCATCCTAACCCACATCAACTATGGAATCCTCTTTTCCATTCTTGTCAATCTCTCTCTCCACCTTCTTCAAATGTCTTGGATGACTTGTTGGATACAAGTCCAACACTTGTCCAGAAGATGACCCTGCTTATGGAAATGAGTGCAAAATAGTTACATCTTCTTCTCAACATATTTTTCATTATCCAATGGACCTTTGGCTTTCTATCTCCTTTGTTTTGAAAGTTTCCTGTGTATGGCTATCTTCTTCCAAAACCTTGCACATTTACCTTTGTCGCCTTCTTGAGGAGGTGAATTTGATGAGGTAGTGACTCTCTTTGGAATATAAACAATGGCTTTGATGACTTTAGAGCTTTAAACCTCCTCTTGTTTTCCATTTCCATTATTTGCATGCTTATGAGCATCTTCTTGCAAAGTGGGTGTGAAAATTTTGCATTCCTCATGAACACAAACTTCAGAAGCTTGAGGTAATGAACATGTAATGGAAGTCCTTCTTGGAACACCTTCATGTGTCTCCTTGGCTTTGGAGCATTCTCCATCATGTTGTCCATAACCAAGACCCAAATACCTAGGCCTTTTGTGAACAACAATTGGCTCAACTATGCCTTCTGCATGTTTGCCCAATAATTTACCTTCATAGTCCATATTCATCAATAATTTGGACCCTATTCCTCTAGTGTGTCTTTCAAAAACACAAAAAAATTCATCTTAAGATGAAATTGAAGATCACAAGATGCGGTTGATTAATGAGCATCAGGGAACGTGGCACATCGTGCACTTCTCGATGGATTTTGCTTGGGTAGCCCATGTGGCTCCCGGTACAGGCATTTACTCGGCTCATAACTCACCACCCTGCGCGAGTTTTTACTCTCTCGGCCGGCTCAACAAGCTCTTGGTTATGGCGGTTATTCGCGACATGGATTGCATCTGCAGAGGCTTGACTGGTGTGGCAGACGGTTGTAGATTTCCTCCTCCTTTGCAGGCGATTTGCTCGCCAGGATGCGCTGAGGTAAGTGTTAAAACGAACACTGGGAGGCATTGTTCGTTAGCTGCTTGTTTTGAACCGGTTCCGAATTATCATTTCTCTAACAGTCCGTGGTGCAGCATTCGTGGTCTCAGTGGTCTAGTTCCTGCTCCTTTAGCTCCGCCAAGTGGCGCCCCGGATTCTCGTTCTTCCCCTGTCAACTCTGTGTGTTTTTTTGAGCCCAGCCCTGAACCGGTCACCATGCCTCGCCTTCGCGAGCACATGAGATGAAGACGGGGTTCCAGCCATGGGCATTCTAATCAGAGGTGCCCTCCACCTTTTCGCAGCTCTGACCCTTCTCTGTCAGGGCATGCTGGAATTCCTGTTGCAGCGTTTGGTGTCGATTCAGTCTTTTCTCCCGTTACTATCCCAGCCCCTCAGCCCTCCACTCGTGAATCTCCCAGCATTTCTCCACGACCCCTTCGGCCCTCCATTAGACAAACCTCTCAGCGCGCTGAGCTCCGGTTTGATTGCACTTCATGCAGTGCCACCCTTACAGCTTTTATCACTGTCACTCTTCGGGAAGAAGTCCCCAACATAGCCCCGCCCAGCTCTTCGACATCGCCCCCCCCCAAAACTCCCCTAGAGGCTCCACATGCCCGCCCAGGCTGCTCCAGCCTCTTCTGTTCCTCAGCATGAGTCCAACATGGAGACAGGGCGCACAGGTAGAGGGCGTGCTCCCAGCGAAGGACAAGCAGATAGAAGTGACACGTATGCCTGCAGAATCACCGAAGAGTCTCCCTCTCCTACTCATGGATAGCAGCTGCAAAGTTACTCAGGTTTTTTTGTTCTGTTTATGTAGAAATCATATGCTTCCTAGCTTTACTACTCTGCTGAACACGCAGTTCACTATATTTAGCTCTTATGTTAGTTTGTTTTATGTAAACTTAAAACTGGTTTCCCTCTCATGGGCGGTTCAGACTTTGTGGTTTAAAGGACTGGTTTCCCATTCTGGGCAGTCCAGACTTTGCTTGAATTGCTTGACTATCAAGCCCAGTGCTCAGGCTCACCGAGCTGATGCTGGTGCAGTTTTGTACCAATATTTTTATACATAATAGAATTAGTTATACTTAGAAAAAAAAAGAGATGAAATTGAAGATAAAATTGATTTTCATACCTAATTTTCATGCACATACTTGGCTAGGGTTTCTTTGGCATCATGGAGTTGAGTCTCCATATCATGTAACATTTCAAGAAGCTTTTGCTTCTACTCCTTCATGGCCATCAACTTCTCTTGAGGTATAGTGCTCTCCTTCTTATCTTCATGCCTCTTGCACCATATCTCTCATGATGTATAGCTTTTGCAACATCTCTTTATCAAAGATTCTTGCTAAGGAATATTTATTTGAAATAGTATTTGATGAAGCTACCATCACACTTGTAATGTATAAAAATCTTCTTTGTTCTGATTTGAGATTTGAGTCATCAATATTAAACTTCTCCTATCATCAACATACACACATAAACTTGCACATAGTTAAATTATCCTTGCACAAATACAAAACCAATAGCTAATTCTCTAGCTAACATTGGAAAACCATCTCAGGGCTAAAATGAGATAAACTGAGCTTTGATACCAACTAGATCTGAATATGGACAAACTATTTTTGTCGTGCTAGCTTCATCATTAGTATTAAATAAAAGTGTGCTTATGGATCATCTTAATTAGCAAGTTATGAGAGGGTTTCTGTGTCTTTTATGAGCAATTCATTAAGTAAATTAGATTTTAAAAACACATAACAACAAGTAAATTACATAGAATCTAATACACAGTAAGCACATTACACAGAGTTGATAACAGAGTTCACCCCTCCTAGGCTACATCTCCATGGACCTGCTTCAATGGCTTGACCCTCTTTCGATTAATGGTCAATTCTATGATTACATGCACCTATAGTGCTCCAATGGCTTTGAAACCTACTCCATTGGATTCAGAAGACCCAAAAACCCCTACTTAGCCTCTTCTGGCTCTGCAAATGGTCTTCAAGTGAACTAGACATGGCCTCCTCTTCTGGTGGCCATGAGCTTCTTTAATCTTCAAAGTGGAAATATCACTTACATAAGTGCTCCTCTACCTATGCAACCTACACCATCATGATTAGAGCATACAAATAATTTAGGATTGACTCTTTCTAAGCATAATTTGGTCGAAATATGCTAAAGTTATGGCTTCTTCAATTATTCCTAGAAAAACTCCACTAAAACTAGAGCAACTCCAGTTAACTCCGCCACATTTAGGAGTTCCGAAGAAAATGGCAGATTCTGCCAGCTTCTCTGCCAAGTTAAGTGCGAATTTAATTAATTTTACGTGGGGGTTAAATTGTATTTAGTGCACTAATTGAGCGCTTATCCAAATCTGATTTAACATACAGATTAATGCCTTAAACATGGGTTATGTGTAAATTAAGCGCATTTTAATGTGCTAACTCTGTCGTTAGCATAAGCCTTCACCTGTGGTTAGAGAACATGGTTATATGGGTTGGGGTTGGACCTGGCCTTAACACCGCCATAAAATACATTCGAATTCAAATGTATGGGGGAAGCAACATATATTAAGTCTAATGTGTAGAAGAGTTGGTGTTGTGTGTTGCATTCTGCGGGATAGGTCACGAGGTTGAGCCTGATCTATGCCCTTCTGCCATAATACAATTTTTCCCAATCATATAATATGCGAAGTTCAACCATGATATCAAAACTTCGGCCTTTGGGAGGGCACGTGGTGATGTCTAGGCTAGCCACATGACAACGTCCCATTGGTTTGTTCACAGCCAACCAAAAAATGACAGTGAACTAGAAATTTGGGCCAACAAAAACTTGACACTTGTCAGCACAACATTGGCTAGAGGAAACCAAAAATTTAACCCTTTGAACCTGTTTGACCTTTTTTTTTTAATTCTCGTGTTTGGCAAAGTGGACAACAGGATCTAACTTTCTCATATTGAGCTGGTTTTTGATGAAACAAAGTGCTATGGATTCCTGGAGATGAGGCCTATTCGGTCATTCAGGTTTGGAGCGATTATGAGAAATTTGAAGTTTTAGCAAAATTATACCCCCAATTCAGTTTCTGATCAGGGAGATGTGTAACTCTTTCCATTATTAACATGGAGTTCATATTCCAGATATCCACATACACACACATGTAAAGAAAATGTCCATCTTAAGTCCACATTTATAATATACAAAATAAATTACACGAAATTTTCTTTAATATAAATTACCTTATATATTCCAACATAGATCTATATTTATTCCACATATATCATGTGATGAGAGAGATCAATTTCCTCAATACTTAAACTCTTTTTATTTTATTTCCAATTTACAAAATGTCTTCATCTCAAGGGACTTGATCCCCTTCCACATGATAAATTATCGAGTTACTATATATGTCAACGTAATTAGCATGCTTTCCATATAAGAATATGAAGGAAATGCGGAACTACCTCTTTTTAAAATGTGGAGTTAACTCATACAACTTAATTTCTTTATGTAATATTATATAAATATAAAATATACAAGTCATTCATAATTTAAATATTATATGTATCATCCTGAAAGATTAATAACTTGTACACATTACTCAAAATAACCAAACAAATCAAATTTATAAAAAAAAACCACTTCTAAAACTCCATTTTATTATACTATTATAAATAAAAGACCAAAATAACAAAATCAAACCAAAAGAACAAAATCCCTCATTTGAGATTTTATGGACATCGCCATGTCGTGTTAGTGTATATCGTCTTTTCTACAAATCATACACAAGAATACACAAGAATTAAGGAGAGAAATTTTAATCACAATAAAAAGTGAAAAGGGGTTAAAGGAATATTTAATAATGCCATTAGTTGATGTCATATCTAAATATTTAAATAAGACATAGTGCAAGAAAAGTGGCATGTATTATTATCGAGTTATCCCACCTTAACATCACATTGTCTAGTAAAAACTTAAAAACTATTGATTCAAGTATCTTTGTGAAACTATTGAAAAGATTTTTTTGCACTTAGGGTAATTTTTCTGGTTAAGAGAATATTCAAATAAATTACCTTATTAGTCCATGTTGTCTACGACATGGACCATAGTAATCGAATTGTTCTTTTTACATTAGTTCATTAAGACATTAAATTAATTTATCAAAGTTTTGAATAGATATTTTTTAAAACATTTTTCTTGAACCTATCAGAGAGATAGGATAAGTATTTTAACCAATAGAAATGTTTTTCATCTTGTTGGCCTCTTCTCGAGGCAACACTTTATATTCTTCTTTTATTTCTTAGGCTGAAAAGTTTTCGATGTTTGCATCCATCTTATTTTAAGTAATGCTAGCATTAATTACTTAGCATAAAATGTCATCAAATATTTGCTTTATCAAATATATGGTAATTATGTTGAGCTGCATGCTCGCTCACTATATTTGCATGTGGCAATGTTTGAATGCATCAGCTCACCACCTCTTTCCACTAATCATTGCCTCCATCCACTAGTCACTGCCTCCACCCACCTGTAGATTCACTCACTGCCTCAAGGCCTAAATAAGGTTGGAGAGGATGAAAATGAACAGGAGAGGAGTAACACAGTTCATCCCAAAAAAAACTCATACTGGAACTTAAGGATGGTGTGGTTGAGGTTCATCTTCCACTTGCTATTATTTCCATGATGTATTGGCACCTACTCATGGAAACATAATTGTCTCATGAAGCTCCCCGGATGAATGAAACAGAATTGTCTCATGAAATTCTGGTATTGGTGCTCAAACGACTATTGGAGCTGCTTGAACCAGATAATCCACATATGCATCATGGCGAAGGTAAGCTAGGGACTGATGAAGGGATCTGTACAGATCCGGTGGGAACACTTCTTACATGGGTTTTCAGATATCTCTTTTTTCTCGGTACGCTATTCGCTGGATATATTCCTATTGAAGGATCTATCCATTAGGTTTTGAATGGTGCAAAAATTGAATCAATCCTTAACGTATTTCATTCTCCCTGAGCTGAGTTGTTCAAATGTAGAGAGAAATGGTTCGATTTGATCCAAAAGTGAGTCTATAGCTAGGGATCTATCCTCGTGAGCCTTCGAGAGCTGTATTTGTGATCTAATGTTATCAAGTTGTTTGCATTACTGCATACTCACTCTCCCATTAGCAGTATTTTCCATATATTTAAAATACTACCTCTATTCCCTGAAGATGCAAGAAGACATGGTTAGGCACTTGAATCTACTTCACTAAATTCATGTGCTCACCCAATCTATTGTATTGAACTCTATTGGGATAATAGTTCCAATGGTAGAACGCTGATCTCCAAAACCATAGGTTATGGGTTGAATACCCCTTCTCCCGCATGCATGCGAAGTATCAACAAGCTCTTAACACCTGCACTATTTATCCGTCACGAATGGACTTCTGTTATGGCCAGCACTAACTAACATATCACGAAGAACTTATATGTCCCATTCCACAATGTTGCAATGAGCTTGAATAAAAATACTATGAAACAAGACTGATTAGGAAGTTACTTACCATAAAGTGTGAAGATAAAATATGCACACAGAATTGAAAGAAGGATTTGTAGCTCTCAGGTGTGGCCTGCACCTGGAGACTACACTCAGAACAGAGAGAGAACTCTCGTACACTCTACATTCATGAATGAAAGATTACATCATTAAGTACAATACTAGAAGTTAGGAAGTTGCAACCAAACCCCTAATCTCTAGGAACTAATCCTAAACTAAGGAGATACGTTACAACTTATGTAACTTTTTTCTCCATTAATATAAAATAATATAATTATTTTCAACTCCCCCCCCTTAATGGAGAAAGGATTGTCTTGAACTCCTAGCATCCTTCTAAACAATTCAAACTTCACACGTGCAAGAGGCTTTGTAAAAATATCAGCCACATTGTCACAAGTTTTACAATATTCAACAATAATCTCTTTTGACTGTAGTTTCTCTCTAACAAAATGGAACTGAGTGTCTATATGTTTGGTGTTTTTATGGAACACTGGATTGTATGCTAATTTAATGGTGTTCTGGTTGTCGCTTTTGATGGAAGTGGAATTCTTCTGTTCTTCTCCTGCATCATTGAGAAGCCTTCTCAACCAGATTGCTTCACACGTCGCTGCACACAATTCTTGATACTCAGCTTCACATGAAGATAGTGCTACAGTACTCTGCTTCTTGCTGCTCCATGCTATGACCCCAGATCCTATGCTGAATGCGTAACCTGTGATGGACCTTCGATCATCCAAGTTACCTGCCCAGTCTGAATCTGAAAAGCCTGCTAGAATAACATCAGATGTGTCAGTGTATAAAATGCCATAATTAACAGTACCACAAAGATACCTCAACACGCTTTTTGCTGCTACCCAGTGACTTTCAAGTGGTTTTGACATAAATTGGCTCAATACACTAACAGAGTATGCCAAGTCAGGTCTGGTTGTTGTAAGATATATCAAGCTGCCAACCAGCTGTCTGTACATCGTAGCATCAACCTCCTTAGTGCCATCGTCACTGCACAACTTCAAGTTCTGCTGCAAAGGTGTCGCTGCTGATCTACACTGATCCATACCAAACTTTTCCAACAGATTTCTGGCATACTTCCCTTGGGTAAGAAAAGTTTGCCCAGTATCTCTCCATACTTCTAATCCTAGACAGTAATGGAGGCTTTCGAGATCCTTCATTTCAAAAACTTGTGCCATAAGCCTTTTGATTCCTCTGATTAAATCATCTGCATCTCCTGTTATAATCATGTCATCTACATATAAAGAGATCAGAATAATCTGCCCCTGCTTATTGTACTTGGTATACAAATTTGGGTCATTTAAACTTCTATGAAAGCCATACTCTAAAAATAAAGAATCAACCTTTTCATACCAAGGCCTGGGAGCTTGCTTTAAACCATATAAAGCCTTTTTCAATCTGCAAACAAGATGTTCCTACCCCTGCTTCACAAACCCTTCTGGCTGTACTAAATAAATTTCCCCTTTTAAGTCACCATTTAAAAATGCAGATTTGACATCAAGCTGGTGTAGCTTCCAATTATATTTAGTAGCTAAAGAAATAAGCATTCTGATTGTATTTAGCTTTGCTACAGGTGCAAAGGTATCATCAAAGTCTATACCTTCCTACTGTGAGTACGCTTTTGCAACCAGCCTAGCTTTCAATTTTTCAATACTTCCATCTACATTCATTTTTGGTTTAAACAGCCATTTGCATCCTATGGGTGTTTTATTCTTAGGCAGTTCAACTAAGTCCCAAGTGTTATTTCTAAGAATAGATTCTATCTCTTCATTCATTGCAGCCCTCCACTCCTTAAATTGACTAGCTTCTTTTTAATTAGTGGGCTCTACAATGTTCAAAACATTTGACATCAAAGCATAGTCTTTCAATTTTAATGGTATTTGAGTCTTCCTACCTGATCTCCTTGGTAGGGGACTTACCTCAAATTTATTTTCTTCAACTCTAATTGGGCTTTCATTATCTCCTTCATGTTGTTCTTCTTCTTGTTTCTGCTCCAGCTCTCTTTCATCCTCACTGCTTTCATCTATCACCAATGGAATGTGCCAATTATCACCAATGTCATCTTTCGCTTCCTGTACCTGTTCATGAAATACTACATCCCTGCTTGCAAATATCTTACGAGACTCAGGATTGAACAATTTATAAGCTTTAAATTCTGTGCCATAACCAACAAAGATGCATTTAACAGCTTTAGGGTCTAATTTCTTCCTATCAGCTTTGGGTATATGGGCAAATGCTTTTGACCCAAATACTCTTAGATGGTTTACTGCTGGTTTGAATCCATATAGAGCTTCAAAAGGAGTTTTGAAGCCAAGATACCTGGTAGGACTTCTGTTCTTCAAATATACAGCAGTGTTGATAGCCTCTGCCCAAAAACTATTAGAAAGACCCTTACCTTGTAACATGCTCCTTGTGCACTCCACTAAGGTTCTGTTCTTGCGCTCTGCAACTCCATTCTGCTGTGGTGTGTGTGGCACTGTAAACTGCTGAACAATCCCGTGAGATTTGCAGAATTTCATGAATTCCCCTAGCTTATATTCTCCCCCTTGATCAGATCGGAGAATTTTTATACTCTTACCAAACTGTTTTTCCACCAAGGTTTTAAATTCTATAAAGCACTAGAAAGTCTGACTTTTCTTACTTAAAAAATAAACCCATGAATATCTAGTGCAATCATCAGTAAATAACAGAAAATAATACGCTCCACCTAGCGACCTTGTCTGCATAGGTCCGCATATATCAGTGTGCACTAGTTCCAAAATATCTGTTTCCTTCCTCCTATCATGCACAGGAAACTGTTCTCTATGCATCTTACCTAAGGCACAACCATCACAATTTAACTGAGTATTACGAAAGATAGGGAGTCCCTCAACCATACCTTTCCTCTGCAATAACATGAGATCCTGTAAGTTCAAATGTCCGAACCTCTGATGCCAGAGTTGTTCGGCTGTCGATCCACCTGCAACCATGGCTCGCTTTGGTATACTTTTCACATCCAACCTGTATAGGCTTCCAACGCGCACGCCCGTTGCAACAATTTCTCTCCTGCAATCCTTTACCACACAATGAGTCTTGAAGAACTCGACTTGCATATCTTGATCAGTTATCATGGATACAGATATGAGATTTTTCTTAATTCTAGGTACATATAAGACATTTTTAAGATGACTGATTTTTCCATTTGGTAACTTAACTGGAATAACCCCATAACCTTTAATCTCGTATCCACTATCATCTCCTAAATAGATTTTCGATCCATATGTGATTTCTTCAAGACTTTCTAAAAATTCCTTTTTACCTGTCATGTGGGAGGATGCTCCGGAATCGACATACCAAATATCGTCCTCATTGGATGTTGAAAGGGCACAGTCGACTGTGAACAGTCAAAATTCGTGGCTGAAATATTCATTTTCTTCAACATCTTCTTCTTCGACAAAGTATCCTCTGTGCTTTGCAGTTGCCAGTTTTCTCCTTGCATCATCTGCCTGCTTCTTAAGACATCCATTTTGTATATGACCCTTCTTTCCACAGTAATAACATCTTCTTATAGGATTATTTACAAGCATACCTTTATATGGACTCTTCTACGATGTACCTCTTCTCTGCTGTAGTTGCGACTGTGATTGCTGCTGTGGCTGCTTCCCTCTGAAAGTTCGCTATTTCGCCATCAGCGCAAGATCATCGTTATGGGGGTTCAAGTTCTGTCGCCGCTCCTCCTCTTGCAGCAAGTTGCCTGTCAGATCTTCAAATGTGGGCGCTTTTTCCCTTGCCGCCAATCGAGTGATGAACATTTGAAATTCATCTCGCATCCCGTTCAGTGTGATTGTGACGAGATCAGAGTCAGACACCTTCTCTCCGATGGCCCCTAATCCGTCTTTCACATCTTTGATTCGCGCAATGAATGCAGCAGCAGTCTCACTTTCGTCCATCCTCATTGAAAATAACTTGCTTTTAAGTGCCATAATTCGACTTGTGTTATGGGTCTGATACAACTTTTTGATAGTCTTCCAGATCTCCGCGGACGTTTTATAGTCTCTGATGTGGGGGATAATGTTGTCCTTGACAGACATCTTCAGCAAAACTTTTGCCTTGTTTTCTCGTTTGTCCCATTCTTGCTCCTGTGTCCCTGTGTTTGAATTCGGCCTATGATCATCACCTGTAACTATGGACCAAGCATTCGCACCCTCAAGCAAGGTCTGGATCTTAAACTTCCAGTTCGTGAAGTTATATCCATCGAGTTTTCCAGACTCATGGATATAAGATTCCATCGTATTACTCATTTTGATCAGATCTACAAAATGAATCTACTCAGCAGTAAAAAAAAACAATACCTGTCAAATCTTGTCACCCGATCTACCACTTTTCTGCCACTTCTCTGCCAGATCTTCTGATCCACCCACTGACAGATCTACAAAATCAATCCCGCTCCGATGAGCAAATCCGTTGTTTTCCAATACAGCCAAAAAATCAATCTGATCGAAACTGATCCGATCTGCTTCTCCCGGATAGATCCGCAACTTGTTCGATCTGCTCCTCCGCAAATCGTCAAACGAAGATGAGGCTTCCCACGGATCCCCTTAAAGGTGAGTTGGCGCCCTCCCGAATGAAAAACCCGCGCCCGGATGAAATCGGTGTAAGTAAAAGACACTTGGCGTGATTTTCCCGTGCGACTCCGCGCCAATGGCGCGGTGGCGCGATTAACAGCTAAACAGACGTGCCAGTTGCGCTTCCTGGTGCTACTGTCAGCGCGAAAAACGCGCAACCCCCTTCTACTCAGAAAATTAAAAAATCATCTGAGTCCGAGCCAGGTGTTCTGCAGTCCACCTTCTCAATCGAGCACAAAGCTCTCGTGTACACGCGGCCACAAAGGCACTTTTAGCCACGAAGGCGATTCTGCCAGAAGGCAAACTGGCCACAAAGGCGATAAAAAATCAGGCTCACCCAATCTGACCTCTGATACCAAGATAAAATATGCACACAGAATTGAAAGAAGGAGTTGTAGCTCTCAGGTGTGGCCTGCACCTGGAGACTACACTCAGAACAGAGAGAGAACTCTCGTACACTCTACATTCATGAATGAAAGATTACATCATTAAGTACAATACTAGAAGATAGGAAGTTGCAACCAAACCCCTAATCTCTAGGAACTAATCCTAAACTAAGGAGATACGTTACAACTTATGTAACCTTTTCTCCATTAATATAAAATAATATAATTATTTTCAACTTGTGATAGAGTAAGCACTATATGCACAAAATTTCCATGTCTAATTTCTCAACAAGTATAACAGAATATTAAAGACAACTACAATAGAGAAAAACTAACAGCAGACGAAATCATATATTTCCAGATCACTGCCCAAGAGTATCCTAGAACACTCAGCATCTTTAAGACTACTTTGAGTTTTTATTTGTGTGATATCGAGTAAACCAACAACAAGGGAAGAAGCGCTTACACAGGCAACACTCATGGAGGCTACACTGTTATAAAAAACCAAAAAATAATTTCAGCTCAGAAGATGAACAGTCTGAGTCCTCTAGTGATGAGGATGGGGAACACAAATTGTTGACGCTGAAGAAGGAAACCTCTACAAAACTGGTAATCTCATTATTTTTCTCTTAGGTTGGTGCAATACCGGGATTACTAGTATGATAATGAGCTTAAGTGATACAAACTCATCCATAATTACAGAGATAGGGTACTTTCTTTCATATAATGGAGATAGTTCAACAAGCCAACAATTACAGAGATAGGGTAATTTATTTCATATAATGGAGATAGTTCAACAAACCAACAAACATGTACAGAGTTTCAAGTATACGAAGCCTTATTTTAATGTCTGGTTCATTAAAAATCCACTCAACTTACTACTTGCTTTCCCGAGACAAACAAGGGCTATGGGAATTTTGAAATAAGCGAGTTGACTATATAAAAATGGGTGTTTTTCATACTGGCATTATTCAAAACCCAAATAATAGATATATAAAGAACGAAATCCTGGTGTTTTCTCTGCATTGAACTCCAACTAATAGATATATAAAGAGCTAAAGCGTGGTGTTTTACCTGCATTGAACTCCAAATAATAGATATATAAAGAGCTAAATCCTGGTGTTTTACCTACATTGAACTCAAAGCTGACCACCACTGTCATGATTACTTTCGCAAACATCAATTGTGGAGTTTTATATCTGACCACTGTCATGATTGCTTGCCCAAACAACAATTATGTAGTTGCATATCTGTCATGATTGCTTGCCCAAACAGCAATTATGTAGTTGCATATCCACCAGCAAGCAGTTAATTTGAAAGCTTAGAACAATTGGTAAACAAGCGTGGAAAAATTGGTAAACTAACAAGAAAAAATATGTAGCCAAACAAAGGAACCATAAGCATATCCATCGCGACATCAGAACAATTTTCCTCTCCCCACTTGTCTTTGTTAGAGGCTTAAGACAAGTTTCATTTTCCCTCACCAACATGTGGTTGTCTTCTTCTGTACTTTATGGAAGTGCATTCACAACTGGCAACGTAAAATCTGAATGTATCGACCAAAAAAAAAACCTGAATGTCTCGGCCCAAAAACAAAGAACAAACAGTTTAGTTGCAAAGGTTTTAATTAATATTTCTTATTTGTCATAAATAATATAAATATTGTTTATACGACTTTTAATCTCTGAAGCAGTAGTTGAGCTTGGACTCTACGTCTTGTATCTATAACCTTGCATGGTTGTCTTTGCTTCTGGTATTGTGAACAGGACATCACGATCATCTTTGATTCTGGTTTTGCGAACAGGACATTGAGAGTCTGAATAAAATGACATAGGGCATCGACAGTCTCAATGAAAACACCTTTGCTTGATAATGCTCAGACTTATAACAACAATCTCATCCGCCATGTATGATCAAAGGCAGGGACACCAAATATGCCAGGTACGAACATTGAAACCTATATCTTCGCTCTTTTTAAAGAAAACAAGAAGTTGGGTGTTGAGACGAAGTGTCACTTTGGTCTCTTCAACCCTGATAAATCTTCTACATACCATCCATATGGGTATTATCTAAAATTAAAAGAAGCATGTTGCCTTGATGCCACCCAAATTATTGTAGTTAATATCCCTGCTAGATCTTCCTTTGTCCCCACCTTTAGCCACCACAATACATGTAATAATATCTAGAAAGAGTGTTCCTAGATTTTTGTGGAGAAACCCAATTATGAGTAAAGAGGGCATGTGGTTCTTTGCATGCTAGAAGAAATTAGGAAGGGGATAATTTATAGAAATTTGGAGTTGAAGATAAATCACTGTTGCAAAAGGTGCATGTGAATTTTTTTTATTCTTCTAATACGTTTTGTGTTGAGTTTGAAAATATGAAAGATCGAGTATGTGATGTTTTTTTTTATTATGATCAAGAAGTCTAAAAGATTAGTGAAAAACAATAAATTTAGTATCTCCTTGAAAGCGATGAGATGGAAATTGCATGTATTTCGTGAACATATTACAAGGTTATAAGCAATGATAAAGTTGTGATGTATAAAGGCAAGGAACTTGTGCTTGCACAACAACCAAATATGTTCAAGAAATGATAGTGGTACCAAAGATGTCATAGGAGATTACCGTAACTTGAGGAAACATTGGGTGATTATTTATGAGGCTTTTGATTCATGGGGTATTGATGGTGAATGGAATATGAAAGTAAATTCATGTCTCTGCAAGCAAGGCCTCCATATCAAAGCATCCTTTTCTTTCATATACAGATGCACTTAATTCCATGGAGTATTTGTTAGGTGTAAAAATTAACATATGTATTAATGAACCCATGTGCAATAGTGCATTTCACTCATTGGCCCCTTATCACTTGATTCTAGGAGTGTTCAAATTAATCTCATTTATTCACATTTAATAGATTATATTAGGTACTATGAGGTCCATTTCTATCATTAGTGGGTTTCATTATCTCCATTAATGTTTTTCCTCATTAAATGGTATAAATTAGTTTCTTTTATGCCTGAAATTACTCATTTTTTCTACCTCTCCCAAGTTGTGGTGTGGTATATCATTTTGAAAACCTTGAAGACTATATTGGCACTCTCATTACTGCTAGATACTGTGACATGGATCCCCCATGTACTTTTTAATTTCCATGGTATTTCATATAATTACATGGAACCACAACATATTCAGCAAGTGGTCATGCATTTTCCTCTCTTTTACTGAGAAAGGGTATGCCTAGGCCGGGAATGATTTATATATCTAACTGTTTTATGACTGGTTGTAGGTACTTTTAGGTCTTTGATCCAATAAATGTATAATTACATTTTTCACCATAGGCCTTGCAAGGAATTTTCATAATTAGAAAAACTCATAATTGAAAAAAAAACTTTTTGAATTGGGAAAAGTTGATAAGTTAGTGTGGAATATGAGTAAAAAGATCATAATAGGGAAAATATCATTTAAAACTTAGAAAAAAAAGGTAATTGAGCATGGAACATATCTATGATAATGAATAATTTTTCTATATACGATGTTTTGTATTCACTTGCATAGTTGTAATGTGATATTCATTTCTTTCATTATCTAACTCTTATTTTGCAAGTCACTAGTGTATATGAGTATCAAATCCATGATATTTCCATGAAAAATATGAGTTCCCTTATGAATTTTTTGAAGGAATTTTATAATAACTTTTAAAACTCCCTGTGGGGTCTCCGCTAAGAAGCTAGAAAGACACACCATTCCTTTAAGTTAAGTTACATACTCTATTTATTTCTCTAAGAATGATAATTCTTTTACATCTCTTATCTCCTTAAGCATTCTTTTGTCATGTTCAAACTTTTTGTATTTCAAATTAGTCATAGATTCTATTTCAAATTAGTTATGGTGTCTAATATTCCTTATATATAATTATAATATCTACAAATTTATTATATTTTATTTATTTGTTGATTTAGATTTAATTTTTATTATAATTAACAAACTTATTTTTTTTATCAATTATCTTGATAGCATTCCTTGTACTTTGTACTTGGCACCCTCAAAGTGGAACATTGTACTTTATATTTGGATATGTTAATGTGTAAATTTTATCTTTTCTTTAGAAATTACTTTGTTCAACAAATCTCTTCATTTATAATGCTTAATATTAGGAAATAATATATATATATATAGGCTTGATCTACTATAAATTGAACCTTGAATCTTATGGTTGATATAATACTTCATAACCTTATTTTTATGAATTTTAAAAATAAAACCCAAAACCAAAATAATTTTTTTTCTATATTGTAATTTAATTAATCATTTTCTAACAACAAAAATGAATATATCCAAATCATTTAATAACCTCCTAGAATAAAATTAATAGATAAATCATCTCCAAAAAAATTGTAATGAATAAATTTACACAAAATTCATTATATCTAATTTTCCCAAATATTATAACTTAATTATTTTTCAACATCTTTTCTTTATTTATTTCACCAATTATATTTCTAATAATTTTATTTATTTTGTTTCATTTATATTATTTTTAAATATAACAACAAAATTAGGACACCTTAGTGCCTGCGAGTCCAGTTACAAATTATGCTTTTGGAAAAATTGCAAATTTATATATATATTGGAAAAATTAATTGCTTACTAAGGTACAAAAACTTGCATAAATAATGGTGGTTAGTAACTCTCAGTAACTATAGTATATGCTATAAATTTGAATATGAATGTCAATGATATGATAGTGGAGTGTATAGTATAAATTTGGATAGGAATTTCAATGAAAATGTTTTAAAAAAAGAAGTTTATATGTTCTATTTTTTAAAATATCAACAACCAAATTTTATGTTTATCAATTTTCAATATTAATAATTTAGTTGGTAGATTAGGTTAAATGGATAAAATATATATCTATATCTATATAATAAAATATAAAAAAATTGTATAAATATAATGGTGTAGGTTTTTTTTCATTATAAGTTTAAATTTGTATTTATTTATTCTTTTATATAGATAGAAGTTTACATTTACTTATTTTTATTTTTATTTATCATTTAAAATTTGCAAATCACATTTACTATTTTTATGCTCTTATTTTTATTGTTTCTAACATTTCATTCTTAAAGTACACTCCAATTTATTTATTGAATTATATTAAATTAGTTTAACTTATATTTCAATGTTATATTCAGAATAGAGTCTAATATTAAAAAATATGTTAACAAGACTATTTGAGTCTTCCATCTTACTAAAGTTATGTTAGTTGCTAATTCTTATTATAAAAAAGGTTCATTGAGTTTTATATGCCATTACATTTATATTGTTAGATATAACACTTTTGTGATCCATAAATTTAGATAAATACCTTTCATATTAATCATATAATTATGATTTGGTCAAATCTCTTACATTTATATTATTGATTTATTAAATCTCTTGACTCAATAAACATTGGTTCTAGATTAAGATTAAAACCTAAACATTATTATTAATATATCTCTTAAAATTAAAAAGAAAATATAAATAAATCACTATCTAAAAATATATTACAACTCCTTTTTATGGTCAACTATTCTCTTAAAGAAAATTCCTACACAAAGTTTTCTCACACAGAGAAATTTAAACACCCAAAGCGAAGTCCTACACAATTTTTTCTCACACATCGAACGTTGAACACCTAAAGCGAAGTCCTACACAATATTTTCTCACACCTCGTAGAAAGCTAATGAAAATACAAAATAGTAACATGAACATATTGGGGAGTAAAACATGGCATTTCTTATATGGTCAATAATCTCATAATTTTAAGGTAAAACATTTTACATTTCAATCAATCTATTTATGCTTCATGACTCAAAATTACAGATCAACCTACTTTGCCATAAAGCAAGTTGGAAGCATTCTAACACATACACATAAATCTTATAGATCTTGTATTTTATCGTTTTACTTTGAAAAAATAATTTTGGTGTTTTATTTATATTAAGAAAAGGCATATAAATAAAAAGGCATGTTGACTTTGCATAGAAAACATTGTGGTAACTTACACATTAGATCAATTTGGTGTTCACTATTCAATCCCTTAAAATATCAGTTCAATTAGTCTTGATCTTCATCATCAACGTCATTTAATGATGTGCTACATGTGTAATTACACATATTTTTCAATCTTGAGATAGAGGCGAGAAAAAGGTTCATGTTCAAGATAGTTTTTTTTAAGAGCTAAAAAAATTTATATCAAGGGTTAAAATGATTTAGTATTATGGAAAAGGAAATTTGAATTAGAGATCATTTATTCTTTTAGAATGGGAAAACCTAGCATTAAATTGTTGTAGACCTTTAATCTATTATGAATGGGAGAACCTGTCATTAAATGGTGGTAGACCTTGAATCAATTTGACAATGTTAAATGCCTGATACAGTTTGGAGAAATTTCACAATGTTACATGCCCAAAACACTCGATGTAATATTGAGAATTTCTAAAGATCATTTGAGATGAAAAAGAAAATAATCGCACAATTCTCCAAACATTCCTTTTTCTCCATCTTGTTATGATGATGAAAAGTTGTGGATAGAAATGGAAAGAGAGGCCCGAAACACTCAATGTAATATTGAGAATTTCTAAAGATCATTTTAGATGAAACTGTAAATAATTTCACAATTCTTCAAACATTCATTTTTCTCCATCTTGTTATGATGATGAAAATTTGTGGATGGAAATGGAAATATAGGCCCCTTTTTTTCTATTTTTCATCATCTACATAAGAACCATATTTGAGATAAATTAAAATATACAACTCTACTTCAATCACTTAAAACAACAATTGTAACTTCAATTTATAAGTTCAATTTGTTAGTCAGCAAGAGAAGCATAGAGATTCAGAAGCGAAAGATAATTATAAAAGTATAAAGCATATGTTACACTCTCAAGTGAATGAGAATTAAAAAAATTATAACGTGAATGTTATATGATCAAATGTGCATTTCAAATAGAAATATTGTTGAATCATCAAGAAATTGGTATCGCCATATCCAAGTTTAAATATTGTTGAATCATCAAGAAATTGGTATCGCCATATCCAAGTTTAAATACTGTTGAATCATCAAGAAATTGGATAGCCACACCCAGGTCTACAACAATCTATTGAATAAACATATCTCATTCTAATGGTTTGGCTAAAATTGACATGAAATAATTATTAAAATTAATGAGAGTGATGGAAGTTGCACCAACTTTACATATGTCACTCTAATGGTTTGAGTAAAATTGACAGGAAATAATTATTAAAAGTAATGATAGTGATGGAAGTTGCACCAAATTCCAAAAAGTCAACCAAAAAAGAAATGCATTGTATTAAGTTCAAAGAAAGAAAAAAATCAAACTTGGAAATTGGGTAAATTAATTGGATTTGAAAACCTAAATTTTAAATATATTATTTAAATATAGAAATTACTTAAATTAATTTACTATACTGTTTTTCCAAAATATAAATGACATCACGGTACCCCTGTCAGTCTACACAATATGTTTGGAAATGAAAAACTTTGCCTGTAGTAAGAAAATATCCATGCAATTGAAAGCTTGGAGTGATATTACCATGATTATTTGTTTTCATTTATTTTATCAATTTGTTCAGAAGCTTATAAAACTTCCAACTCACTCAATATACATATAGAAATTTTAAAGAAAAATGAAACAAACAACTATAGTTTTGCGCCAGTTTGGAACACATCGTGACAAACTAATAAGTTTTAAACTTCAGAAAAATTAAAATAATATGTAATATAGAAGCACATATATAGTCAGATATAATAGAAGTTGTGACTAGGCGCGTAAATCCACTTTTACCCCCTTTCTTCAAGCTACTTTTACCACACTTCCCTCTATGTGTCTATGGGCCATTTGGAACCAGGAAAATTATATATATATATATATATATATATATATATATATATATATATATATATCTATGTGTGTGTGTGTGTTTTACAAGAAATAGCAACCAGATCCCATATAGCTGGAAGCAAACAACCCCACCCATTATCTCAGTGAGAATTGTAACTTTCCAGGTATTTTTATCCACCAGTCGCTCCCCGGGGAACCTTGAATAAGCCCCTTATCCATATATTCGTGAGTAGGCAGAGACAACCTCCATAGGTGCAACAACATCGCCTTGACAGTCGTGGGTCTTGAAGAGATTGGTGACTGCTCCAACAAGAACATTGGCGATGTTGATGATCATCCCATCGTTGTGCTGCACTAAAATTCATGATAATGTCATACAACAAAATAATATTTTAAATTCACCAAAACACTAGTAAATGCAATGATAAATATTAGTAAATGGTATATCGAAAACACACCAGGATTGGAGGCACATAATTGAAATGCATTCAATGATCTCGACGCACAAAATGGCTCGACAATACAAACGATCTTGTGCATGCTCAATCTTCCAGATAGGAATTTTTCATAGCAACTAACTATAAGTTTCATGGTGTTGGTCGATATGTTCACCAAATGTTATGGCCGAAGTTCCTCTGCAGTCTTGACTTCCCATGGTAAATATGAGCTTTTTGTCATCACCACCAATTCTCTTTCAACCATGCTTGAGATGCACCTGGGATCTGAAATCTTATCTCTCGAGCATTGCAAAAAAAAATAAAATATACCTCATATTGACTCCAAAAAAGCCCAAAGGGTGTTTTTCCAGAACCAGAGCAGATTCAATCAAGACATTCATCTGTAATAACCATTGTCACCACGTTATGTGAACAAAAAGCATCGATCAGGTGGGGTGATGAAGAGAATGAATCTTGTCTGTTACCTCACTTATTGTTGTTGAACAAGAACCTTTTTCAGCAAAAATAATAAATCGGTTAAGCCATCAAGAAACTGTTAAGTAAAAGGTAGTTATGATTAACTTTTAATTTGCCTATTCGATTTCATAATTATTAGCTTTCTTTTAACTATTATTTTAATGATATAAAAATATTCAATCTTCTAACATTCCATCCAATGGTGTACAGAGTGGTAGCTTCGGAGATTTGTTTTCAAAGAAGAAAGCCTTAAGGCATAATAAATAATTTTATAAGACATAGTGCAAGGAAATGTCTCATGTATTATCACATAGTTATCCAACATTAACATCACCATGTCCAGTAAGAATATAAAGCATTTTACACATTTCATATATATTTATTGATATGAAATCCTCTAAATCTTGTACTATAATATTTTAATTAAAATTATTTTTAACATTCAAGAAATTAATTATGAACTTCAGGTAACTTTTTGAAACCATAGATTTTATTTTAAATTTTAAGACAACCTTTTAGTCTTAAAGAGATAATTGACCCAAATAAATTACCTTATTTATTAGAAATATAAATAAACAAAACTTTGCCTTGAGATTCCAAGACAAGGTTATTGAACTACACGATAATATACTGAAATTAATAATAAATTAATATTATAAATGATAAATTTATAGTATATAAAGTAAATGAATATTTTCCTAAAATTAACCAAATTTGTATCAATTTGTGCCTCTTTACTTTCAAATTATATACAAGAAAGTGTAAAGAGTACGAGAAATAATAATGAAAAAGTGAGAAAGGAACCCAAAAAAAAAAAAAAAAAAAAAACCCAACATATTCAACAATAACTTTAGTTGAAAACCCTTCCAAAGATGCTAAAATGTTAACACATTGTAGCTTTTGGTTAATATTTTTTTTGTAGAGGCAAAACTAATCAAGTTCACATAACCATTCCAAAGTAATTCAGTTTACCCAAAAAAATCAACCTTCTAACACTTTATATTATTTTTTAAAATAGAGGCAAAGCTATGAAAAGTTCACATAACCTTTCAGTGGACGTTATTTGAGATGTTATTTTTAGTCCACTCAAAACTAACATACGATTTGAAAAAAATTATTAAAGTCAAAACTAAGTGTATCTTCCTTTCCGTAAACTAGAAATTGCACCACATGTTGCAAAAGAAACAATGTAAGGCAGTAGCAAAGCAAAAAGTTGTGTAGAAGAAAGAAAATGTTGCAGAGATGAGCTATAATGAAGGAATGAAAGGAGAAATATTATTCCATGGAACCTGATTGTGGAGGTTTCAAACATATTGATAATAAGAGTGATCAACAAGTAAACACTCCATAAATGTTGGGAGGATACACAAAATAGGAAATTCCAAGGGATTAACCCTCTTGTATCACCAAATTGTCATCAATACATGTGTAACTCAACATAATATGTTCACATTTATAAAAAAAAAATTACAAATATTAAAATAGGAAATTGGGGGTTAGGAGTGGTCTGGAGGGTTCTAGATGTAATCTTGATCAACAAAGATCCAAATGTTACGAAAACCTTACCTTGCAGACATACCCTAACCTTGTGCTTAGGGATTCTTTGTGGAAAATATGTAAAGATGCAAAAATTGCACCCATCTAAAATGGATACAACGACTAGGGTACTATTAAGAAATACATCCTTTATGAATTTACATAGTATGAAGGATGATGTTGGTTTTCATTTGTACCTTGTAAAATATACATAAGCACAAACACTGACATAAAAAATAAGTGGCAGAAGTTGGTAGAATTACATAATTACATAGATAGCAGGAACATGGCCTTTGCTGGAAGTTTTTATAAAGAGATATGTCAAGTGCTATGGATGTGAAAATCCATACACAAAGATTTTGATTCAAAAGACATAGATGATATCCCTGCGATGTGTTCCATGTTGGTACATTAATGATGTAGATATGAGGGATAAGCTAACTACTTTTAATTTGAAAAATCCTCGGGAACAATAGAAGGGAGGAAAATATAACAAGTCATTGAGGGGGGTTGAAAAGGAACACATTAACACAGAGAAGCTCTAGATGAAGAAAAGAAGAAAAGAAGAAATCTTAATCCCAAACTTTTTCAAAGCATAATTTAAATGTTGATAAAATATTAATAAATTTGTACTATCCATCTTCCTTTACATGTAAAATGGGCATTAGGAATTCTTGTGTTTCCTTGAATGTTGAAGGCAAGAAGAAAAAGGCCTATTCCCTTTTCCTAATTTTTCCTTCTTCCATGTTCTATCATTAATGGAAACTTGGAACTGATTGTTACATATAGATAATATCAATTTTGAACTTTGGATTCTCTTTGTAAGCCACGATTTTGTTGCATATCACATGATTTAATGGATCTTTTGAAACATATAATTATGATAGAGGAGTCTTACTGTAAATTAGTCATAAAATTAGTGTGTCTTACCATTTTTTATGTATCATATGATTAAGTCTTTAGGAACAACTAAGAATTTTACAGTAGCTTAGTTATAATTTATGAGTTATAAACCAAAGTAATCAAGTCTAACTTTTACACCTTTCAAATGAAGTAGAAGCGGGTACCACGGTGGAACTGAACCTTTGGTATTTATTGAGAGAGAGTCAAGGAGAATATTGCACTTTCGAGCTAGACTACAACTACAATTGCATTCAAATAATGAAAATACACTTCCAAGATGGAATTCTAAGTAATCATAACCCATCAAAAATAAATGTGTGTGAAAGGAATATAATTGCATAAACCTAGCGAAATTAGTTACGCCGAAAACTGCAACAACAAGTTTCATTATGACATGTGGAATCCAATGATGCAATAAGATTTGACATATGAGTTATGTTGGCTTTCAATGGAAAATATGGATGAATAAATCTAATTATTTCTCTAATAGAGAGGTATGTAGTAATTGGGTTTAAAATCACTTTCGTGTGGATTAATATTTCGATCGTCTAGCATTCAATCCAATGGTGCAAACAAGGACACGAGTTGTCTTCAAGGGGGTGAAGTTTATTAAATTTGTTGTATAAGATCTCTTATGCTATGAGGAAAGAGATTTAATTATTGAAATTTATTAAATTGATGTATAAAATCTCTTTTTATGTGAGATAAGAGATTTATTTACCCAAATTTATTAAACTGGTGTATAAAATCTCTTTTTGTGTGAGATAAAAAAAAGTTGATTATCAAAATTTAATTAGGTGTATTTACTCTAGCTTCTTTTTAGATATAAAGAGACATTTTTTAAACTATTAAACTCACTAGTTAGATAAATTAAAAAACTTTAAATACTTATAATAACATATAATAATAATTAAAATTTTAATTATATTTTAAATTTTATCCAAGTTTTAAAAATAAACTAAACAATCTAATCCTCTATCTATATCATAAAGTTTGTGTCAAAGTTTGATTGACTAAGACTTTTATATTCTAACCAGCATTGAAAGCATCGATTAAAAGCATAATTACGCCGATAGGGGTCCCCCCTGTTGGAATTCACCACATTAATGATTTTGCTAATTAACTTTTTTGATCTTACTCTCTAAATTTAAAGATGCCAGTATATTCTCGTCATCGCCACTATATCAATGAATGAAAATCAAAATCATAACTTCCTTGCATATCTAAATCATATGTTGAAACCTTGACTAAAATAATTTTTTACCAAATCATATTAAAATTTTACTGTGCCTTTTATGTATCACCACGTATGAGGATTAGAGAACAATAAAAATAAATATCAAATTAAAAATAAAAATACATTGACACTTGGTTGTTGTTAACTAAAACGTGTCCCATAACCTAAACTATGCATTATTTTTATGGTGGCGAGAGCCGTTGTAATGCTCTTGATTTAAATTTAAATTTTAGGGAGGTTTTATTTATATTAAGCATTGAAATTAAAAATATATTGAAACTAGGTTGTGTCCCTCTTAATTAAGGTATGTGTTACAAGTTAAAACAATTATGGGAGGTTTTATTTATATTAAAAATTTTATATTAAAGACTAAAATTAAAAATACAATGAAAATTTAAATATTGGCATGTCGAGTAAAACATGGTCTAGAGGCTGACATTTGAATTATTGCAGCCCTCTCCATTTACATTTTAATGTAACTATAATAGTATTTTTTTTTAATATTTTGGTAAGTATTTTGTTTTTTTCATTATTAGGTTTTAATATAATAAGATAAATTTTATCATTAAACTTGTATTTAGGTATTTAGTTTTTTTATTGGATTTAGTCTATTATTATTACTATTAAGTTTTGATTAATGTAGTAAAAATAATCTTTTCCTTATAATAATATAATGTTTTATTAAGAGTTTTATAATATTAATAATAATTTTATTAAGTTTATAATAATATTAGTTTTTCATAGTTTTTAAACTATAAATTAGTTTTATAATTTCTTTAATTTTATAATAAAATAGTGATAGCGATATTAATATTATTAATAATTAATATTTTGATATTAATATTATTATTTTTAATTGATCAATATTAATAAATAATTAATCAATATTATTAATATTGATGTTAATATTAATAATATTAATTAATAGTATTATTTTTATTAATATTGATTAATTATTTATTAATATTATTAATATTGATAATGTATTAATAGTGATCAATTATTTATTAATATTATTAATATACATAGTGTATTAGGGTAAAAGTATATATTGAGCAAATATGTTTTTTTTTCTTTTTTCTTTTAAAGGCTATTTTATGATTTTATATATTTATACTTTATAATATTAAGTTCTTCTAAATTTTAATTTTCATATTTTTATAATATTAAGTTTTCTAATTTAGAACCCCAATATTATAAACTCAATATTAAAACCCTACAATAATAAAAATGACATTAATAACAGTAACATTTTAACGTACACTAAAAATAATATTAATAAGTAGTATTTAAATAATAATGATTATGATTTATACTAAAAACTATATTAATTATGAAAATGACATTTTAATTATTAATATAGTTTAAATTGTAACAATAATATTAATAAAATTTTACTAATAATATTAATATTATTAATTACATTAATATTGTTAATATAAATCCTATTAACATTAATATTGATAAATAATATTAATAATGTTATTTTTTATAATAATAAATATGTTTTTTTATTAATATTCTTTTTTTAATTATATTCACTCTAAAAATATGATGGTTAATATTATGAATGATATTACTATTGATACTATAATTAGCACTATTAATATAAATAGTATTAAGATCATAAGTGATGAACAACTTTATTGATACTAAAATTTACACTATTAATATAAATAATACTAAGATTATTAGTGATAAATAATAATATTAAGGTTTGAATTGTAATCATTCTAATCAAACATGGTAAAACAAACTCAACCATGTCCATACATGGTCAAACATTGCCATCATAGTTAATCATTGTCACTCATGCTTGAAAATACACAACCATAGTTATCTGTATTCAACCATAGTAGCCAATGGTCAAACATGGTCAACCATAGTAGTCTATTTACAACCTTGCTCAACCATAGTAACCCATAGTCATCCTTGGTCAACCATAGTAAGTTATGGTCATCCTTGGTCAACCATTGTGATCATTCTAATAAAACATGGTAAAAAAACTCAACCATGGTCATATATGGTTAAGCCTTTCCAACATAGTTAATTATTGTTCCTCATTGTCGAAATACACAACATTACTTAACCATATTTAATCATGACTATTCTTTATAATACTAACCTTAAGGTTTAATATTATTCCATTGGGTTTGTAACGATAGGGTTTAATAAACCCTGGGGTTTATTAATATTTTGGGTTTATACTATTAATTCAAAGTATTTATAATGTAAATCCCTTGGGTTTATAATATTAATCCTAGGGTATTTAATACTTTGGTTTATAATACTAATACGAGGGTTAATAATATTCCATTGGGTTTATAATGTTAGGGTTTAATAAACTCTTGGGTATATCAATATTTTGAGTTTATAAAATTAATCTCAAGCATTTATAATATGTATCTCACATATCCCTTGAGTTGTTTTCATCTATTTGGTTTCTAATATTAATCCCTTCTGTTTATTAATTATTTTAGTTTATAATATTGATAATCCTTTATGTTTATTAATCCATTTGGTTTATAATATCAATTTCTTAGGTTTATAATATTAATAATCCTGATGGTTTATTAATCCCTTGGGTTTATTAATCCCTTGGGTTTATTAATATCAATAAACCCTTGGGTTAATTAATATTTTGGGTTTATAATATTAATATCAAGGATTTATAATATTAATCTCGTGGGTTTATAATATTCAAATCCCACGGTTTATAATACTAAACCTAGGGTTTAATATTATTCCCTTGGATTTATAATGTTAGGGTTTAATAAACCCTTGGGTTTGTTAATATTTTAGATTTATAACATTAGACCCAAGGATTTATAATGTTAACCCATTGTGTTTATAATATTAATCTTATGGTTTATAATAATTTTGTTTATAATATTAACCCTAGAGTCAATAATACTTTGGTTTATAAAACTAACCCTAAGGTTTAATACTATTCCATTGGGTTTGTAACATTAGGGTTTAATAAACCAGTGGGATTATTAATATATTGGATTTATAATAATCATCCCAAGTATTTATAATGTTGTCCTTTTGGTTGATAATATAATTGAATGTGGTCTACCATTGCCAAAATCTGGAGCCATAATCTATCATAGAAAACGATTTGGTTTATTAGTTCTTTTGGTTTATAATATTAATAATCCCTTGGGATTATTAATCTCTTCATTTTAAAATATTGATTAGATTATAGTATATTAATTTTTTAGGTTTTTGTATTTAAAATATTAATTCTTAGGGTTTTATTAATCTCTTGTGTTTTTTAATATTAAACCCTTGGCCTTATTGATCCCTTAGGTTTTTAATATTTATCCCTTGGGTTCACCAATTCATTTAGTTTATAATATTAAACCCTTGGGTTTATTATTTTTTTTGGTTTATAATATTAATAATCCCTTTGGTTTATTAATCTCTTGAGTTTAAAATATTGATTAGATTATGGTATATTAATTTTTTAGGTTTTTATATTTAAAATATTAATTCTTAGGTTTTATTAATTTCTTATGTTTTTAATATTAAACCCTTAGCCCTATTTATCCCTTAGGTTTTTAATATATATCCCTTGGGTTCACCAATTCCTTTAGTTTATAATATTAGACCCTTTGGTTTATTAGTTCTTTTGGTTTATAATATTAATAATTCCATGGGTTTATTAATCTCTTCAATTTAAAATATTGATTAGATTATGTTATATTAATTTTTTAGGTTTTTGTGTTTAAAATATTAGTTCTTAGGGTTTATTAATCTCTTGTGTTTTTAATATTAAAACCTTGGCCTTACTTATCCCTTAGGTTTTTAATATTTATCCCTTGGGTTCACCAATTCCTTTAATTTATAATATTAAACCCTTGGGTTTATTAGTTTTTCTTGTTTATAATATTTATAATCCCTTTGGTTTATTAATCTCTTGAGTTTAAATTATTAATTATTAGGGTTTATTAATTTCTTAGGATTTTGAGTTTTAAAATATTAATTCTTAGGGTTCATTAATCTTCGAGTTTTCGAAATCTTTGGGTTGGTAATATTAGGTATTAAATATTAGTTATATACTTTAATATTAATGCATGGTCCAATGTCATATTATGAAAAACATTGTGTGAATATGAAAACCAACCATGGGAGACCATTGTTAATCAACGTTAGTCATATTTGATCAAGGTCTTCCATGGTCGAATGTCACATTGTGACAAATATTGTCTCAATATGAAAATCAACCATGGCCAACCATTGTCATTCTTTGTCCAACGTCACATTGTGACAACAATTGCCTCAATGTTTAAATCAAGCATGCTCAACCATGTTTATTTACAGTTTATAGTATTTACCTAAAGGCTTTTATAAACTTGAGTTTTAGAATATTAATTTCTTAGCTTTAATATTATTCCCTTGAGTTTATAATATTAATAATCATGTGAGTTTATCAATCCTTTCTATTTAAGATATTAATTTGTCGGCTTTTTTAATCTCTTTTGATTTTAATATTGATCTGTCCACCTTATTGATCCCTGAAGTTCTTAATATTTATCCCTTGGGTTCACGAAGCCCTTGGGTTTGAAATATAAAACCCTTGGGTTTATTAGTTATTTTGGTTTATAAAATTAATAATCCCTTTGGTTTTAAAATATCTTGAGTTAAAAATATTAATTATTAGGGTTTATTAATCTCTTGTGTCCTTAATATTGATCCCTTGTCCTTATCTATCCCTTAGGTCTTTAATATTTATCCCTTGGGTTCACCAATTCCTTTGGTTTGTAATATTAAACCTTTGGTTTTATTAGTTCTTTTGGTTTATAATATTAATAACTCCTTGGATTTATTAATTTCTTGAGTTTAAAATATTAATTCTTATGCTTTATTAATCTCTTGAGTTTAAAATATGTATTCTTAGGGTTTATTAGTTTCTTAGTTTATAATATTAATATTTATCCCTTGGGTTCACCAAATCCTTTAGATTATAATATTAAACCCTTGGGTCTATTACTTTTTTTGGTTTATAATATTTATAATCCCTTTGGTATATTAACCTCTTGATTTTAAATTATTAATGATTAGTGTTTATTAATTTCTTAGGCTTTTGAGTTTAAAATATTAATTCTTAGGGTTTAATAATCTGGAGTTTTCTAAATATTTGGGTTGGTAATATTAGGCGTTAAATATTAGCCATACATTTTAATATTAATGCATGGTGAAATGTCATATTATGAAAATCATTGTGTGAATATGTAAACCAACCATGGAAGACCATTGTTAATCATCATTATTCGTATTTGATTTAGGTCTTCCATGGTCGAATATCAAATTGTGACAAATATTATCTGAATATGAAAATCAACCATGGTCGGCCATCGTCATTCTTCGTCCAAAGTCGCATTGTGACAACAATTGTCTCAATGTTTAAATCAAGCATTCTCAATCATGTTTATTTTACGGTTTATAGTATTTATCTAAAAGTTTTTATATACTTGAGGTTTATAATATTAATCTCTTATATTTTATATTATTCCCTTGGGTTTATAATATTAATAATCATGTGATTTTATTAATCATTTTGTTTAAAATATTAATTTGTAGGCTTTGTTAACCTCTTTTGTTTTTAATATTGATCCCTTCCACTTATTGATCCCTTAGTTTTCTAATATTTGTCCCTTGGGTTCACCAATTCCTTGGGTTTATTAGTTATTTTGGTTTATAATATGAATAATCACTTTGGTTTTAAAATCTTTTGAGTTGAAAATATTAATCCTTAGAGTTTATTAATTTTTTAGGTTTTTGTGTTTAAAATATTAATTCTTGGGGTTTATTAATCTCTTGTGTTCTTAATATTGATACCTTGGCCTTATTTATCCCTTAGGTCTTTAATATTTATCCCTTGGGTTCACCAATTCCTTTGGTTTGTAATATTAAACAATTGGTTTTATTATTTCTTTTGGTTTATAATATTAATATCGTTTATTAATCTCTTCAATTAAAAATATTAATTCTTATGATTTATTAATCTCTTTAGTTTAAAATATTAATTCTTAGGGTTTATTAATTTATTGGTTTATAATATTAATATTTATCCCTTGGGTTCACCAATTCCTTTAGCTTATAATATTAGACCCTTGTGTTTATTAGTTGTTTTGGTTTATAATATTAATAATCCCTTGGTTTTGTTAATCTCTTGAGTTTAAAATTTTGATTAGATTATGGTATATTAATTTTTTAGGCTTTTATGTTTAAAATATTAATTCTTAGGGTTTATTAATCTCTTTTTCTTTTAATATTAAACACTTAGGCCTTATTGATCCCTTAGGTTTTTAATATTTATTCCTTGGGTTCACCAATTCCTTTAGTTATAATATTAAACCTTTTGGTTTATTATTTCTTTTGGTTTATAATATTAATAATTCCTTGGGTTTATTAATCTCTTGAGTTTAATATATTGATTAGATTATGGTATATTAATTTTTTAGGTTTTTGTGTTTAAAATATTAATTCTTATGGTTTATTAATCTCTTTTGTTTTTAATATTAAAACCTTGGCCTTATTGATCCCTTAAGTTTTTAATATTTATCCATTGGGGTCACCAATTCATTTAGTTTATAATATTAAACCCTTGGGTTTATTAGTTTTTTTGGTTTATAATATTTATAATCCCTTTCGTTTATTAACCTCTTGAGTTTAAATTATTAGTTATTAGGGTTTATTAAATTCTTAAGCTTTTGAGTTTCAAATATTAATTCTTAGGGTTTAATAATATTTGAGTTTTCTAAATATTTGGGTTGGTAATTTTAGGCATTAAATATTATTCATACACTTTAATATGAATGCATTGTCCAATGTCATATTATGAGAAACATTGTGTGAATATGAAAACCAACCATGGGAGACCATTATTAATCATTGTTATTCGTATTTGATGAGGGTCTTCCATGGTTGAATGTCACATTGTGACAAATATTGTCTCAATATGCAAATAAACCATGGCCAACCATCATAATTCTTCATCCAACGTCACATTGTGACAACAATTGTCTCAATGTTTGAATCAAGCATGCTCAACCATGTTTATTTTACGGTTTATAGTATTTATCTAAAGGTTTTTATATACTTGAGGTTTATAATATTAATCTCTTAGCTTTAATATTATTCCCTTGGGTTTATAATATTAATAATAATGTGATTTTATTAATCATTTCTGTTTAAGATATTAATTTGTAGGCTTTGTTAATCTCTTTTGTTTTTAATATTGATCCCTTCCACTTATTGATCCCTTAGGTTTTTAATATTTATCCCTTGGGTTCATTAATTCCTTGGGTTTGAAATATAAAACCCTTGGTTTTATTAGTTACCCTGGTTTATAATATTAATCATCTCTTTGGTTTTAAAATCTCTTAAGTTAAAAATATTAATCCTTAGAGTATCTTAATTTTTTAGGTTTTTATGTTTAAGCTATTAATTATTTGGGTTTATTAATCTCTTGTGTTCTTAATATTGATATCTTGGCCTTATTTATCCCTTAGGTCTTTAATATTTATCCCTTGGATTCACCAATTCCTTTGGTTTGTAATATTAAACCCTTGGTTTTATTAGGTTTTTTGGTGTATAATATTAATAGCTCCTTGGGTTTATTAATCTCTTGAGTTTAAAGTACTAATTATTATGCTTTATTAAGCTCTTGATTTTAGAATATTAATTCTTAAGGTCTATTAATTTCTTGGTTTATAATATTAATATTTATCTCTTGAGTTCACCAATTTCTTAAGTTTATAATATTAAACCCTTGTGGTTATTAATTTTTTTGGTTTATAATATTAATAATCCCATCAGTTTATTAATCTCTTGAGTTTAAAATATATATTAGATTATAGTATTTTAATTTTTTAGGTTTTTATGTTTAAAACATTAATTCTTAGGGTTTATTAATCTCTTTTGTTTTTAATATTAAACCCTGTGTCACACCTCCCATTTACACAAAAAAAAAAAAAAATCTTCTCCAAGCATTTCATGCTTTTAAGCATAGGTTTTCCATGAAATCCTAATTCTCTAAACATGATTCATTTCATCATAACACCATAACCCCAAGAACTCTCTATTAACTTCCTCTTGTCTTATGTTATTCTAACTCCAAGTATGGAGTGAATTTATATCATTTTATTTTCTACGAAGGTCACCTATAGCACCTATAGTTAAACTTTACTTGGATGTTTATTAGCTCTTGGCCATCCGGTCCTTTCTCATGCATTATATACGATGGGTTTTGAGTTGGTTATGCCTACGAGCATTTTGGACCCCTTCCAAATCTACATATCCCCGATTTACCCATTACAAATATATATATATACCTTTGGTAGTGATTATAATTCAATTCAAAGTACATACTATTATATGACTGGCTCTTCTATGCGTTGGGCGGTCAGATGAGGTGGCTTCATAATTTTTTTCACATCTGCGTTGACATGATAGCATATCATTGTACATGAGATTTCAGATCAATTGTTTTAATGTGAAACTTGAATACGTTATCGATTTACACGTAGAGTGTGTAGTTCAACTCGATTTGAGGTACTGTGTTCATTGCGACGGGGTAAGTCTTCTCCACGTCAGACTTTATGATACGTATGGTTGCGTTGTATGATTTATAATGGGTTTCATCCCATTCTCCCCTTCACGTGGTAGATCCACGTCGAGCTGGCAATACCATTCGAGCTTACTTGGCTTACAATGGCGCTCTTCTGTATACGAACAGGACGCATGAAATTTATTTCGTATCTGGACACCATCAATGTTATACGATTGGTTTAATTGCACCCGCCAACCCTTCGATCCGTGGCTCTCCTCTTGTGATGTTGCCAAGTGGACGATGGCGATCCTTTCGTATTAGGTTTTTCTGGGTCTGTTGAATAATTATATAAGCCCTTGATATTGTGCAGAGATAGTTTTCCGCGTCCATCATTTGTTGGTGTATCTCTTCACCTGCAAGGTTTTTACTCTTCAGGGGGTTTACTGACTTCAGTTCACGAAGGAGAATTATGGCTTGCCTACTCCACTGCTACGCTACCAGGTAATCGTTTATACATTCATTTTTTTTTTCATCTTATGATTAGAGATCAGGTTCGTCATTCAGAACTTGCCATACTTCGTCTCTGAGGAAGTCTTCGAATGTTAATGAAATGAATGCGTTTCATTCTAGAAATTTTGGTCATATCCTCTGTGAAAATTTTTTGTTGTATTCCCTCTCCGATTTCTTGTCGACATTACCCATCTGTCGATTTCATTGACTAATTTATTTTGTTATTACTGTGTAGAGTCGAAATCTACTTGCTTCGCCTCGCTTCAGGAGAACGATAGTCCTTCACTCGGACTTCGTGAGGTTCGATTTTCCTCCTGTAAGGTTCGATTTTCCTCCTGTATGTGCATATATTTTTGTTCCCTTCTATTATTATCTTATAAGGTTTCAATTTAATCGATACTCTGCTTTCAATTGTTGATTTCAGAAAGCTCGTAGGAACCGAGAATCTTGGTTCACAGGTAACGCCTTGTTTTTATGAGAAATTTCTCCATGCGAACGTTTTGCTAGCAATGGCGCTATTAATTAACTTTTATCTTAACTTTTTTTTTCCACAGGTAACACAGATTCCTTCGTATGCCTTTGAAAGCAGTTATGAACCCTTTCATTTCTCTGGGTGTTAACCTCGTCTCCCTTGGCGTTTCAGGTCGGTATATGCCTGTGGGGATACTATCACCCTCTCGTTGTGTTGTTCCGTCTGATGTAAAATCATTTCTCTCTTAGGATTTTACATAGTGTTCGTTGAAGAACGAGACTCTGTCAGCGTTAGATTGTTAATATGTTCCATTTTTAGGCTGGCACTTTTTTTTTTAAATTTTAATTGGGAGTAGGGTTTCGGTTCTCAGACCCTAGCCTTATAAGTTCAGACCCTTATAGAGTGTATTATGACTTTTGTATATATAATCACCTATATTTTTATGTTGCCATAATTCCAACGAAGCTACAGCTCAAATTTTGTATGGACTGTCTCCTGCTTCCTCGCATGGAGTGATTCATGTATACGATTTAACACAATGGAATTTTTCTTCGTTTACATGTTTTATCATGGCAGTGCCTGTATATGATATAATTATCTATAGAGATAATATTGTTCAATTGTACAAGTTTTCTCAGATATTTATGTTCTGCATGACTTGTATAACAAACTCTCAAGACTTCTGGAGAGTTATATTTCATTTTAATTTTTCTTTTGATGTACCTATAAAATAATATCTGTAGCTAGATAATTCTAGTTATCATGAGCTAACTCTCTCCCTCTACTCATGTTTAAACTGAAATTACTTTACTAAGATCTGTCTATACATAAAATTGCATGCATAGATTTGTGTGTCCATTCTCCTGTATATATATAATTAATATGTATGAAATACCAGGACCATGTTCTAGTAGGTTTCCATGCTCTTCTTGTTTTCCATGTTATATGTCTCTATTTGGATCTTCTTTTCATTTTCTTATAGCTATTCACATCTCTTGCATACATAGATCTTTGGTTCTAGGTACTTCTGTAGAACTGGTCATGTTATGGGATTCATTCACTTGCTACTTAATTTCTTGTTACAGCATTAAGGCTTTTCTACTCTTCCATTTAATCTTGGTTAAGGGAAATAATAGTTATATTAACTGTTAATGTGTATAACTGTTGAAATTATTATACCTCTCTGCTCTTTACTTAATAATTACTAAATAATTAATTCTGCACTCTATGCATTTACTTTCTCATTGCTCCATTTTCCACAGAAGCAGATTAAAGTTACAAATTTGTGCTTCATGAGATATTAGAAATCTCAAATTTTTACCTTAAGGATTTATTTAGAGACTTTGGAGAAATTCTCTTTAATTTACCTACTCATTTTCACAATTAGGTGCTAATAGAACAAAAGAAATTTACAGTAAATTATCTGTAGAGGATATGTATCCTCAGATTTAAACCACCCTTGGTTTAGACTTTCTGTTGGATTCTACTCTACAGAAATTTTCTCTACAACCATACAGAATTATAAGGGTGAATGCCTTATGATTAATTGTGTTAAATGTAGTACTAATAAATCTAATACCCTATAAAACAATTTTTATATGTAGCCAATTCATACCACAGTAAGTAAAAACACCATTCAGCTTAGAGACATTCCACTCATGCAGCCGACCAACCTCCCAACCTTAGAGTCCTTCTGTCTCCCAGAACCCACCCCCGAGCTAAGATCACCTCCTAGAACAAACCAGCCTCTAATCTGTTTAGGAGCAGCTTATTTAAGCTATTTTTCCCCAAAGCCTGTTTCTAATTCTGCGTCCAGAATATCAGGATGCTTTTCTTCCTGTTTGCCTAGGCTTCCCATTTTTGGGATTCTTTAAAGCTGTTTTTATGATTTCCTCAGCTTTTCCAGCTTTTTACCTCTTCCCAACTACTTTCCTCATCATTGGGGAAATTTAGATTCTTCCTCAAAAATCTAAATTAGAATAATTTCTTTCAAGGATTTTTGAAAGATTCTGGGGATTAGTTGCCTTATCCATCCTCATGGATTTAGCAAGTGATCTCGTAAATCTCATTTTGGTCAATATGCACACAATCATTTTATTCATTTCCTCAAATTAAATATTTAATTATATTCACAAATTTCTTATCCTTTGGGGTCCACTCCCCTTAGGATTTAAAGTTCAAATGTCTAGCTTTGAAATTCAAACACATAAATTGGGGGTGTTACATATTCCCCCTCTGAAAATAAACACCGTCCTCGGTGTTGTTATTCAACTACTAGAGTTCATTTTGCAAATAAAAATGGATATTTTTCCATCATTTCAGTCTCTCATTCCCAGGTAGCTTCTTCAACAATAAAGTTCTTCCACTGCACCTTTACTCTTGCTACTGTTCTTCTTCTCAATTCAATTTCTTCCCGCTCCAATATTTGAAGCGGTTCTGGCAGAAACTCCCCTTCTGGTTCCACCTGTACAACATTCCAATCAACTATGTGAGAAGCATCATGCACATATCTTTTTAATAACGATACATGAAACACATCATGAACTCTAACATGGGGTGGTAAGGCCAGTTTGTAAGCCACTGGTCCCACCCTTTCTAATATTTCAAAAGGACCACAATATCTAGGAGCCAGTTTTGCACAACTTCCAGCATAGAGTGTGCTCTTTTTGGGTTTAATACGCAAATACACATGCTCCCCCACTTTAAATTCTCGGTGCACTCTTTTCTTATCATCATAGTTCTTCTGGTGATCTTGTGCTGTCTTGATGTTTCTTTGGATCTGTTTAACAATTCTTTCCATCTCTTGTAAAGCATTTGGTCCCAACATTAGTTTATCTTCTAGCTGACTCCAGCTCAAAGGAGTACGAAACTTCCTTCCATACAGTGCCTCAAACGGACTCATTTTGATGGAGGATTGGTAGCTGTTATTATAGGAAAATTCAGCTAAATGCAAGTAATCTTCCCACTTTGATGGTCTATCCATCACATACATTCTCAGCATGTCCTCCAAAATTTGATCAGTTCTTTCCGTTTGACCATCGGTCTGAGGGTGGTAAGCAGTACTAAAATTCAATTTAGTGCCCATACCTCCAAATAGCCCTTTCCAAAAGGCGGCTGTAAACTTAGCATCTCGGTCAGAAACAATCACCTTTGGCACTCCATGGAGCCTTACTACCTCTTTCAGGAACACATTCGCTACTTGAGTTGTCCCAAAGGTAGATTTCACTAGTATAAAATGTGCATCTTTTGTTAAAGTGTCCACTACCACCATTACTGAATCATGTTGATGTTTGGTTCTGGGAAATCGTCTTATGAAATCCATGGAAATGGTGTCCCACTTCCATTCTTCTATTGGTAAAGGGTTTAAAAGACCCACCAGATGTTGATGCTCAACTTTGACTAGTTGACATTCCATGCATCTACTTAAATATTCTGCTACATCTCTCTTCATTCCTGGCCAGAATAACTTCTTTTTCAGGGCTGTTAACATTTTCTGATATCCCGGATGTCCTGCATATGGATTTTTGTGATATTCATCCAAAATTTCTCTTTTCAAGGACTCCACATTTGGAATATACAATATGTCCTTATCGCAGATCAGCCCCTTTTTGTTTTGAGTGAAATCAGTTTTCTCCTTTTTCTAAATTTTTACCAGGAGTGTTTCATAATTGGCATCTTGGGTTGCTGCCTTTTCCACCAAATCTTCAACATCGATCTGAGCACTACTTCCAATGCTATTGATAATCTGACAAGCATTTCTACTCAATGCATCAGCAATTTTATTTTCTTTCCCTCTGATATGTGTTATGTCCATGTCAAATTCACTTAGAAAAGACAGCCATCTGGCTTGTCTAGCATTCAAATCAGTTTGGGAAAAGAAATATTTGAGACTAATATGATCAGTCATCAACGTAAATTTCTTTCCAAGGAGATAGTGTCGCCACATTTTCAAAGCATGGATAACAGCAGCTAATTCTAAATCATAAGCACTATAATTCTGTTCATGTATCTTCAGTTTCCTAGATTCATATGCAATAACTGAATTCTCCTGCAAGAGAACTCCTCCCAACTCCTCTCTATAGGAATCTGTACACACGACAAATTCTTTGTCAGGATCTGCAATCTTCAGTATGGGGGCTGTAGTAAGTTTCAGTTTTAATTGGTCGAAACTGTTTTGGCATTTTTCAGTCCACTCAAATTTGACACCTTTCCTTTGTAATGACGTGATGGGATGTGCTATGGCAGAAAACCTCTCTACAAATCTGCGATAATAGCCTGCAATCCCCATGAATGATCTCACTGCTGAAACATCAGTTAGTACAGGCCATTCTTTTATAGCCTTTATCTTTTCAGGGTCAACAGCAAGGCCTTGTTTAGAAATAATATGACCCAAATATTGGATCTTATCTTTATAAAACTCACATTTGCTAAACTTGGCATACAGCTCATTTTCCTTTAGAGTTTGCAATACTATCCTCAAGTGTTCTTTATGTTCCTCCTCACTTTTTGAATAAACTAAGATATCATCTATGAACACAATGACAAATTTATCCAAGTACTTGTTTAACACCCTATTCATTAGGCACATAAATGTGGCAGGGGCATTTGTCAAACCAAAAGGTAGGACTACAAATTCGTAGTGACCATACCTGGTTCGAAAGGTTGTTTTGATGATGTCTTCTTCCTTAATTCTAAGCTGGTGATAACCAGTCCTTCAATCAATTTTTGAAAATACTGAAGCTCCTCTCACTTGATCAAAAAGATCAGCAATTCTAGGCAAAGGGTATCTGTTTTTAATTGTCAACTTATTCAGTTGACGATAATCAATGCACATCCTAAAAGTTCCATCTTTCTTTTTCACGAACAACACCAGTGCTCCCCAAGGAGATACACTCGGTCTGATATACCCTTTATCTAACAGTTCTTGAAATTGCATTTTCAGTTCCATTAGTTCAGGAGGACTCATTCGATAAGGCGCTCGGGAGACAAGTGTTGCTCCCGGCACCAGATCGATTGAGAAATCAATCTCTCTTTTGGGGGGAAGATGAGGGATTTCCTTTGGAAAGACTTCCTTAAATTCTCTTATTACTGGTACAGCATCTAGTAATTCCCCTTCATTTTTCTGTTATGTTTCTTCCACATGCACTGCATAAACTTGGTATTCTTTTCTAGCTGTTCTTTTTAATTGCAATGCTGAAATTTGTCTTACAGAAATAGGTTTTTGTTTCCCTTTAAGAATAAAAGGTTTCCCTTCCTCATCTACACAATGCAAAGTCTTATCCCAACAGTTCATCAAGGCTTTCTTCTTTTCCAGCCAGTCCATTCCTATCAGTAGATCATATGACCCTAAGGGCAGAATGTTCAAATTTACCTCTGTTTGAAAATCATTTAATTTGATTTCTGTTCGGGGCAGTTTATGTGTTACCTTTCTCTTAGTTCTAGTGGCCAGCTGTACCAACCATGACTGTTGAAATTTTTTGGTTTTTAAGTTACATTTTTCTACAATATTTGGATTAATGTAACTCAAAGAAGCACCCGAATCAATCAAAACAGTAACAGATAGGTCAGAAATCTTACCCTCCATTTCCACCATGGTTGCTTGATGTTCTATTTGCCGATTTTCCAAGGCTGCACTGATAGTTGGTATATTTCTGGCTATATCATTTACTGTTGTCGCTTCTCAATCTCTCATGATCATATGAATGTTTCGATGAGGACAGTCCCTCAAAATATGGGGTTCTCCACAGCCCTAACATTTCAGGGGTTCTCTCATTTTGATTGTCCCTTCCTTTTTACTGTCTCCATCTATTTGTTTGGAAGCTACTTGGGACTGAGCAGTTTGACTTTCTTTGGGTTTATTAAACTTTTTCCGCTGATGATATCTGCCAAATTTTTTCAAATAGGCTGGTTTCTGTTTCCTCCCTTTGAACTCATTCTTATTTACCCAGCTTTTCCCTTGTTCAGTTTTTCCTTTGAACTGTTGGTAACATAATCTGGCTTTTCTAACAGCTTCGTCCATTGTTTTTGGGTTGTCAAACTCGATTTTCTCTTTGTATACAGCAGGCAAAAAATTCAGAAATCTTTGAACTTTTTCCTTTTCTTCCCTTATGTAGGGTACATATCTCAACATATTTGTAAACTTAGTAACAAAATCATCAATAGTGAGCTGTCCCAGTCTAAGTTCATGAAATTATTTGGCTTTATCATCATAGTAACGTTCATTTAGGTAGCGGTTCTTGAACTTAACCTGGAAATCTTCCCAGGTGACTTTCTTTTCATCAATGGCATGCACCATTTTTGTCTCCTCCTACCACAAGGTAGCCTTACCTTGTAGCTGGTAAACAACTAATCTTGCCTTCAGATTGCTTTCATATTCATAGACCTGGAAATACTTAACCATATTCAGCAACCAGGCTTCGGCATCTTCCTCCTTCTCCCCATCATAGGAGGGAGGTTTAATCTTTCGGAATCCCCCCTGTAATTCCTTTTTCTATTTATTCTGATGCCTAACATAATCTTCCTCATCAGACTCATCATTTTTCCTCTTTCCAGAACCTTCGCCTTCTTGGCTGTTCCGAGAAGTTAATTCTCTGATGAGCTTTTCCTGCTCCTCACTGGCTAATGACAATCTGTCATTCTGGCTTTTTATCTCAGCCAACTCTTGTTTCAATTCCCGCAACATAGCCATCATGGGTGCATTTGGATCTGGTGCCTCATCCTCATCATGCAAATCAACATAGATTTCATCACCTTCTGCCATCTCATCACCACTGTACACTACATAACATAGATCAGTGAAAATAAATTTTTTTTTTTTTTTTTTCACAGAAAAAATTTATACAGTGAGCACACAGCAACAGTGAGCACAATGTCACCAGCCCGGTTTTATAACTTGGGCTCTGATACCATTTGTCACACCTCCCATTTACACAAATTTTTTTTTTTTCTTCTCCAAGCATTTCATGCTTTTAAGCATAGGTTTTCGATGAAATCCTAATTCTCTAAACATGATTCATTTCATCATAACACCATAACCCCAAGAACTCTCTATTAACTTCCTCTTGTCTTATGTTATTCTAACTCCAAGTATGGAGTGAATTTATATCATTTTATTTTCTACGAAGGTCACCTATAGCACCTATAGTTAACCTTTACTTGGATGTTTATTAGCTCTTGGCCATCCGGTCCTTTCGCATGCATTATATACGATGGGTTTTGAGTTGGTAATGCTTATGAGCATTTTGGACCCCTTCCAAATCTACATATCCCCGATTTACCCATTATGTATATATATATATAGCTTTGGTATTGATTATAATTGAATTCAATGTACATACTATTATATGACCGGCTCTTCTATGCGTTGGGCGGTCAGATGAGGTGGCTTCATAATTGTTTTCACATCTGCATTGACATGATAGCATATCATTGTACATGAGATTTCAGATCAATTGTTTTAATATGAAACTTGAATACGCTATCGATTTACACGTAGAGTGTGTAGTTCAAATCGATTTGAGGTACTGTGTTCATTGCGACGGGGTAAGTCTTCTCCACGTCAGACTTTATGATACGTATGGTTGCATTGTATGATTTATAATGGGTTTCATCCCATTCTCCCCTTCACGTGGTAGATCCACGTCGAGCTGACAATACCATTCGAGCTTACTCGGCTTACAATGGCGCTCTTATGTATACGAACAGGACACATGAAATTTATTTCATATCTGGACACCATTAATGTTATACGACTGGTTTAATTGCACCTGCCAACCCTTCGATCCGTGGCTCTCCTCTTGTGATGTTGCCAAGTGGACGATGGCGATCCTTTCGTATTAGGTTTTTTTTGGTCTATTGAATAATTATATAAGCCTTTGATATTGTGCAGAGATAGTTTTCCACGTCCATCATTTTTTGGTGTATCTCTTCACCTGCAAGGTTTTTACTCTTCAGGGGGTTTACTGACTTCAGTTCACGAAGGAGAATTATGGCTTTCCTACTCCACTGTTACGCTACCAGGTAATCGTTTATACATTCGTTTTTTTTTTCATCTTATGATTAGAGATTAGGATCGTTGTTTAGAACTTTCCATACTTCGTCTCTGAGGAAGTCTTCGAACGTTAATGAAATGAATGCGTTTCGTTCTGGAGATTTTGGTCATATCCTCTGTGAAAATTTTTCGTTGTATTCCCTCTCCGATTTCCTGTCGACATTACCCATCTGTCCATTTCATTGACTAATTTGTTTTGTTATTACTGTGTAGAGTCGAAATCTACTTGCTTCGCCTCGCTTCAGGAGAACGATAGTCCTTCACTCGGACTTCGTGAGGTTCGATTTTCCTCCTGTATGTACATATATTTTTGTTCCCTTCTATTATTATCGTATAGGGTTTCAATTTAATCGATACACTGCTTTCAATTGTTGATTTCAGAGAGCTCGTAGGAACCGAGAATCTTGGTTCACAGGTAACGCCTTGTTTTTATGAGAAATTTCTCTATGCAAACGTTTTGCTAGCAATGGCCCTATTAACTAACTTCTATCTTGACTTTGTTTTTCCACAGGTAATGCAGATTCCTTTGTATGCCTTTGAAAGAAGTTATGAACCCTTTCATTTCTCTGGGTGTTAACCTCGTCTCCCTTGGCGTTTCAGGTTGGTATATGCCTATGGGGATACTATCACTCTCTCGTTGCGTTGTTCCATCTGATGTAGAATCATTTCTCTCTTATGATTTTACACAGTGTTCGTTGAAGAACGAGACTCTGTCAGCGTCAGATTGTTAATATGTTCCATTCGTAGGCTCGCACTTTTTTTTTTTAATTTTAATTGGGACTAGGGTTTCGGTTCTCAGACCCTAGCCTTATAGGTTTAGACCCTTATAGAGTGTATTGTGACTTTTGTATATATAATCACTTATATTTTTATGTTGCCATAATTCCAACGAAGCTACAGCTCAAGTTTTGTATGGACTGTCTCCTGCTTCCTCGCATGGAGTGATTCGTGTATATGATTTAACACAATGGATTTTTTCTTCGTTTACATGTTTTATCATGGCAGTGCCTGTATATGATATAATTCTCTATAGAGCTCATATTGTTCAATTGTACAAGATTTCTCAGATATTTATGTTCTGCATGACTTGTATAAGAGACTCTCAAGACTTCTGGAGAGTTATATTTCATTTTAATTTTTCTTTTGATGTACCTATAAAATAATATCTGTAGCTAGATAATTCTAGTTATCATGAGCTAACTCTCTCCCTCTACTCATGTTTAAACTGAAATTACTTTACTAAGATCTGTCTATACATAAAATTGCATGCATAGATTGGTGTGTCCATTCTCCTGTATATATATAATTAATATGTATGAAATACCAGAACTATGTTCTAGTAGGTTTCCATGCTCTTCTTGTTTTCCATGTTATATGTCTCTATTTCGATCTTCTTTTCATTTTCTTATAGCTATTCACATCTCTTGCTTACATAGATCTCTGGTTCTAGGTACTTCTGTAGAACTAGTCATGTTATGGGATTCATTCACGTGCTACTTAATTTCTTGTTACAGCATTAAGGCTTTTCTATTCTTCCATTTAATCTTGGTTAAGGGAAATAGTAGTTATATTAACTGTTAATGTGTATAATTGTTGAAATTATTATACCTCTCTACTCTTTACTTAATAATTACTAAATAATTAATTCTTCACTCTATCCATTTACTTTCTCACTGCTCCATTTTCCACAGAAGCAGATTAAAGTTAAAAATTTGTGCTTCATGAGATATTAGAAATCTCAAATTTTTACCTTAAGGATTTATTTAGAGACTTTGGAGAAATTCTCTTTAATTTACCTACTCATGTTCACAATTAGGTGCTAATAGAACAGAAGAAATTTACAGTAAATTATCTGTAGAGGATATGTATCCTCAGATTTAAACCACCCTTGGTTTAGACTTTCTGTTGGATTCTACTCTACAAAATTTTTCTCTACAACCATACAGAATTATAAGGGTGAATTCCTTATGATTAATTCTATTAAATGTAGTACTAATAAATCTAATACCCTATAATAAAAAAATTTATATGTAGCCAATTCATACCACAGTAAGTAAAAACACCATTCAGCTTAGAGACATACCACTCATGCAACCGACCAACCTCCCAACCTTATAGTCCTTCTGTCTCCCAGAACTCACCCCCGAGCTAAGATCACCTCCTAGAACAGACCAACCTCTAATCTGTTTAAGAGCAGCTTATTTAAGCTATTTTTCCCCAAAGCTTGTTTCTAATTCTGCGTCCAGAATATTAGGATGCTTTTCTTCCTGTTTGCCTAGGCTTCCCATTTTTGGGATTCTTTAAAGCTGTTTTTATGCTTTCCTCAGCTTTTCCAGCTTTTTACCTCTTCCCAACTACTTTTCTCATCATTGGGGAAATTTAGATTCTTCCTCAAAAATCTAAATTAGAATAATTTCTTTCAAGTATTTTTGAAAGATTCTGGGGATTAGCTGCCTTATCCATCCTCGTGGATTTAGCAAGTGATCTCATAAATCTCATTTTGGTCAATCTGCACACAATCATTTTATTCATTTCCTCAATTAAATATTTAATTACATTCACAAAATATTTATCCTTTGGGGTCCAGTTCCCTTAGGATTAAAGTTCAATTATCTATCTTTGTAATTCAAACACATGAATTGGGGGTGTTACATATTCCCCCTCTGAAAATAAACACCGTCCTCGGTATTGTTATTAAACTACTAGAGTTCATTTTGCAAATAAAAATGGATATTTTTCCATCATTTCAGCTTCTCTTTCCCAGGTAGCTTCTTCAAAAGTAAAGTGCTTCCACTGCACCTTTACTCTTGCTACTGTTCTGCTTCTCAATTCAATTTCTTCCCACTCCAATATTTGAAGCGGTTCTGGCAGAAACTCCCCTTCTGGTTCCACCTGTACAACATTCCAATAAACTATGTGAGAAGCATCATGCACATATCTTTTTAATAATGAAACATGAAATACATCATGAACTCTAATATGGGATGGTAAAGCCAGCTTGTAAGCCACTGGTCCCACCCTTTCTAATATTTCAGAAGGACCACAATATCTAGGAGCCAGTTTTGCACAACTTCCAACATAAAGTGTGCTCTTTTTGGGTTTAATACGCAAATACACATGCTCCCCCACTTTAAATTCTCGATGCACTCTTTTCTTATCAGCATAGTTGTTCTGGCGATCTTGTGTTGTCTTGATGTTTCTTTGTATCTGTTTGACAATTCTTTCCATCTCTTGTAAAGCATCTGGTCCGAACATTAGTTTATCTTCTGGTTGACTCTAGCTCAAAGGAGTACGACACTTCCTTCCATACAGTGCCTCAAACAGACTCATTTTTATGGAGGATTGGTAGCTGTTATTATAGGCAAATTCAGCTAAATGCAAGTAATCTTCCCACTTTGATGGTCTATCCATCACATACATTCTTAGCATGTCCTCCAAAATTTGATTAGTTCTTTCCGTTTGACCATCGGTCTGAGGGTGGTAAGCAGTACTAAAATTCAATTTAGTTCCCATACCTCCAAATAGCCCTTTCCAAAAGGCGGCTGTAAACTTAGCATCTCGGTCAGAAACAATCACCTTCGGAACCCCATGAAGTCTTACTACTTCCTTCAGAAACACATTTGCTACTTGAGCTGTCCCAAAGGTAGATTTCACTAGTATAAAATGTGCAGCTTTTGTTAAAGTGTCCACTACCACCATTACGGAATCATGTTGATGTTTGGTTTTGGGTAATCCTGTTATGAAATCCATGGAAACTATGTCCCATTTTCATTCTGAAATCGGTAAAGGGTTTAAAAGACCAGCAGGATGCTGATGTTCAACTTTGACTAGTTGACATTCCATGCATCTATTTAAATACTCCGCTACATCTCTATTCATTCCTAGCCAGAACAACTTCTTTTTCAGGGCTGTTAACATTTTCTGATATCCCGGATGTCCTGCATATGGCTGTTTGTGATATTCATCAAAAATTTCTCTTTTTAAGGACTCTACATTGGGAATATACAATCTGTTTTTATAATAGATCAGCCCTTTTTGGTTTTGAGTGAGATCAGTTTTCTCCTTTTTCTGTAATTTCACCAGAAGTGTTTCATAATTTGGGTCTTGGTTTGCTGCCTTTTTCACCAAATCTTCTACATCGATCTGAGCACTACTTCCAATGCTATTGATATTCTGACAAGAATTTCTGCTCAATGCATCAGCAACTTTATTTTCTTTCTCCCCTAATATGTTTTATATCCATATCAAATTCACTTAGAAAAGAAAGCCATCTGGCTTGTCTAGCATTCAAACCAGTTTGGGAAAAGAAATATTTGAGACTAATATGATCAGTCATCAACGTAAATTTCTTTCCAAGGAGATAGTGTCGCCACATTTTCAAAGCATGGATAACAGCAGCTAATTCTAAATCATAAGAACTATAAATCTATTCATGTATCTTCAGGATCTGCAATCTTCAGTATGGGGGCTGTAGTAAGTTTCGGTTTTAATTGGTCGAAACTGTTTTGGCATTTTTCAGTCCACTCAAATTTGACACCTTTCCTTTGTAATGACGTGATGGGATGTGCTATGGCAGAAAACCTCTCTACAAATCTGCGATAATAGCCTGCAATCCCCATGAATGATCTCACTGCTGAAACATCAGTTGGTATAGGCATTCTTTTATAGCCTTTATCTTTTCAGGGTCAACAGCAAGGCCTTGTTCAGAAATAATATGACCCAAATATTGGATCTTATCTTTATAAAACTCACATTTGCTAAACTTGGCAATACTATTCTCAAGTGTTCTTTATGTTCCTCCTCACTTTTTGAATAAACTAAGATATCATCTATGAACACAAGGACAAATTTATCCAAGTACTTGTTTAACACCCTTTTCATTAGGCACATAAATGTGGCGGGGGCATTTGTCAAACCAAAAGGTAGGACTACAAATTCGTAGTGACCATACCTGGTTCGAAAGGCTATTTTGCTGATGTCTTCTTCCTTAATTCTAAGCTGGTGATATACAGTCCTTAAATCAATTTTTGAAAATATTGAAGCTCCTCTCACTTGATCAAAATGATCATCAATTCTAGGCAAAGGGTATCTATTTTTAATGGTCAACTTATTCAGTTGACGATAATCAATGCACATCCCAAAAGTTCCATCTTTCTTTCACGAACAGCACTGGTGCTCCCCAAGGAGATACACTCAGTCTGATATACCCTTTATCTAATAGTTCTTGCAATTTCATTTTCAGTTCTATCAGTTCAGGAGGACTCATTCGATAAGGTGCTCGGGAGACAGGTGTTGCTCACGACACCAGATCGATTGAGAAATCAATCTCTCTTTTGGGGGGAAGATGAGGGATATCCTTTGGAAAGACTTCCTTAAATTTTCTTATTACTGGTACAGCATCCAGTAATTCCCCTTCAGTTTTCTGTTATGTTTCTTCCACATGCACTGCATAAACTTGGTATCCTTTTCTAGTTGTTCTTTTTAATTGCAATGCTGAAATTTGTCTTACAAAAATAGGTTTTTGTTTCCCTTCGAGAATAAAAGGTTTCCCTTCCTCATCTACACAATGCAAAGTCTTATCCCAACAGTTCATCAAGGCTTTTTTCTTTTCCAGCCAGTCCATTTCTATCAGTAGATCATATGACCCTAAGGGCAGAATGTTCAAATTTACCTCTGTTTCAAAATCATTTAATTTGATTTCTGTTCGAGGCAGTTTATGTGTTACCTTTCTCTTAGTTCCAGTGGCAAGCTGTACCAACCATGACTGTTGAAATTCTTCGGTTTTTAAGATACATTTTTCTACAATCTTTGGACTAATGTAACTCAAAGAAGCACCCGGATCAATCAGAACAGTAACAGATAGGTCAGAAATATTACCCTCCATTTCCACCATGGTTGCTTGATGTTCTGCTTGCCGATTTTCCAAGGCTGCACTGATAGTTGGTATATTTCTGGCTATATCATTTACTGTTGTCGCTTCTCGATCTCTCATGATCATATGAATGTTTTGATGAGGAGAGTCCCTCAAAAGATGGGGTTCTCCACAGCCCCAACATTTTAGGGGTTCTCTCATTTTGACTGTCCCTTCCTTTTTACTGTCTCCATCTATTTGTTTGGAAGCTACTTGGGACTGAGCAGTTTGACTTTCTTTGGGTTTATTAAACTTTTTCCGCTGATGATCTCTGCCAAAATTTTTCAAATAGGCTGGTTTTTGTTTCCTCCCTTTGAACTCATTCTTATTTACCCAGCTTTTCCCTTGTTCAGTTTTTCCTTTGAACTGTTGGTAACATAATCTGGCTTTTCTAACAGCTTCGTCCATTGTTTTTGGGTTGTCAAACTCGATTTTCTCTTTGAATACAACAGGAAAACAATTCAGAAATCTTTGAGCTTTTGCCTTTTCTTCCCTTATGTAGGGTACATATCTCAACAGATTTGTAAACTTAGTAACAAACTCAACAATAGTGAGTTGTCCCAGTCTAAGTTCATGAAATTCTTTGGCTTTATCATCATAGTAACGTTCATTTAGGTAGTGGCTCTTGAAATTAACCTGGAAATCTTCCTAGGTGACTGTCTTTTCATCAATGGCATGCACCATTTTTGTCTCCTCCCACCACAAGGTAGCCTTACCTTGTAGCTGGTAAACAGCTAATCTTGCCTTCAGATTGATTTCATATTCATAGACCTGGAAATACTTAATCATATTCAGCAACCAGGCTTCGGCATCTTCCTCCTTCTCCCCATCATAGGAGGGAGGTTTAATCTTTCGGAATTCCCCCTGTAATTCCTTTTTCTGTTTATTCTGATGCCTAACAGCATCTTCCTCATTAGACTCATCAGTTTTCCTCTTTCCGGAACCTTTGCCTTCTTGACTGTTCCGAGAAGTTAATTCTCTGATGAGCTTTTCCTGCTCCTCACTGGCTAATGACAATCTGTCATTATGGCTTTTTATCTCAGCCAACTCTTGTTGTGATTCCCACAACATAGCCATCATGGGTGCATTTGGATCTGGTGCCTCATCCTCATCACGCAGATCAACATAGATTTCATCACCTTCTGCCATCTCAGCACCACTGTACACTACATAACACAGATCAGTGGAAATAAAATATATATATATATTTCACAGAAATAAATTTATACAGTGAGCACACAGCAACAGTGAGCACAATGTCACCAGCCGAGTTTTATAACTTGGGCTCTAATATTATTTGTCACACCTCCCATTTACACAAATTTTTTTTTTTTTTCCTCCAAGCATTTCATGCTTTTAAGCATAGGTTTTCCATGAAATCCTAATTCTCTAAACATGATTCATTTCATCATAACACCATAACCCCAAGAACTCTCTATTAACTTCCTCTTGTCTTATGTTATTCTAACTCCAAGTATGGAGTGAATTTATATCATTTTATTTTCTACGAAGGTCACCTATAGCACCTATAGTTAACCTTTACTTGGATGTTTATTAGCTCTTGGCCATCTGGTCCTTTCACATGCATTATATACGATGGGTTTTGAGTTGGTTCTTCCTACGAGCATTTTGGACCCCTTCTAAATCTAAATATCCCCGATTTACCCATTACGTATATATATATATATATATATATATATATATATATATATATATATATATATACCTTTGGTAGTGATTATAATTTAATTCAATGTACATATTATTATATGACTGGCTCTTCTATGCGTTGGGTGGTCAGATGAGGCGGCTTCATAATTGTTTTCTCATCTGCGTAGATATGATAGCATATCATTGTACCTGAGATTTCAGATCAAATTTTAATGTGAAACTTGATTACGTTATTGATTTACACGTAGAGCATGTATTTCAACTAGATCTGAGGTATTGTGTTCATTGCGACGGGATAAGCCTTCTCCACATCAGCTTTGATGATACCTATGGTTGCATTGTATGGTTTATAATTGGTTTCATCCCATTCTTCCCTTCACGTGGTAGATCCACGTCGAGCTGGAAATACCATGCGAGTTTACTCGGCTTACAATGGCACTCTTCTGTATACACATGAAATTTATTTCGTACCTTGACACCATTAATGTTATATGACTGGTTTAATTGCACCCACCAACCCTTCGATCCATGTCTCTCCTCTTGTGATGTTTCCAAGTGGACGATGGCGATCCTTTCGTATTAGGTTTTCTGGGTCTGTTGAATAATTATATAAGCCTTTGATATTGTGCAGAGATAGTTTTCGGCGTCCATCATTTGTTTGTTTATCTCTTCACCTGCAAGGTCTTTGCTCTCAGAGGGTTTACTTACCTCAGTTCACGAAGGAGATTGGTGGCTTGCCTACCCCACTGCGACGCTACCAGGTAATCGTTTATACATTCATTTTTTCATCTTATGATTAGAGATCAGGTTCGTCACTCATAACTTGCCATACTTCGTCTCTGAGGAAGTCTTCGAATGTTAATGAGATGAATGCATTTCATTCTGGACATTTTTGTTTATATCCTCTGTCAAATTGTTCGTTGTATTCCATTTCCGTTTTATTGTCGACATTGGTCCTCTGTCGATTTCATTGACTAATTTATTTTGTTAATACTGTGTAGAGTCAACATTTCATTACTTCGCCTCGCTTCAGGAGAACGACAGCCATTCACTCGGACGTTGTGAGCTTCGATTTTCCTCCTATCTGTACATATGTGTTTATTTCCTTCTATTATTATCCTATAGAGTTTCAATTAAATCGATACTCTTTTTACAATTTTTTATTTCAGAGAGCTCGTAGGAACCGAGAATCTTGGTTCACATGTAATGCCTCGTTTTTATGAGCATTTTCTCCATTCGAACGTTTTTCTAGCAACGGCGCTATTAACTAATTTCCATCTTGACTTGGTTTTTCCACAGGTAACGAAGATTCATTCGTATGCCTTTGAAAGCAGTTATGAGCCCTTCCATTTCTATGGATGTTAACATCATCTTCCTTGACGTTTCAGGTCAGTATGCCTGTGGGAATACTACCACCCTCTCGTTGCGTTGTTTCGTCTGATGTAGAATCATTTCTCTTTTATGATTTTACACAGTGTTCGTTGAAGAACGAGACACGGTCAGAGTCAGATTGTTAATATGTTTCATTCGTATGTTGGCACTCTTTTAAATTTGTTTTTATTGGGATAAGGGTTTCGGTCCTCAGACCCTAGCGTTATAGGCTCAAACTATTATAGCATGTATTGCGAATTTTGTATATATATATTACCATATTTTCTTATGTTGACATAATTATAACGAAGCTACAACTCAACTTTATATGGACTGTCTCATGCTTCCTCGCATGGAGTGATTCGTGTATACGATTTAACACAATGGAATTAATCCTTGTTTAATTTGCTTATCATAGCAGTGAATGTATCTAATGTAATTCTCTGGAGGACTAATGTTGTTCAATGTGTACCAGACTCCTCAGTTACTTATGTTCTACATGACTCTTTTAAGAGGCTCTCAGAATTTCTGGGGAGTCATATTTCATTTTAACTTTCCTTTTGATGTATCTGTTCATTAGTTTCTGTAGCTAGATATCTCTAAACTTGTACTAGTATCATGGCTAACAGTCTCCCTCTACTCATGTTCACACTGAAATTATTTTACTAATATCTTCCTATAGATATACTGCATGCATAGATTTGTGTGTCCATTTTCATTTATATATAAAATAAATATGTATGAAATAGCAGGACTACATGCTAGTAGGTTGCCATACTCTTCTTGTTTTCCATGTTATATAATTCTATTTGGATCTTCTTTTCATTTTCTTATAGCTATTCACATCTCTTGCATACATAGCTCTCTAGTTCTAGGTATTTGCTGTAGAACTAGTCATGTTTTGGGATTCATTCCCTTGCTACTTAATTTCTTGTTATAGCATTAAGGTTTTCTACTCTTCCATTTAATCCTGGTTAAGGGAAATAGTACTTATATTAACTGTTAATGTGTGTAACTATGGAAAATATTATACCTCTCTGCTCTTTACTTAATAATTAATTCTGCACTCTATGCATTTACTTTCTCACTGCTCCATTTTTCACAGAAATAGATTAAAGTTACAATTTTGTGCTTCATGAGATATTAGAAATATCCAGATTTTATCTTAAGGATTTGTTTAGAGATTTTAGAGAAATTCTCTTTAATTTACCTACTCATGTTCACAATTAGGTGCTAATAGAACAGAAGAAATTTACAGTAAATTATCTGTAGAGGATATGTATCCTCAGATTTAAACCAACATTGGTTTAGACTTTCTATTGGATTCTACTCTACAGAATTTTTCTCTACAACCATACATAATTATAAGGGTGAATACCTTATGATTAATTCTGTTAAATGTAGTACTAATAAATCTAATACTCTATAAATCAATTTTTTTATATGTAGCCAATTCATACCACAGTAAGAAAAAACACAATTCAACGTAGAGACATACCACTCATGCAGTCGACCAACCTCCCAACCTTAGAGTTATTTTGTCTCCCAGAACTCACGCTCGAGCTAAGATCACCTCCTAGAACAGATCAACCTCTAATATGTTTAGGAGAAGCTTATTTAATTTTTTTTTCCCCAAAGCCTGTTTCTAATTCTGCGTCCAGAATATCAGGATGCTTTTCTTCCTGTTTGCCTAGGCTTCCCATTTTTGGGATTCTTTAAAGCTGTTTTTATGCTTTCCTCAGCTTTTCCAGCTTTTTACCTCTTCCCAACTACTTTCCTCATCATTGGGGAAATTTAGATTCTTCCTCAAAAATCTAAATTGGAATAATTTCTTTCAAGGATTTTTGAAAGATTCTGGGGATTAGTTGCCTTATCCATCCTCATGGATTTAGCAAGTGATCTCATAAATCTCATTTTGGTCAATCTGCACACAATCATTTTATTCATTTCCTCAATTAAATATTTAATTACATTCACAAAATATTTATCCTTTGGGATCCACTTCCCTTAGGATTAAAGTTCAATTGTCTAGCTTTGCAATTCAAACACATGAATTGGGGGTGTTACACCCTGGGCCTTATTGATCCCTTAGGTTTTTAATATTTATCTCTTGGGTTCACCAATTCCTTCAGTTTATAATATTAAACACTTTGGTTTATTAGTTTTTTTGGTTTATAATATTAATAATTCCTTGGGTTTATTAATCTCTTGAGTTTAAGATATTGATTAGATTATTGTATATTATTTTTTTAGGTTTTTGTGTTTAGAATATTAATTCTTAGGGTTTATTAATCTCTTGTGTTTTTAATATTAAACCATTGGCCTTATTGATCCCTTAAGTTTTGAATATTTATCCCTTGGGTTCTCCAATTCCTTTAGTTTATAATATTAAACCCTTGCATTTATTAGTTTTTTTGGTTTATAATATTTATATTCCCTTTGGTTTATTAACCTGTTGAGTTTAAATTAATAATTATTAGGGTTTATAAACTTATTATTATTTTGAGTTTAAAATATTAATTCTTAGGGTTTAATAATCTTTGAGTTGTCTAAATATTTGGGTTGGTAATATTAGGTGTTAAATACTAGTCATGCGCTTTAAGATTAATGCATGGTCCAATGTCATATTGTGAAAAACATTGTGTGAATATGAAAACCAACCATGGGAGACAATTTTTAATCACCGTTATTCATATTTGATAAAGGTCTTCCATGGTCAAATGTCACATTGTGACAAATATTGTCTCAAGACGAAAATCAACCATGGCCAACCATCATCATTCTTCGTCCAAAGTCGCATTGTGACAACAATTGTCTGAATGTTTAAATCAAGCATGATCAACCATGTTTATTTTACAGTTTATAGTGTTTATCTAAATATTTTTATATACTTGAGGTTTATAATATTAATTTATTAGCTTTAATATTATTCCCTTGAGTTTATAATATTAATAATCATGTGATTTGATCAATCCTTTCTGTTTAAGATATTAATTTGTAGGCTTTGTTAATCTCTTTTGTTTTTAATATTTATCCCTTCCACTTATTGATCCCTTGGGTTTTTAATATTTATCCCTTCGGTTCACCAATTCCTTGGGTTTGAAATATAAAACCCTTGGGTTTATTAGTTATTTTGGTTTATAATATTAATAATCCATTTGGTTTTAAAATAAAATATTAATTATTAGCATTTATTAATTTTATGTTTTTGTATTTAAAATATTAATTCTTAGGGTTTATTAATCTCTTTTGTTCTTAATATTGATCCATTGGCCTTATCTATCCCTTAGGTCTTTTATATTTATCCCTTGGGATCACTAATTCATTTGGTTTGTAATATTAAACCCTTGATTTTATTAGTTCTTTTGGCTTATAAAATTAATAACTCCATGGGTTTATTAATATCTTGAGTTTAAATGTTAATTCTTAGGGTTTATTAATTTATTGGTTTATATTATTAATATTTATCCCTTGGGTTCACTAATTCCTTTGGTTTATAATACTAAACCATTGGGTTTATTACTTCTTTAAATGGTTTATAATTTTAATAATCTCTTGAGTTTATTTATATCTTGAATTTAAAATATCAATTATTATTAGGCTTTATTAATTTCTCATGTTTTTTATTTTGAAATCTTTATTCTTAAGGTTTATTAATATCTTATGTTTTTAATATTGATCTCTTATTCTTATTGATCATGTGATTTTATCATTAATTTGTATTTAAAATATAAATTATTAGCCCTTATTAATCTCTTATATTTTTAATACGGATCCCTTAGGCTTCTTGATCTCTTAGGTTTTTAATATTTTCCCCTTCGGTTCACCAATTCCTTGGTTTTATTTTTGGCTTATAATATTAATAATCGCTTGGGATATTGGCAAGATATATATACTTATTATAAATAGTAATAAAATACTATTATTAACTTATATTTGAATTTTAATATAGTTTTAATTATAACTATTAAATTGTTAATGTATTGAAAAAATTTAATAATATTTTATTATCAAATAATATATATATATATATATATATATATATATATATATATATATATATATATATATATCTGTGTGTGTGTGTTTAATATATAGTATGTATATAGTTAATATTATTAATATATTTTAAGAAGATATATAAAATATATTGTTAAATATATTGATAAATATATAATGATTGTTTTCGTAAAATACATTTGGTGGGTGGTGGATATAGGCCTATTGGCGTACATCAACCACATTGGTGAATGTGATTGTAAATATATTTCATATACACCTATCGGAGTATATCAGCCACATTGGTAAATGTGATTGTGCTAGTAATATATTAAATTTGAAGAACATCCTAACAATCCCAACACGTTAGCAATTCCTCCCTCTTAACCATTACAAAAAATAAATAAGCAAAAACTTTAACTGCTATACACACCCTCCCTCCTTCCTGTTCAATGTTAAGTAAAGGACAGTGTGACTGAAAATGATGCATGGTTGATTCTATCACTGTGAATGAAAATGATTGGGCGTTAGAAATTGAAATCCATTACGGCAGTCAAATTTGACGTTTTTAACCATAGTTACCAAACACGTTGGAATCAGGGAAATTTTTTTGGAAATGCGTCCATTCAATTCCAATAGTGAATAGTTCATTGAAATTTGAATCCTGCTCACAATGTTCTCCTATTCGCACTGAAAGCAATAATTTAATGTATGATAATATTTAAGAAAATTTAGAAGGCCGGGTTAGGAGACCTCTGAAATAGGCTTTGGCTTTATGTACGGATTATTTTTCCTGTATTATTTATTAGGAAAATAGAAATAATTGTCAAATTAGATTTTTTTTCGGTGAAAATAGATTATTATTCATTTTTTAAATATATTTTTATTTTAGTTACATAAATAAATTTAAATGGATTGTTTTCTAAATATATATTTAAGTATTAAATAATAATTTTGAAAAAAAAAACTATGTTAAACTTTTCATATTTAAATTATTGGAGAAAGAAAAAGTAAATTTGGAATTTTTTTATGTTTTTTTAAAGGGATTTGTATTTCTAAAACTGTTATATGATATAGAATTAAAATAAATTAAAAAAACAGAATATATCATTATTAGAAAAAAAAATTATATGATATAGAGTTAAAACTAATAAATAAAAAAATAATTAGAAAATATATATATATATATATATATATATATATATATATATATATATATATATATCACTTTCTTCATCACCATGATTTTTAATTTCTTGTATGGGCCTCCATAATTGCTTCTTCCATATTCACTTTTGATTGATTAAGTTTAAGCCTTATGTGGGTCACTGCAATTGAATATACTTTCCACTTACCGCAACTTTTATGGCAGTTAAAGAATGTTTCGGGTGATCCAGAAAATGTATATATACAATAGGAAACAGAAAAACATAACGAATGAATACATAATAGAATGACCTCCGGTAATTCTGCAATCTTTGCATTGTTGTCTTCATTTATTTAATTCTTATGACGTCTTGCTCCTCTTTTTCTCAGAGCTTGTGAGTTTAGAGTGTGTTAGATTGCAATAATCTAGGGGGCAGCCATTAACTAATATTCTTGCTTGAATGTGCAGATGAATATTGTGATCCACTTGAAGTGATTCTTAGACTATAAGTCTATTTTTTTTTCGTATTCTGTTGGCATATGCTGCAGGATAATGTCCTTGTATTGAGTTATGATACCATTGACAAAAATATATGTTTGGGTATTATGGATCATAGCTTCAAAAAAAATCTATTGTTCGTTGTTTCGGTCATTGCCATACTTCTTATCTCAATTCAGTTGGCACCTTGATGCAATAAGGGTAGACGCCCTACCAGTTCAATCAAGTACATTGGCAATAAAGCTTTACAGGTCTTGGACAGAAGCATTGACTAATATTCTTGCTTGAATGTGCAGAAGAATAGTCTGATCCACTTATATGCTCATAAGTACATCCTACCTATTTTAACTATGACCAAAAACAGAAAAATGTAAATGATGATATATGAAACCTGCATCCAAGAGGAGACCAGATGATAGTGTACCATCATTAGTGTAGAAGTAGAGACTTCAACACTCTCACTTTTAGAATGTAAAGCACCCAGCACAATGAAGTGTTTCATCGATAAAGGAGATGGATATGTGATTGAATGTATTTGTGTTGCATCTAGTGAAATAGAGGGGTTGCCTAAATGATGTGAGCCCCTATGTCCTTTATGACAGATTTGAAGTAGCGACCTCTAGCTCTTCAATAGCCAACCAGACAGTACACCACAAAACACCCTATAGACTCAGAGATCAAGCACTTCTACCTTTCTACCCTGCAGATGCATACTCTCCTTTGTGGTTTAAGACCCCAAAGCCCAAATATGTCAAAATTTTCATATTTCGCGAAGATTTTGGTGTTTATGCTTCAGCATATATCCCAAAAAATATAGAAAAGGAAGGGCTCGCTATTTTTTTTTGTTCATGAATCCATTGAAAAATGAATCAACTAATTGAAGAATAGTCCATTAAAATACACCTACTTGTATATTAAATAACATTAAAACCTCTTTCCAGATTGATGTTGCTAATGGGCATGTGCTGATTAATGAGTTTTCTTTATTTTCAATATCAGACTCTCAACTCTCACTTGATAACATAGGTCATATGATTTACATTTGAGATGTTTTTCTGTGTTGCTGATTGGAATGGAAGATATTATGTATTGCACGAATATGTTTCAGTTTGCACTGTTCTCTGTGATTTTTTGTTTCCTTATTGTTGGGCACATTTATTGAATTATACTAAAAATGTGAGGAAAAATCAATTATTTTAACTCTTTTCACGCAAATTATAAAATATAAAACTACAATATGGAATATGGATTACCACATCCTTGTAAAAATTATGGTTATATGTAATCTAGAAAACCACAAAACGCCCTATAGACATAGAGTCGAAGCAATTCTAGCTTGCTACCCTGCAGTTGCATATTCTCCTCTGTGGTTTAAGACACCAAAGCCCAAATATGTCAATTTTTAAATATTTTGCTAAGATTTTGGCGTTTCTGCTCGCCATATACCCCAAAATATATAGAAAGGGAGGGCTCAGTATTCTTTTTGTTTAGGAATCCATTGAATAAGGAATCTACCAATTTAAGAACAGTCGATTAAAATATATCTGCTTGTATATTCCATAACATTAAAACCTCTTTCCATATTGATGTTGCTAATGGGCATGTGCCGATTAATGGCTTTTCTTTATTTTCAATATTAGAGTTTCGACTCTCACCTGATAACATAGGTAATATGATTTGCAGAGAAAAATTTTCAATTGAGGAGACGAAATCCAACATCACTTTCCAAGGCCAAAGCTACCTCAACTCCTCAATAACATGGAACGATAAGCCCAACTCATCTCATGCCACGTTTCATTGTACTGGTACGAATAAAGCAACAATAATTGGCTAAGGTTTTTAATACGAAGAAGGAACATGTTCAAGAAAGGGGTAGTTAGGTAGTTAGTTGATCTTAAATGAAAGAGGAAGTAGATGTAATGGCCTAAAAAATTTTAATCCTCTAACATTTGATCTAATAAGACAAAAAGTGGTACAATGACAATTTAAAAAGTTGTTTTAAAATAAAAACACATTAAGACGTAGTTACTATTTTTCATCATTCAAATATATTTGATAAAATAGATATTATTATATTTTCTTGTAACTACATTATCATATCATGTTATTAGTTTTTAGTTATTTACATATAAAACAACAAAACGTTTGGAGATTGGGGTTTATCAATTTTTTTTATGCTATGAGGGATTATTGTTGTTTTCCTCACATTGGTTCCATTCTAACCATATTCCAACCAGGAAAAATAAGAAAGAGTGCAATATTAACCGTACATGCATTTCTTTCAACAATACTATAACAAAACACAATAGACTGTGTTTTTTTAACGATAATACAATTAAATTTGATTTAGAGAAATAAAATAATTACAATGATTTAAGAATGATAATTTGCGTAGATATTAATTAATTGTATTGATTTCAAGTATGATACAACATCAAACACTATTTTTTTAGACATGATATATTGAAAAATAATTTAGAGAAATTAATTACATTGATTTTGATTTTAATAATAACAGGATGTATAACACAAAACAATAAGGTGTGTTAATTTTAATATTCATAAAATGAAAAATTATTCAATTATAACTGAGGAAATTGGATTTAAAAAATTAATATGGTATATTGATTTAAACATAAAAATAATACAAATTATCAAATGATATATTTTTAATATTAACAAATTATAAATAATTTTTATTATAAGTTGAAGTTTTCTATTTATAAAAATTATTTTGTTATATTATTTTTTATTAGAATGATGTATTTGGACATGTTGATGAAACTGAAGTTATTAAAAAAAAAAAAAATACTACTTAAACTTATAAACAAAAGCAACTTTGTTATATATTGAATTACTCAAACTATTGTAAATAGATTTAGACTATTATAAATAGATAGAAATAGAACTATGAGAAACACATAAGGTTGGAGAAAGAAACTAAATATTGGAAAAAAAATTAGATAAAGAATGATTGTCATTGCAATATTAATTAAATTTGGAATTAAAGGTTGGAAGACCATCTTCATTGCAACATTGCATATCTAAATTTAAAGGTTTTAATGGTTTTCTGAATAGACATTATATGTGATTGAATTAAAAGTTCGAAGAAGAGATATTGAAATTGGTCATTATGTAATCTGTAATCTATTTATTAATGGTATTAATTTTTTATTATTTTCTTTCATCTTTGAAAAGTATTCATTTATTAAAGTTTATATTAAAATTAATGTAACTTTTAAAGCGTAGTTTTTAATAGTACTTTTTAAATTAAAAATGGTACTTAATAAATTGCAAATGATCAAATTTATCTAAAAGATATACAAAGATGTACATTTACATATGATAATGATTTAATGTTTTGACATGGATGTCGAGAAATGGAATTACAGCAGATTCATAATAACAACGATAATTATTTAATTATTTATTTCTCTTGAAAAATAATTTTTAGATTGAAAAAATTTGAGAGAAAATTTGTGCCTTAAGAGATTTGATCATTTTCAAAGAAGAAGTTCACATAGATTTACTTAAAAATATATACACATAAAAAAATTAAAATAAATACACAGTTATAAATAAAACATTAGATGATATACTTAACAATATTAATATCTGAAATTTAACATTTTAAGCTTTTTATGAATTTTAACCTCGTCGATTTTCCTTTTAACCTTATTGTTTTATTATATTAAACCTTTTATAAATAATAGAATCCCTATATCTTAAAAATAATTTACAAAATATAATATTTTTAACTAATTTAGTTTAAATATATATATATATATATATATATATATATATATATATATATATATATATATATAATACAATAATATTACATATTAAAATGGGCCGCTAATTTTTTTATATTGGATCAGACGTTGTGCAGCTCTGCAAAAACCTAATTGAAATGTTTTCCGCCGACGCCATCGCTTCCTCGGCCCTTTTGGGCTATGCCGCCGCCAACACCACACCAAGGCGTGCAGGCTCTGCGGGATTCAATGCCGCAGATCCTTGTGGCCTCTCCTGTCCGAAAATGCACAGGACGCAACCTCGGCTCATCCATTCGGCCACCAACTCGGCTCAGGTTGCAGGTCTAGGGGTTAATCCCGCTTGTGTTGATGTAGATCTTGGAGCAGGGATAAACAGACATGCCACTGCCTCTCTCTGCCGACGAATGGAGAGACAGAGCAAATGGGAATAGAGATTGTTTCAAGACGACCTTTATCCTCATCCAGTCGTTTGCAACGCCAAACGCCTTCTGGATCTGGGAACACAAGGAGTATACACAGTTCAAAAGTAGTTTTGAAGCGGAGAGCATAGGTTTACAGATTATTCACCCTCTGCTTATCAGATCTAGATCTCTCTTCTATCTGGTGGAACAAAGCTGCTATGGGTGAGAGCCACGGATCTGGTGCAAGACATTTTGCAAGATCTCGAACTCAGATTGGGGATTCCCTCAGGTCTCCTAAGATTGCTCCACGAAGGTAAACAACTCGAGAACCCTCCGCCCTTTTCTTATTACAATATCAAAAGAGACGCATCAGTTAGGCTCTCCCTATGCTTGAGAGGAGGAGCCTCTAGGCAAACCTCCTCAGCTCCTGCTTACTCCTATAAGGATGCAGTTCATACGTAGCCCTCTAAGAGAGCCACTCAACCAACTGGGGCTCCCAAGCCTTTCTTGGTGGGCAAAAAGGAGGAAATCCCCTCCACTGAAATCTCTCATCCAACATTGGAGGATCAATTTCAGACGTTTGCAGAAAAATCCATTATTTTTAGGTTTAATGGACTATGGCCTCAATCAGCAGATCTCTACCAGTGGATCTATTCCAACTGGACCAACAACTGCAAAGTTTTCTTTTGCTCAAAAGGCTTCTTCATTGTGGCCTTTGCCTTCAATGAAGACTATCAAAAAGCATTAATGGAAGGCCCCTAGTTCTGGGGATCAACAGGGCTCTTCCTTTCTCCTTGGTTTCCAGACTTCGACCCTTCCACAGCTGTCATCACCAAGCTCCCCATTTGGGTCACACTTCCAAACCTTCCTGCGCATCTCTGGCACTTCACAGTATTCCAAGGGATTGGGAATACCCTAGGCCACTTCTTGGCCACAGAAACCTCAAGGGGGGAGAAAGGAATATACACCTTTCGTAGAATTTGTGCATAAATAAACATTAGCAATGGGCTACCTGATCAGATCAATCTCAAAATTGGGGACTTCCATTGGACTCAAACCTTGGACTATGAGAACAATACATTCCAGTGTCGTCACTGCCATCAAATGGGACATCTCCAAAATTCATGTGCCACGTTCCTCGACAAAGAGAAGAATAAAAAATGTAAATCCAAATCGAAGAGCTGGAAACCTTGTGATCCACCCCCTATGGATGAAATAGATTCCTTCAGCTCGGATGAGGAGGAAAAAGAAGCGGGATGAAGAAAATGTTGAGCACATGAAGGACTCCCCATTGGTCCACCCAGAGGATCCTTTGGCACCTCAGATCTCGCAGAAACGCATGCATGCACCCTCTTCCTCTAATTCAGATAAGGAGACTCCTCCTTCAGAACAGAATAGTCAACAACTGGTTCCTGTCCAGCGAAGTCATAATGGTTGGGTTAAAGTCAACAAGAATAAAGTGAAAAAATGTCGTTTGGAAGCATCCACCCACTCTGGGTAGATCCCTCTATCTCGCTCTCTGTTTTTCAGCTACCCTTGTTACCTTCTGCTTGTCCTAGGTTGCTTTTTGGGACCGAGGTTGATAATCTATCATTTCCTGCTCCCCTGCTTCGATACTTTGCTTGATGGAAAAGCTCTGATTGTACCATATGTTTTTCTTAATAGATTTAGTCTTATTTAGAAAAATAAATAAATAAATAAAATAAAATATAACATATTAAAACTATATGATTTATTACCAATAATTATTTGTATGAATATAATTTTATGATGATGATGATGATGGTTAACGTTCACTGAGACCAAACTTTGGTCTATCTGACTTAAAGAAATGGAATATTTAGTTTTTTTTTAAATTGTACTCCTAACTTTGGTCTATCTGACCTAAAGAAATGAATTATTTAGTTTGTTTTAAAATTGTACTCCTATGCACAAAGAGATTGGAGAGGATCATTTGATTTATTACCAATAATTAGTTGTATGAATATAATTTTATGATGATGATGATGATGATGATGTTTAACATCTACTGAGACCAAAATTTGGTCTATCGAACCTAAAGAAACGAATTATTTAGTTTGTTTTAAAATTGTACTCCTATTCTCAAAGAGCTTGGAGATGATTGTCTGATTTATTACCAATAATTATTTGTATGAATATAATTTTATGATGATGATGATGATGGTTAACATCCACTGACACCAATATTTGATCTATCGGACCTAAAGAAATAGATTATTTAGTTTTTTTTTTTTTTAAATTGTACTCCTATGCTCAAATATCTTGGAGAGAACCGTCCTGAGCTCACTATACTTTTGACATGTTAAAAGGCTAGGAAGGTCGGTATTGCAAGACATATTATGAAACTGAGATCTAATGTGGGTGTACACAGGGCACTCTAAGAGGAATTGGTTTTTGTCCTCAATTTTCATATTCTCATAGAGATGGCAGATCCTTTCCACCCACAGTGTTTTAGGAACTACCCAATGACATGTTTCACTATGGATCTCATGAGGGTTTGTTCTTATCTTGGCTATATTAATTTTTTCTTTGAGCTAGTTAAAACAAAGAGATACTTTCGATCTTCTAGAGTAGGGTTTATGACCTCCTTATAATATATTAATTTTATTTTAGCCTCTAAATATTTCTCAAACTACATTTTCTCTTTAAACTTAGAAGTAACAATATTTCTAATGTTATTAATATTTTTCAATGCAACATTTTCGTCGATCTCCCAATGGTTTAACCAAACCCTGGTATCTTTACACCAACCTCATTTGAGCCTTAGGTGGTTTTGGCTGGAATTTAAAGCTAGCTTAGGAAGTCTATGGTCTCCCATGTTATTGATTTTGTGCTTGTACAATAGGAGCTAAGTCAAATCTAGGCTCTCGATAGGGGAAGGACCCACTTCTATAAGGAGAATATGATAGGGTGTATTTCTTTTAATTTTGAGATCATACATTATAAAACGCTTCTGTATTTTTTCAATCTTTCTCTAGGATTCTCTAGAGATGTTGCAATCCCAAAACTCACATCCATACAAGATAACATGAGTGACTAAAGTTTCAAAGAGAAGCTTATTTTTATCCCACATCACAAGGTTTGCTTCTTTACAGTTATTTTCAAGACCTAGAAAATATTTCCACGCTCCATTAATCCTTCTCTCAATGCTATAGTTCCAGCTGAGCTTGTGATGGATATCAATTCCTAGGTAATTTTAAGAAGACACTTCCTCCAAGTTTCTATTGTCATACGCAAAATTAGCGTAAGTTTCCTTCTTGGATTTGATAATCATAACTTTTGTTTTGTCAGTGGTAACATTCATACGCATGGTAGAGAAAAAATTCCTAAGAATTCATAGCTACTTATCAATATCAGATGGGCACCTTATGAGAAGAGAAATATCGTCAGCACAGAGAAGAAGGATGATGACTATTCCAGCTAAGATCGTGTCAGCACGGTTTGCTTCCTCTAGACAACCTTCTAGATTGTCGATGTAAATGCAAAATAGGGTAGGGGAGAGGGGGAAACCTTTTTTAACTTCGATATTACACTTAATATCTTTCGACCACCCCTCATTGCTCTTAAACTTGGCAATTACATTCGCATATATTCTTATAGCAGCAGCTCTCAACTCGAAAGGAACCTTTAGCTTCTCTAATATATTCCATAGGTTATTCCAAGGTACCGTATCCAAAGCCTTCTAAAGTCCACAAAGCAAAAAAAGAGATTGGATTTATCATTACGACATTCCTCCATAATGATCCTAAAAGTAACGAGGTGGTCCATTGTTGAGTGTTGTGTTCTAAAACATGGTTGGCCTTTAGCCCTCTTACCTTCACTTTCAAGCCATATTCTCATCTTGTTTTCCAAAATAATACCATATAACCTGGCTAAGATACAGCTAATCATAATTTTTTGATAATTAGAGGGGTTATTTGTATCCCCACTTTTAAAAATAGGAATAATGAGGCTCTAAGTCCAAGTTTTAGGGAACCCTTGCTTAACTGCTTGATTGAAAAGCTTGTGGATGTGTATTATATTATATGTTTTATAATATATTAATATAACGCATTTTAATCATGTGAATATAATATATTTTTAATTCATATTTATATATAATGAATTAAATAATTGTAGTTGTCTTTAGTGCGACTTTTTGGAGTTTCAGGTGTCGAAATCCAATGAAAAAATGGAGGTAAAATCTTGATTTATGTTATTTAAATTGGTTTTTTTACTGTATATATCGATTCGGCACCCTAAAAACCCCCTAGGGAACTTCGATTGTGCAAGGCTACCCATCAAACTTCTAGTTTCACTAAATTCCTATCGGAATTTAGAGAAATTAAACCGGAAAAAGGTACCGTAAAAGCCTTAAAAAACTCACACTATAGACTACTCGTAAATAATTTATTTTTTCTATTTCTAGTCAAACTAGCCATTATTTTAGAACGGCTAGTTGGAGCCTCTCAACTTCTATTTAATCCTGTCTTCATGATCGTATTTCTCATTTTATCCTAAAGATGAACCACAGTTGTTGGTTTGATGATCTTATTTCGCATTTTATCCTAATGATGAACCACACTTGTTGGTTCGAAACACCAAGACAGAATATGTTCCTTTCTGATTATTATTGAAAATTTTTCTATTCAAAATATCAATATCAAAAATATATGTAAACTTATCAATTCCATTATTAAAAAGATTTATTTTATTTTAAATTTTAATTATTTTATATAAAAGAAATAGTATTATTAATATTTTTTTCTTACCTCATAGAAAAATACAAAATACACAACAAGACTATATATATATATATATATACATATATTATTTTATCAATTATTTCAAATATTGAAAGTCAGTAATGATTATTAGTCCATGCCCTTAAGTATGGGACTATAGTAATTGAAATGGTTCCATAGTATTAGTTTGTACCACAATTAACCTAAAGTTTTTAGCCGCTGAAATTTACTAAGGATATTGAAGTCGATGAAATTTATGTATTGATTTCTCAGGACCAACAAAATTATTAGTCATTTTATTTGACCTCTTTCTAAGGTCAAAGGTCATATCCATGATTAATATACTAGCAATTGCACCAAATGTTGCAAAGGAAACACCGTAAGGCTAGGAAAGAGTAGTATAGAAGAAAGAAAATGTGACCAGAGTTCTTTATAGGTAAATGGGAAATAGGGGCACCCTACCTAGCTAAATAAATTAACAATAAATGTTTCATTAATATAGGTAATAATGTCCCAGTTAACAGAAGATGGAAAAATTTAAACAATTGCAACATCACCCTAATGTAAAATCTTTTGGTGATTGATATATGGAAAAGGCTGGTGGAAATTTATTGTTCACAAAAATACCTCCATTCAACTTGGATGCATAATGTAGACACGAAGCATCACGATATAACATCATCAACATTTTTGAAATGCTATGTTAATCTCTTCGGTGAACCAGCTTGAAATGGTCAAACATATTTAGTTTGCTAACTAATCCTCTTTGAATTCAGCCTCAGTACTTCTGAACCACTCGATAAATGGCTTAACATTTTTCCACATTAAAGAGTTATGGCCTTGCGTAGCCAAATTATAATTATCGCAACATAGGAAAATAGCTTCTTCTTCTAGTATTCCATCATCATATAAATCTTACAGATCCAAATCAATGTCCTTGACTGCACCTGCACTATCATGATTACAAAAAGCATCAATTGCATTCAAAAACAACAATTGGGAATATTCATTATGAGGAGATTTGGACAAGTAAATATTTCTCTTTGCAAACTCTTGGAAAATTCCTTTCTAACAACCTTAAAAAAGGCCTCAAGCAATGTATTCATCACTTCTTAAGGAGAACCACTAATAGATTGTATGTACTCTGCCAACTAATTAGGAGATGCACCCCTTTGAATAAAATCATTAAAATTAGCAAGAAGCTTAGTGTGAATGTGTAGCCATTTATTTGTCTTCAATTTTTTCTCATCAACATCACTCTCTTCTTCCTTATCATCACTTTATTGCATAAGTTCTATGGGTTTCTTATCATTCTCAGCAGTAGCCTTGCTCTCATGCTCAACCATTATGTTTTTGGAAACGATATTCCCTATAACCTTCATATGAGTATGTTTCTTTGTATCTTCTTCAGGTATAATTAACATCACCATTTCACTGGTAGAAAGATTCATTTGCTCCGAGATCCTCTTCTAAGAAAAACCTCAGCAGAGGTTTTAGTCTTCTATTCCACTCCATCATGACCTTGCTCATCACGGTCGTCCTAGCTCCCTCGAGTGGAATGATCAACCTCACCAAAAAATTTCTTCCGCACTACTCTTTCTTATGCTACTACTTTATGGTGTTTCCTTAGCAACATGTGGTGCTATTGCTAGTCATAAAAATTATAGATGCAGTTGTTAATGTATACCAAGAATTGGGTATATTTTTGTTTTTAACACAAGTATGAAAATTTTTCAATGAATTTGTTAGGAAGTGCTAAGTAAATAATTATATTCAATGTTCAAATCCTTGTGGCTCAAACAAAAAAATTCATAAATATGAAAAATTTTATATTTATTTAGTGAGAATAGAATAAAGGAGTAATAATGTGCTTGTTAAATTTTCAAGTTTGAAATATTGTAGTTACACATCCAACCATATTAAATATTGTGAACTTAAAAATAAATGAAATTAAAAAACAACATAAAATTGTTATTGCAGCTCAAGTCATACACAATCCCAACGCTCAAAAAAAAAAAAATGGATAGATTCCCATTTGAAAACACTCATTATACCATTTAATAGATGAATTTCACTTTGTGCACTATTTTTCATTCATCCATATCTAAATTTCCTCCTTTAAATTCTTCTCTCCAAAGTAGTCATAAATGTTTCTCAAAGACGTTCATAAATAGCACAGAAAGGACGATGAAATATCTGCTTATTTCCTTAATGGTGAAATAATGAAGTTAGAAATAACTCTAGTACATATATTAAGTAATGTGGGCATCCTCCAAAAAAAAAATTAGTACCAAATTTACATAGTTATACTAACTACTTTGTCAATCCAACAGGAAAAAAAGCAATACCCAATTTACATATTTTTTGCATGAAGAGTGTTATGTTTCACAAATACATAGGAGCCAAAGGCTTCATAATACATAAAACTAACCAAACATGTGTGAATTGAGGAGCATAAAGACTAGGAAGGGGATGAGAACGAAGAATAAAGAGGGAAAGACAACCATTGAATTAGGTCATGTCCCGCATATTTGTAGCCTAATCTTGCAATTTTTTTCTCACTCACTAGAGATATGATGTTGATGGGAGATATTGCAAGTCCACACTTGAAGTACAACTCTTGCCAGAAAATTTCAGAGATACCACCTCAAATTTCAATCAACAATCTCTTTTCCCAACTCATAGATGTGAAAATACCAGAAGAGTGGAGCATATTAATCTTCTTCGCACCTACAACTACCGACCGACAAGTAAAGCCTACCTCACAAACATAGTATAAAATATATGTCTTGTGATATTAAAAGGTTTCCAGAGATTAATGAGCCTACCCCACAAACATAGTATAAAATATATGTCGTGTGATATTAAATGGTTGCTAGAGATTAATGAACAACTGACAATTGGGTGGGAATTGGTTAGGTTGGTTGTCCTCTGAGGCATTATTTCATTGGTATTCATATCTAATTGGTATGTGGTGTGATTCTAATTGGTTTTGACACTATTCTACCCCAGACCATGGTCAAGAAATTGCCACATTATTCAGGAAATTTTCATGTGGTTGTTTTTTTAGAAATTTGGTGAAACTTTTTGGTAAAAAAATTGATTCATAGATTGTTTATTAGTTCCATTGACTTGCTTGCAACCAAATTTTAATTATTGATCCTTTATGAAAGGATGTATTCACTTTTTCAAATTTTGTCCTACTATTTTATTTTTTGTTTCCACCTAAAATTGAATTTTAACTTTTTAAACATTTGACATTTACAAGTAGTGGAACTTTGTTAGGGTACTTAAGTGACCCTATAAAATTTACTGTCTTGGAAAAGGAAAGTTCCAATATTCTTTGACAAAGGTTATTTGATCATTATCAATGATAATAATGTTGGATGTATTGGTACAAATTAAGCTATCATATTTTTAGTGAACGTATGCATGCCCCCTATAACAATTGAGGTATAAATTATTGCTTGTTTCATCCTAGTCATTATTTTCAGTGAATGTATGCATTCCCCCTATAACAATTGATGTATAAATTACTATTTGCTTCATCCTAGTCATCATTTGCATGAGGAGAGCCCTGCTTCTTTATTTCCATTATATCCCTTTTTTGATAAATTGTCAATCTTATTTAAGCCTAGCTTTGACTGAGTTCTATGTAGTCCTATTGTTTGAGGTAGTGGATGGAGTGTCCTTGTGAATATTACAAACCAACTTATGTTGTCTTTGACATTTGGCTTTGAGGGTGTCAATTCTTTTCTTTTCATCATACTATTTACACGTTGAAAAATGCATAGATGTGAAGTTGGTGAGAGTAATGAGAATTTTTTTAAATATATAAATTCCTTATGTCTTCTCAATATTCTATGTAGTTGCCAATGCATCTCTTTTTTCAATGTGATTTTGGATTTTCAAAACGAAACTTGAAATGGAAATATGAATCTGTAGAGTCTACCTTCAACAAAGGAGAAATTACAATTTCTCTACTCAGGTTTAGTTCCAAAATGTTCTTGTTGGAATGGCTTGACATTTAGCATAGGATTTATATCATCCAACGAGAAAAGGAAGACTTGTTTATAGAGGCTAGATAATAAAGTTTCGTCTCCATAAAATTTTCACTCCAACACCGAGCCTTCGCTAATATATTTTTGGAGGCCAGATATGAAAATGAGCACATTGAAGTGGATGAATAAACTATAATCAGAAAGACCAAAATTTAAATTCACTTTTAGCATGAGACATTCCATAAAGAATGCAGTTTCTAGATGTAGATACTAAGGTTACTTCACAATTTCAATCACCCAACTTTGAAGGGATGGATACTAACGTTACTTCACAATCTCAATCACCCAACTTCCAAGGGAAACATACAAGATTTTAAACAAAGAATTAAATATAAGATTTTACCCCTATAGATAGGAAACCCAAATCCCTTCTAACACAAAACCTTCCTCAAATATCCCCGAAGGAAAGCACAAAAGATGAATAAGTGGTGTCATCAAAGAGATTACTGTACTATTTCCAAATTGCTAAGGATTTTATATCCTAAAGGTGCCTCAATATTTTCAATTTTTCCTCTTGAATCCCTCTTTGGTGGAGACCAATCAACTTCCCTTATTTGAATAAGAAATTGTTGTAGGGTGGAGGTACTGAGGTTATATTTTTAGGAAAATGTGGTTCTCTGGAGTCCCTGAAGGGTGGAGAGAATTCCTTAAACCTTTGCGTCTAGTGAAGGTAGAGATATATTGTGTCTGGATTCCCTCAATAATAGTTGGGTGGAGGAGATTTCCTGTAGAATCCCAGTAAAGGCCTAAAGGGTTGTACATAAGGGTGGAGGTTGGATAAGTCTCTAGAAGCCTTGGTTTGGCCCTAGGCTTCGGGTTGGAAAATGCATCATGGTAAGTTTTTCAATGGATATTTGGTAAATTAGGGACCTAATACTGAGCTAGCCACACTTATGTTTTTTCAATGGATGGGTGGTAAATTAAAGACCCAATACTGAGCTAGCCACACTTATGCTTCATCAGGCTTGGGGGTAGCAAATGCATCATGGTAAGCTTTTCAATGTATGGGTGGTAAATTAGGGACCTAATACTAAGCTATCCACACTTATGTTTTTTCAATGGATGGGTGGTAAATTAGAGACCCATATGATTCATCTAAATTGTTAACGCATACCGAAGGTAAGGTGATTTCTGCTTCCTCGCAATTAAGACACTCTATAAATTTAATAGAAAGAACTATTGGCATTATTTTTCATGCACAAACATAAGAGAAGCAAAGGTGGGAAGGTGATTTGTGATTCCTCGGGATTGAGACACTCTATAAATTAAATAGAAAGACTGATTGAGACACCTTACTATTTGTGCACAAACATAAGAGAAGGGACGGTGATCCGTGCTTCCTCAAGATTGAGACACACTATAAATTTAATAGAAAGAATGATTGGAATATGGTATTATTTTTCATGCACAAACATAAGATTTCCGCAAATATAGATCGACATTTGGCATTATTGTCAGTGCAAAAACGTAAGATTTGCACAAAACCCTATCATTTAAGGTTAATAGAATGTTGTCTCTAAAAATTAATATTCATATAATGTTGTCTTTGAAATTTAATATTATTTGAGAATTCTTAAATTTATTAATTTATTAATTCTTATTTTTTCAATTTTATGAGCTATAAAATTAAACATGGTCTCAGCAACTTCCATGGAATTGAAATAATCATATTTTAAATATCTAAGTTTTCTCTAATATGATTAATCAATGAAATGAATTTAAATAACAAGTTATATATATATATATATATATATATATATATATATATATATATATATATATATAGATTTAATATTATTCAAAACAAAATTAAAGATAATTTAACTAAAATATTTAGAAGGTAATTCACTAGATTTAACTAATAACATTCACATTAAAACAAGACTCTTTTACAAATTACTTTTCAGCAGGTAGTTAATATAACACTAATACAAGACTCTTCCAAAGATAAAAGAAAGTACATTATGGAGAAAGTTCCAATATCTTTAAGTGTAACATTATTTGTAAGTTATTTGCATGAACTACACATATCTTCCAGCTGAAAATGATGTAAGCAGTTTTTTTCTTACTCGGATTAATTTTCCAAAATGTTTGTTTAAACATTGAATAAAATATGATAAGTCATTTTATGTAAACATTTTTGTAGAAGTATGGATGACAATTGCAGTACACATTATATATAGTATTTCTTAATATGAGTTAGATGCAATCCACTTTTCATTATTAATTAATAATTAAATAAATAAATAAATCCTAAAATCCTTGAAGATCACACTTTAACCTCAATATCTAAGTCTGCTCTAATATGATTAAAAAATATCACTCAAATATTGCAATTATGGCCTACACACATGAAATTGAAATAATCATACTTTCTTACTTTTGAAAATATTTAAGTCAGAAAAATTGAAAGAATAAAAAACATTGAGATAATCAATCAATAACATGAATTTAAATTTAATATTATTAAAAATAAAAATAAAAATAATTTAACTAAAATATTTAGAAGTAATTCTGAATATGAAATAATTATTTCTTCTTTACAAAAAAGTTGGTACATAATTATAAAAGACCCGTAACATACCATAAATGATCAAAATGTTAAAGGTATTAATAAACGTATAAATGAAAACTGCATAAGGCAATAAAAAACACAACATTATGAAACATGCTGATCTCAAAAAAATATCTACCAATCAATTCAATTTCCAGATTTTGACGTGAATTTCCAAACCAAAATTTAGTAATAAATAACTTAAAATGTAATCTAACTCATAACAAATAAATTTAAATTTCCTTTCGATTCCCATGATATAACAAAAATTAACTAGATCTTCCCAGCTAGAAATCTTTCCAGCATTCTGTCCTAACTGTACAACGTGCAAAACTAAGACTATTCGTGCAACTACATATTGTTTCTTCGATTCAACCCAAGTGTTTGTAAGCTTTGCAGGCATGCTAACTATACAACATGCAAAACTCAGAGTATTCATTCAACTACCTCTCGAGATTGTTTCTTCGATTCAACTCAAGTGTTTGTAAGTTTTGCAGCAATGCAGAAAGAGACCGAGGATTGTTTCGACGATTTAGTCCATTGCAAAGAAAACTCTCGGTACTCCCGTTTCTTCAATTCAACTCGTGTTTGTAACCTTTGCACCAGTGCAGGAAGACACCATAACCGTCAAACCTTACAATCATCAACTAATAATCGTTCTTAAGATTGGCTATAAATATAAGACGCTTATAGGTAAGAAACAAATTTTCATATCACAAAGAAAATCGAAGATAATCTTCTTTCATAGCATTTTTTCCTCGTCATGGCGTCTTCTCGGTCATAGCAGCACCCCACCACGAGATCTTCCAAGGGTCCGCAGGAGAAGAAAGGGAGGGGTAGACCTAGGAAGGTGGTGAATACCACCATGACATCTGCCGCGGGTCCGCAGCAGAAGAGAGCGAGGGGCGGACCTAGGAAGTGGCTAGTTCCCACGATGCATCCTATTTCCATGGTGCCTTTTAACCAATCATATAGAAATACTTTCAGAGTTCCAACGCTTTCTGCATCAGCCTTGTAGCATCATATTCCCCTCAAGCCCTCTAACCATCGGCCTTGTAGCATCATATTCCCATCGAGCCCTCTAACCAATCTTACAGAAATACTTCCAGCGCTCCAACGGTTTATGCCCCAGCTTCGCACCATTTTATTCCCACCAATCCTTCCAACTAATCATACAGAAATCCTTCCAACCACTGTATTTTTTCATTCCGAGAGATATATCAGAGGGTTGTATTTTTTCAATCCGAGAGATATATCTGAAGGATGTATTTCATAGTGAGGTGGAAGAGAGATTGGTAGGGTTTAGTTAGTTAGTTGAGTAGTAAGAGAGGTAAATTAAAGAAGAGATGAATCAAATCACCTAAAACATTTCAATCATTTATTGACCAAAATATCCACAATGACAATTAAAAAGTTATTCTCTTACCACATAATTAATTATATATGTTATTCATATTTAACAACTACAAACTAATACTACCATTAATTCACTATTATCAAATATTATTAAATGTTATTTGGTTGTTGCATGAACCATAAGTTTTGTTAATAGCCACATTTATCTTACAGCCATCGGGTTACATACCATATAACGTCTCTTTTGGTAGCTTCTTCAACCAGATCGACATACTAGTTTGATTCAGCATTTTTGTCGTTGAGGTTATATATGAGTCAGTAAGTCGATAGGTCTATGGATCGGCAGTCAACACCATCTATAATACCCACTGGTAGCAGTATATTAGAATAAATATCAACCATGTTACCTGTCATTCCGTCCTCCTTATGTCAGACCCCTTGTTCCCTTTTCCTTCTTTAGTGTCTTGTCAATAAGTATTTCCAGGGTTTGGTGCTACCCTGGCTCTACGAGAATGCTTATATGGTGACTGTTGATCACATGAGGAAATAATATATATATATATATATATATATAGATTCATTCGAAAAAGAAGCAAAACGAGAAAAGCATCAATGCCTTGAACCTCAAAGCAATTTACGAATACTTCCCTTCTTAGGTAAATGATAAGAGGTTGGTCGATATTGGGATTAGAGATCAACAAATTATCAATGATGGCATTCCTATAAACTATAAGGAAAGGAGTAAATTGAGGAGTGCTAGGAAAGATTTAAATATGTAAGGTGAAACCCAAGGTAAGGTTGTCCATGATAGTATGGATATTGAGGTTACAAATCAACACACTTTTGATGTTGTAATCAACAAAAGTTTAAGAAAAGGACTGAAACATGCAAAGCTATAAAAGAGTCAAACTTGCAGGTTGTGAGCCAAATAAAGTCCAATAACAAGGAACATAATTCACATAGGCAGAAAAAAAAAAAAAAAAAAAAAAAACTAGTTCAACCATACTTCATTAATCATATGGTGTCTCAAACAAATGTTCTTCATGTTCTTGTTCTAGAATCAGTTGACAAGTTCCCCATCGGAAAGCAAGATTTCAACTAGGCTATACAAATATCCATGTACAAATTTTATGATAAATGCGAACATTGATGTTGCATAAGTAGCAGAGAAGGCTCAGTTGAGAGCATAACTTCAATTCAGTTAGAGAATGATTCAACTACAAATGTGGTAGGTCTTCTACATGTTAGTAAATTTAAAAGAACAGATAAGATGAAAACAAATAGGGGAAATGCTTTCCCACAACACGTAGTTTACACAGTTTATGTGGAAATTCAAATAAATAATGACAGCATAGTTTTGGCATAAAAACACACAAAGCCACGCTTACAGAGATAAAAACCAGAGAGAATTATATTGTGTTCTTCTGTTTCAACGAGTTTCACCATACGTATCAAAAAATATGAAAACATCCTACTTAATACAAAATAGCAGAGCTAACAATTAAATGCCAATTCAATGCTTGAATGGACCGGTAACAACAAAATCGTACTTCTTCCGTGAAAGTCCAATTCTCCATAAAAACAGCGCACATAGCTTTGTACGAAGGACTTGAAATCCTTCAGGTTTCGGCTTTGAATGATATCACATCCATGCCGATATCGCAGATCATACTTCGGTGGTGACAAAATTTAACTTGGCGCTATCCTCCTAAGCTTTGCGACATGCGATATATGATCGTGTTGCAACTTAAAACTTTTAACCCGTGGAATCCTTTAACCATAATCTCAAAATATTGTGATTGTGATGTGTGATGATGATATCACATCGCACCATCGCAAGGTTTGTAACGGAGTGCAAAAGGTAAGGGCTAAGATGTGTGAAGTGCAAAATGCGACGCGCTAAATAGTGGGAAGTGCGAAAAGGCGAAAGGTAAGGAATAAAGGAAATACAAAGGTTTGTTGTGGATTTGGATAATGCATAAAGGTAATAGGGTCCCAACAGATATTGCATCAGTGGAGATTTAAGATTTCGGTAAGAAGTTGTGTGGAAAAGCTTAAATTTTGCAAGATGCACAATGCAGGCAAGAGGTAGGTATAAGGCAGGAAGGATTTAAACGCAGAGTGATGGTCGGGTACTCTACTTTCTAAACATTACGAAAGAATTGCGTGCACTAAGTAAGCTTTTGGATATGGGCTTTGTCCTTCTGTACAAAAACATTAAATTTTCAGGATGGTTGCTACCATTTTATTCATGGCGGTGGCTAGGAGTTATTTCCAACACTCTCCCTTAATCACAACTGCCGCCATTGACCATTCCCAAACATTCTTTGAGATAAACAAATTTTTTCTGTGCCAACGAATTTGTGAAGATGTCTGCAAATTGTTCCTCTGACCTACAATGTTGTAACACAATTTCACCATTTTTAACTAATTCTCTTATGAAATGGTATTTAGCATCAATGTGCCTTGTCCTTTTGTGAAAAACAAAATTCTTTGATAATGCAATTGTTGAACTCTTATCATAGGAAATAGTGGTTGATTTTTCTTGTTCGTGATATAAATCCCGCAACATCCTTCTCATCCAAACTATTTTACATGGCGTTGTTGGAATCACGATTGTCATTAGACCAAATCCCGCAGGCATTAGTATCTACTACAATCACCAGAGTTAGGATCCACGAGAGGAGGTTAGTCCATGTCGCGAAACACATGGGGAGCATTGAACCCAATGTCCAACAACTGTTGTTGTTGCTGCTACATACTCAGCTTCTGTTGTTGATAATGAAACTATTGCCTGGTTCTTGTAAGCCCATGAAATGGCTCCCAAACCGAAATGAAAAACTTATCCTGATGTTCTCTTTCTGTCATCAACACTTCTAGCCCAATCACTGTCATTGTAACCAATCAGCCTAAAATCATCAGTTGCAAAGTATAGAACACCATACTCCTTTGTCCCATTGACATACTTTAAAATTCTTTTGGTTGATTGCCAATGTGTATCCTTGGGTATCTCCATTAATATTGACACCAAACTTATTGCATACATTACATCAGGCTAGTTGTAGTCAAATACATTAGGCTGCCAACCATGCTTGTATATAATGTCGGATTAACATTACTGTTGCAATCTTCCTTGCTCAACTTCAATCCCATGACTTTTGGAGATGGTGTTGGCTTCTTGTTTTGCATATTGAACCTTTTTGAAATCTCTGCAACATACTTTAATTGAGAGATAAAAGTCCATTTTCTGTTTTCTTTACTTCTATGCCGAGAAAATATCTTAACAACCCCAAGTCATTCATTTCAAACTCAATTTTCATGACTTCTTTAAAATCAACGATGAGAGAATCATCACCACCCGTAAAAATAAAATAATATACATAAAAAAAAACATTAATAATCTTACCATCATTTTATTTTATGTAGAGAGTGGGTTCACCATCACATTTTTCTAACCCATTGTCCATCAGGCAAGCATCTATACAACTGTACCATGCACGCGGTTCTTGCTTCAGCAGATAAATATATTTCCGCAACTTACACACCTTGTATTCTTGGCCTACTACTTCATAGTCAGGAGGTTGTTTAACATACACCTCCTCTTTCAACACTCCATTTAATAATGTTAACTTCACGTCCATTTGATACACTTTTCATAATTTTTGTGCTGCTATTGACAACACTATACACAATGTCTCCATCCTTGCAACTGGTGCAAAGGTTTCCTCATAGTCTCTTCAATGTTGTTGCTTCTAGCCTTTGACAACTAGGCTTGCTTTGTGCCTTTCTATCTTGCCTTCAATGTTGCTCTTGGTCTTATAACCCCATTTCACTCTAATGACTTTGTTTCCTTGCGAAAGGTCCACTAACTCCCATGTGTCATTCCTTTCTATTTCTCCTATCTCTTCATTCATTGCTTCAACCCATTTCTCTTCTTTGACTACATCTTCAAAATGTACTAGGTCATCTACATGAAAAAATAATGCAAATAAAGAATTCAGACCAGCACTGTTATCAACTTCTTCTAGTTCATAGATTTCACTTAAATTTATGAATTTTGGTCTTCATGTACTTGTTGAAGATGAGCTTGGTGTTGAGCTTTAAATATATGGAGTTTCGAATATTTGTGGTGTGCTTGGAGAAGCACTTAGTTGATTTTGCAATGTTGTCATATTACTTGCTTGTGGTGTGCATTGTTGAGCTTGTGTGGGTGGAGGAGGAGCCACCATTGAGGAATTAGTTGCCAGAGTCAATTCCTCTTTGTCTTCATGTCAAATACATGTCTTCACATTGACTGTCTTATCTAAACTTCCATCCCATGCTTCCACTTCTATGAACTGAACATCTCTGCTGATTATTACCGTCTTGGTTGATGGATTGTACAACTTGTATGCCTTGGATTCATCAATGTATCCAAGAAATATACATTTCTCCCCCTTGATGTCCAACCTCTTCCTCAATTGATCTGGGACATGTGCATATGACACACATCCGAACACTCTCATATGAGTGACAAATTGCTTTCTTCCACTCCATGCTTCTTCTGGAACTATATTCATGACACTTTTAGTTGGACATCTATTAATGATATATGTTACACAAGAGATAGCTTCAGCCCAATAATCATTTGGAAAATGCTTTGCCTTCAAAATACTCCTTGTCATGTCCATGATGGTCCTATTCTTTCTTTCAGTAACACCATTTTGCTGAGGTGTATAGGTGTAAACTGCTTGTGAATTTCATGCTCTCTGCAGAAACATAGAAAAAATTTTGAGATATATTCGCCACCTCTATCAATCCTCAACACTTTTATGTAGTGTCCACTTTTGTTCTCAACAAGAGCTTTGTAGTGGCAGAAGTGGTCAAACACTTCACTTTTCTGTTTCAGGAAATAGACCCATGTCTTCCTTGTGTAGTCATCTATTAATGTTAAAATATAGTGGCTACCACCTAATGATGGTGTTTGCATTGATCCAAATAAACTTGAGTGGACAATCTCCAAAGGTAATTTTTCCCTTATTGACTTTCCTGCTCGAAATGATTCTCTGTGTTGTTTGCCCAACATGCAGCCTTCACACAGGTTGTCTAGTTTTTCTATGAGTGGCAATCCTTTCACCATGCATTTTCTATGCAACAGATTCAAACCTCCGAAGTTGAGATGAACAAATCTCAAATGCCATAACCAATTCTCATATTTGACTTCTTCTTGGAAGTTTTCTTGTGTGACAACTGCTATAACACCTTCTTCCTTCAAGTTTGATCTCAACTTGAGAGGAAACATTCTATTTTTTGGCATATGCACTTTTGCAACGAGTTGTCTACATGGAGGCTTATCCATGACTGTACACACATCATCTTTAAAAAAGACATTGTAGCCCTTTTGTATGAGTTGTCCAATGCTTAGGAGGTTATTTTTCATGCCAGGGACATAATAAACATCTGGCATGAAATTCTTCTCTCCATTTTTTGTTAGTATGTCTACTCTTCCTTTTCCCATGATAGAGACCTTTCTATCGGTCCCCAATGTTACTTCTGATTTCACACTTTCATCTAGTTTGGAAAACATTTATATGTTTCAATTCATGTGGTTGCTACAACTCGAATCTAAGAACCATATATATCCTTGTTTTTCTTATGCTACATTACAAGCTAAAAACATGCTACCATGGTTCTGATTTTCCTTTGTGAAATTTACACTAGATTTGCTACCCATGTCATATTGCTTCTTTCTACATCCATTTGCATAATGACCATATCTTTTACAATAATGACATTTAACTTGAGATTTATCATACCTCTCACCTTGTGCTTGATTCTGGCTTGAGCTTTGAATTGGATTTTGATTGCTGCCTCTTCCACTTGTCCTTGGAGGGTTCTTTCTTCCACCTCTGTGTGGGCTTCTTCCTTTTCCTTGACATCTACCTGGACTAAAATACACTTGTGTCTTGAATGCATGCTCCAATGAGGATTTTGTTGCTCTGCTTATACTCTGCTCATGAGACATCAGTGATGCAAAAATCTCATCCGCTGAAAACTGTGAGAGATCCTTTGTCTCTTCTATGGTCACAACTATGGCATCAAGCCTTGATGGCAGACTTCTTAAAAGTTTCTCAACTATTCTTATTTCCTCAAGTGTCTCGCCATGAGACCTGATTTGCGTAACCCACCCAATCACATGTGTAAATAATGAGTCTATATTCTCAGACTCTTTCATGCATAGTGTTTCAAAATCTCTTCTCATCATTTGTAGTTTTGATGTCTTCACCTTTGCCATGCCTTCGTAGGCTGTCTAGAGTGTATCCCATGCTTTCCTGGACTTCATTTCTACTAAAACCCTTGGAAAAATACTTTCACGAACTGTCTAGAAAATATATAATAGGGCTTTGGAGTCCTTCTTCTTATTGTCTCTCAAAAAATAGCTTTCTGCTTGTGTCAAAGAATTGTATGTTGTTGCATCTACTGGTTCTTTGAATCCATTTTCCACTAGCTCTCAAATATATTGTGAGGAGAACAGTGCCTTCATTGTAATAGCCCAATAGTCATAATTCTTCCCATTAAAATGTGGTATTTGTGAATTTTTCAAGCTTGTGCTTGCTGCAAAAAACCTTCTCACTATTAGAGAATATGCTTTTCAAAACAAACTTTCATCTCTTCAGTAAATAACACTTTCTTTAACTAAGAGTCTAAACCATCTCCAATGCCATGTTAGTAAATTTAAAAGAACAGAGAAGATGAAAACAAACAGGGGAAATTCTTTCCCACAACACACAGTTTACACAGTTTATGTGGAAACTCAAATAAATAATGACAACACGGTTTTGGCATAAAAACACACAGAGCCACGTAGAAAGAGATAAAAACCAGAGAGAATTATATTGCATTCTTCTACTTCAGCAGGTTTCACCATACATATCAAAAAATATGAAAACATCCTACTTAATACAAAATGGCAGAGATAACCATTAAATTCCAATTCAATGCTTGAATGGACTTGTAACAACAAAATCGTACTTCTGTCATGAAAGTATAATTCTCCATAAAAACAACGCACAGAACTTTCTATGTCGGACTTGAAATCCTTCAGGTTTTGGCTTTGAATGATATCACATCCATGCCAATATCACAGATCATACTTCAACGGTGACAACATTTAACTTGGCGCTATCCTCCTGAGCTTTACGACATGCGATATGCAATCGCGTTGCAACTTAATACTTTTAACCATTGGCATCCTTTAATGGTAAACTCAAACTATTGTGATTGTGATGTGCGACGATGATATCGCATCACACCATCGCAAGGTTTGTAACAGAGTGCAAAAGGTAAGGGCTAAGATGTGTGATGCGCCAAATAGCAGGAAGTGAAAAAAGGCGAAAGGTAAGGAATAAAGGAAATACAAAGGTTTGTTGTGGATTTGGATAATGCGTAAAGGAAAGAGGGTCCCACCAAATATCGCATCAGCGGAGATTTAAGATTTTGGTAAGCAGTTATGCAGAAAAACTTATACTTTGCGAGATGCACAGTACGTGGAAGAGGTACGTATAAGGAGGGAAGGATTTAAATGCAGAGTGATGGCCTGGTACTCTGCTTTCTGAAAATTACAGAAGAATTGTGTGCATTAAGTAGTCTTGTGAATATGGGCTTTGCCCTTCTCTGCAAAAACATTAAACTGTAACTATGGTTGCTGCGAGTTTATTCATGGTAGTGGTTCAGAGTTATTTCCAACACTAAATTCTGATCCAAGTACAAAACAAAGTACATATATTATTGTAAATGGAAGTGTTCATGTTGCAGAAGAAGCAAAAAATTGTTCAAGTGTCCCGTTGAAACTAAAAATTTGAAATAGTCAGAAAATGATGCAGATCCAAACTCTGCTGTGAAAAAGGAAGATTTGATTCAACTAGAGAAGAATGATCCAAGCACAAACAATATTGGCCAAAATAGTGCAACAGGCCCTATAGGTTCATTGTATGTCATTGTCTAGGAAATTCCTGTGGTGAACAAAATCGAAGCGCGGGAAAAATATAATTTTATCTGTTAACTCGAGCATGACCTCAAGGATAGTAGAATATCCCATGCATCTCCATGTTTCAAGAAGAACTGTAATTAGAGCCTACCAATTCTCTTGGTATGATGCATAGGTTATTTTTCAAACAAGAGCCCCGCTCACCATTTTGTTCGATAATTATAATTTAATTGTTTTGGTTGACAAATTTCTACATGTATCAAAACTTTTGATCTGTTTCCAAATTGTTCTTGTTTTCCCTTTTAAATTTCCCCGCAGATTTCATTTGAGTGAAGCTACCTATGTACAAACTATTTAATCTTTGAGGAAAAGCATTCTCCAATCACTTTTTCTATATATAAGCTTGAACAATTTTCTTCTATGATATATATCATTGAAATTGTGTACTTGTTTGTTTGTGCATAGAAGGTTGTGTAAATTTCTTTTAAATTAATTCATAAGAACGTTGATCCAGCTGAGATATGGTGTTTGAAAACTTCGATATTGGTGGACCAAGTAAAGAGTGCATGATGTGATCCTTGTAACGATATTGATGCAAACCTTGTTGTAAATATCTATTAATTCATCTTAAGAAATAAATATTGTATTTTTATTCAATAAAACAACTATAATGTTGTATATATTATATCCATTCAATAAATCATTTTCAGTCTTTGCAGGTATAGCTTTTTTTCATAGTGGATTGCATTTTACTCTACACTTTTTTTTTTCAAAGAAAAAAATATGTTATATCAAAGTGATTATTATGTGTTCTTGTCCAAAAAAAGAGACTCACTGCTTCAGTGGAATATTAAGTATACCTTCTAATATTTACTCTTAGAACATTACACTTCATTCTTAAACCAAATACAAAACCATCTTTATAGTATGTTTTTTATGTGCTATGCATAAATATAAAAACAACAAAAACTAAAATGGATAACCAATGGCTTCAGTGGCTTTCTATGCTTCAGTCTGAATGGATATAGAATATTTCACCGTACCAATATCTTTACAATGCAGCTAAATAAGATCTTTTTCCTTTTCTTGGCATTTTCAGTTTTTATATTCATTTTGGGTGCTTATCAATGAAAAACAATTGGATTTTTTTTTTGCGGTCAGATTCCTTTTTTTTTCCGGCTCTCTTGAACTTTCGATAAATTAGACAACGCGACAGGACTGGGTGCTCTTCTTATTGTTTCCAATGAAGGCTTCCAATATTTGTAGCTCATTCGTAATCACCTTACCTCTACAATTCTTCTGTAAAGTTTTTGATTACAAGTGCTAGGTCAGTGTCCACCATATAATTCTGATTACGCTCATGTTGATCAAGAAGAGATCCCTTTTCGTATGACCTTGAAGACACGATGTAGAAATCTAGATGAATTTGCTTGGCGGATCTTAGAGCGCAATCTATTTGTGGCTGCAATATTTCCAAATCATTATATGTATGAGAAAAATTCTTGAAGTTATTGAAATAACGTGCGAGGATAGACCAAAAAGTCGACGCTAATGATCCTCTTCCTTTCTGTGCGCAGAATGGGATTAGCCAACAATTCACAAATCACACTCTTGGATCTACGATCTGCTCCAAAACTTTAAATTTTTTCAAAGCGGTCAGATAATGTTGGGTATTTTTATATATATATTTTTAGCCAATTTGATCCACGCTAGTACCAAAGAAAAAATCTCCAAAACTCTGTTGCCAAGAAATTAGAACGTAGCACCTCAATACCACGAAGCACACAAACACACAGGAACAAATCCACACAAGAAATATGGAACTCAAACATTCAACTAATTTATTTACATAGAATCAAAAAAATCAAGAATCTCTCACATATTCTTAGCTTTCACGTGAAGGATTCGGCGTAGAACAAGCTCTCATACCATGTTAGTAATTGAGATAGAGGGCAGATAGCCCAGTACAAGCTCTCATACCATATTAGGAATTGCGATAGAGGGAAGATAGGGATTATACACAACACCAAACACATTTAGATATATTTATTGTTCACAACAGTTATAAATATATAAGATATAAATCACTAACTTCTACACATTTAAATCACTACTAATATAAGAAACAACAAATTTTAAATAGACATTTGGTAATTCACAATAACAACTCAAACCACAACATATGGAAACATTACTTCCAAACTCTATATCACTATATTCTTATTTCTTTCTGGCTAGGTGGTGAATCATATATAATATATTGGTGGGATGATTCTCTTGGTTCCGACTTGTAAAGTAGAGGGCTTGAAGGACATCACCCTTATGCATTACCTTTTGGGTTTGAAAATTTGAAAGGGGCAAGTGAGGTGACTAGGGAAAGGGAAGTATACATGGGAGATTCTAAGGAAATTTCATAGGCTGGATTGCAAACTATTGGTATTTCATATGAGGATCTTTCTATGTTTATGTAGTTTATTAGTTCCAAGACCTATGTATGGAATAGTGAACTAATCTATGTTTATTTCATATGGGGATATTTCTATGTTTATGTAGTTTATTCGTTCCAAGACATATATATGGAATATTGAACTGATATGAGTTTATTTCATATGAGGATATTTCTATGTTTATGTAGTTTATTAGTTCCAAGACATATGTATGGAATATTGAATTGATCTATGTTTTTCAGTGAGCACTTTGAACCAACTCATGGTTGAATCTGGATAGATACATTGGATCATTCACGGGCTTTTTTCAGGATAAATATAGTTCTTCACTCACCTATCCATGAATTGTTCCAACTGAAACATGGGAACCTTACTATGTCGTGTTGATTTCTCCTCTCTTTCCTAGTTTCCTGGATGGAGGATTATAGTAGGTGCCAATAGAAATTCAAAAATACAATGTATGTTACCTGCATTTTATCCCAGAAAAGGGGTTGTATCAACATCCTCGACAAACATAATGCCAATAACAATAATTCTTAAGCAACTGATCAAAATGGATATCATTCAAAGAATTCAATGTTTTTGGAAATTAGATTCACTATTTAGCTTAACTTTCGCTGGATATTGAGCCTATGCCTCGCGACATAATTTTCTGCCATTTTAAATGAGTTGGATTATTTTTCAACTTCGAAATTAAATTCGATAATTAGAAAAACTTTCGCTTGGTCTTCAAACTCTACTCGAAAACAGAATTGGCTTGGATTTTAAGTTTTAATCCAACTGTTTGTTTATAAAATTTGAAATTGAATCCAGTAATTATCACAACTTTCTCTAGGACTTAAGTCTCTCCCATGGAATAGAATTTATGTAAATTTTACGTATCTGGCTACTTTCAACTTTGAAAGTAAACCTCATAATTGGAAGAATTTTTGTGTGCTTCAGCTTGAGGTTCTCGTTTATTATTAATTCTCCCATATTTTTGAAAAACTTGCATTGGACATTTAGCATATTTTATGACATCTCAGACCCGAGTTTAGAGACATACACAATACCCAATTTCATAAAAATTATTTGGTTTTATGGGATGAACATATTTGTGTTGGAAGATAATTCTTTCATATTCATATTAGAATTAGTTGTAGATTTGTAAGTGTTGGAATTTAATTCCCACTGCCATGCAGAGCAGTAGGACGACGAGTTTAAAGTCTGATGGGATCGAAAAACAGCAAATTAAATTTTGATGGGAGTTTGAATAACGGTGGCAAAAAACTCCAGTTCAGATTTTCACACAACCACTGCATACTTAAATTTAGCACCCATTGCTTTCATTTCTCTGCTAACCATATTGAATGCACAACCAACAAAGCTCCATTTCAGAGGGGCAGCAGACTCGAGCAGTAAGAGGGAAGGAGAACCCCGGAATGGATGACGTCATCCATCTGTGGACCCACCTCTTCACAAATCAAAGTAATTCCGAGAGGTAGAGGGAACTCAAGAGAAGGCTTTTGAAGCACTTCCGGAAAGCATGAAAAGAATAAGGTTTTTAAACCTTAGGATAAAGTTCAACGTTTTAATTTAATTTTATATTTCCTTATTGTTTTATTTTTACAGTGGGTTAATTTTATTTTAACATGGTACATTTAGATTTTTAACATTGGTTAAATATGTTTTGATATATATTATAAATATGGAATATATATATATATATATATATATATAATGTCTTATATGTCGTGAGAAAGTGTGAGTTGTTGTGTATTGTATTTTTGAGAGCCCGAAGGCAGAAAAACAGAGAAAACATAAAGAGAGAGAGAGAGAGGAAGTTTGTTGAAGTGTTGTGTCTGCAGCAGCCAGTGAATTTTTTGTGTGAATCCAGAACACCGGAAGTTTTGAAGACAGTCATTTTGTAACAGTTTTTTTTAAGTTTAATAGAAACAGAGTTTTTACTCCATCCGCCTCTCTGTGTGTGAATTTTTTTAATCTCTGTGTTATAAAAGAGGAATTATATTTTCCTCTTTGTTGTTCGGAATTGTTCAGAAATTCCAACATGGTATCAGAGCTAGTCTAGACACTCAGTGAACAAAGCAGAGTTTGCTCTTCACTGAAGAAGTTGTAAGAAGTTTATTGAAGCGGATTTCTCCAGTAGAGGAAGCTTCTGTTTAGTTACACAGTCAAAAGAGTTTGTTTTTTTTTTTAATAGAGTCAAGTATGGCAGCAGCAGGCACCAGTCTGGAAAATACCCAACTTCCATAGTTTAATGCGAAGAATCATGATTATTCGGCAATCACGATGAGAGCTCTGTTTGCTTCATAGGACATATGGGAGCTAGTTGAGAATGGCTACCCAGAACCAGATGATGCAGCAACATTAGCTACTTTGACAACAACAGAAAGAGATTTGTTAAAAGATAATAGGAAGAAGGACTCCAAAGCCCTCTTCTATATTTTTCAATATGTACATGAGAGTATTTTCCCAAGGATTGCAGCAGCAAAAAAGTCTAAGGAGGCATGGGATATTCTCAAGACAGCCTATGAAGGCATGGGGAAGGTGAAGACAACAAAGTTGCAAATATTGAGGAGATATTTTGAAACTCTTTGTATGAAGGAGTCTGAAAATATATACTCATATTTCACTCATGTTATTGGGTTGGTTACCCAGAGAAGGTCTCATGGAGAGAAATTTGAAGACAGAAGAGTTGTGGAGAAAATCTTGAGAAGTCTACCCTCAAGATTTGATGCCATAGTAGTGGCAATAGAAGAGACAAAGGATCTCTCACAATTTACAGTGGATGAGCTAAGTGCATCCCTGATGTCTCATGAACACAGATTGAACATACGCATAGATTCCTCATTGGAATAAGCTTTAAGACTCAAATGTCTTTTGGCTGAAGCAGAGGTCAAGGTAGAGAAAACAACAGAGGAAGAGGCAGAAGCCAAAATAGAGGGAGAAACATCCCTACAAGTTCGAGCGGAAGGAGCAGCAATCAGAACTAGAATGAAGGCTCAAGCCAACATCAAGCTAATGGACAAAGGTATGATAAATCCCAAGTCCAGTGTCATTATTGCAAGAAATATGGGCATTATGCCAATGAATGTAGGAAAAAGAAAAATGACATGAATAATAGGCAGAATGCTAATTTTTCAAAAGAAAATAAGAACCGGAGTAATGTGTTGTTAACATGTAATGTAGCACAAAATAGACAAGATGATGTATGGTTCTTAGACTTAGGTTGTAGCAACCACATGACTGGAAACATAGCAATGTTTTCCAATCTTGATGAAAATGTTAAATGTGAAGTAACAACAAGAACTGATAGTAAGATCTCTATCAAGGGAAAAAGCAAAGTCAATATCTTGGCAAGAAATGGAGAACAAAAGTTTGTGCCAGATGTATATTATGTACTTGGCTATAAATGTAATATTTTGAGCATTGGATAGCTCATTGACAAGGGCTACAATGTATTTTCTAAATATGATGTGTGCACAATCATGGACATACCTCTAAGCCAGAAATTCATTGCAGAGGTGCATATGACAAGCAATAGGATGTTTCCTCTCAAGCTTAGAGAAAACTTGAAGGAAGGAAGAAATGTAGCAGCTGTAACACAAGAGTTCTTTCAAGAGGAAGTGAAAGATGAAAATTGGTTATGGCACTTGAGATTTGGACATCTCAATTTCGGAGGCCTGAACTTGTTGCACAAAAAGGCAATGGTAAAAGAATTATCATTGATTGAAAAACTAGACAGCCTATGTGAAGGCTCTATTTTGGGAAAACAACACAGAGAAAGCTTTCCAGCGGGAAAGAGTATAAGGGCAAAGACACCCTTAGAAACTATCCATCAGATTTGTGTGGACCAATGCAAACGCCATATTTAGCTGGCAACAAATATTTTTTGACATTCATAGATGATTACACTAGAAATACATGGGTGTATTTCTTGAAACATAAGAGTAAAGTATTTGAGCAGTTCTGCCACCTCAAAGCTCATGTTGAGAAGCAGAGTGGGCACTACATCAAAGTGTTAAGAACTAACAGAGGTGGAGAATACATCTCCAAAGAGTTCCTACGTTTCTCTAGGGAGAATGGCATACATAAAAAGTTTACCACAAGGTACACACCTCAGCAAAATGGTGTTACAGAAAGGAAGAATATGACCACCATGAACATGGTCAGAAGTATGGTCAGAAGTATGTTGAAGGCAAAACATTTTCCAAATGAGTATTGGGCTGAAGCTGCAAATTGTGACATCTTGAATAGATGCCCAACCAAAGCTGTCATGAACAGAGTTCTGGAAGAAGCGTGGAGTGGCATAAAGCAGTTCGTCACCCACATGAATGTTTTCGGATGTGTGGCTTATGCACACATTTTAGATCAACTAAGGAAGAAGCTTGACAGTAAGGGGGAGAAATGTATCTTTGTTGGATACAGTGATGAGTCCAAGGCATATAAAATCTATAATCCATCCACCAAGAAAGCTATAATCAGTAGAGATGTGTAGTTTATTGAAGAAGAAGCTTGGGATGGAAGTTTAGAGAAAACAGTGAATGTGAAGACATGTGTGTCTCACGAAGAATAAGAGTAAGGGACAACATAAAATAATCCTTCCTTGGTGGCTCCTCCTCCACCACCGCAAACACAACAAACCACACCACAAGTTGGAAATAGAACAACCTTGAGAAATCAAGGAAGTGCTTCTTCAAGCACACCACAGGGAACTGAAACTCCATCAAGTTCAAGTGAAACTCCAAGTACACCAAGAAGACCGAGATTCAGAAATCTAAGTGAGATTTATCAACAAGGAGAGGTAAATGATAATGTCAGTCTGAACTCTTTATTTGCTTTTTATTTTCATGTTGATGACCCAATTCATTTTGAAGATGACGTAAAAGAAGAAAAATGGATTGAAGCAATGAATGAAGAAATTGGTGCAATAGAAAAGAGTAATACATGGAATTTAGTGGACCTCCCTAAAGGTAAAGAATTCATTGGAGTAAAATGGGTCTATAATACCAAGATCAATGTTGAAGGCAAGATTGAAAGGCACAAGGCCAAACTTGTTGTCAAAGGCTACAAGCAGCAACAAGGAAGAGATTATGTAGAAACCTTTACACCAGTTGCAAGGATGGAAACAATGAGAACAGTGTTGTCCATAGCAACACAAAATAGATGGAAAGTTTCTCAAATGGAATTTAAATCTGCATTCCTGAATGGAGTGTTTAAAGAGGAGGTATATGTTGAACAACCTCCAGGCTATGAGATTTAAGGCCAAGAGCACAAAGTATGTAAGCTGAAGAAAGCTCTTTATGGACTGAAGCAAGCTCCAAGAGCATGGTAGAGCAGAGTAGATGCTTACCTGATTGAAAATGGATTTGAAAAATGTGATGGAGAACCTACACTCTACATAAAAGAAAATGATAGTAAGATTATTATTGTTGTTTTATATGTAGATGATTTAATATTTACTGGCAATGAAGTTTTTGTCATTGTTTATTTTAAAGCAGTCATGAAGAGTGAATTTGAAATGACTGATTTGGGTTTCTTGAGATATTTCCTTGGAATAGAGGTAGAAAAAAGTGAAAATGGGATTTTTATCTCCCAAACAAATTATGTTGAAGAAGTGTTGAAAAGGTTCAACATGCAGAACAACAAGGCAACTGTAACTCCAACTGTCATGAGGTTAAAATTGAGCAAAGAAGATAGCAGCAAAGATTTTAATCCAAAATTGTATAAGAGCATAGTTGGTGACCTCATGTATTTGACTGCAATTAGGCCGGATATAATGCATGCTGTAAGTTTAATCTCCAAATTTATGGAAAGGCCGAAAGAGACTCATTGGCAAGCAGCCAAGAGGATTCTAAGGTATGTGAATGGAATGAAGGGTTATGGTATTTTCTACTCATCTGAAAATTTTAAGATGACTGGTTACACTGACAGTGATTAGGCTAGAAGTGTAGATGATAGGAAGAGCACATCTGGATATGTGTTTCATTTGGGATCGGGAGTCGTTTCATGGGCTTCCAAGAAAAAACCAATAGGTGCTTTATCAACAGCAGAGGCAGAATATGTGGCATCAACAGTAGTAGCATGCCAAGCAGTATGGATGAGAAGAATGCTCAAAGATTTATGTCATGAGCAAGACAAAGGAATGACAATTTATTGTGATAACAACTCGGCGATAGCTTTATCAAATAATTCTGTCTTCCATAAGAGAACAAAGCATATTGATGCTAAATTTCATTTTATACGAGAACTAGTTAATAATGGTGAAATTATTTGCAGCACTGTAGGACAGAGGAACAATTCGTTGATATTTTGAGAAAGCCATTAACGCAGAAGAGTTTTAACTATTTTAGAAAATTCCTGGGTATGAAAGAAAACCCAGCAGTTTAAATTAAGGGGGAGTGTTGGAATTTAATTCCAACTGCCATGCAAAGCAGCAGGATGACGAGTTTAATGTCTGATGGGATCGAAAGATAGAAAATTAAATTTTGATGGGAGTTTGAAGAACGGTGGCAACAAACTCCAGTTCAGATTTTCACGCAACCACTGCATACTTATCTTTAGCACCCACCGCTTTCATTTTTCTGCCAACCACATTGAATGCACAACCAGAAAAGCTCCATTCTGGAGGGGCAGTAGACTCGAGAAGCAAGGGGGAAGGAGAACCCCCGGAATGGGCGACGTCATCCATCTATGGACCCACCTCTTCACAAATCAAAGTAATTCCGGGAGGTAGAGAGAACTCAAGAGAAGGATTTTGAAGCACCTCCAGAAAGCATGAAAAGAATAAGGTTTTTAAACCTTAGTATAAATTTCAACATTTTAATTTAATTTTATGTTGTCGTATATGTTTTATTTTACCATGGGTTAATTTTATTTTAACGTTGTACATTTAGATTTTTAACATTGGTTAAATGTGTTTTGATATATTTTATAAATATGGAATATATATATATATGTAATGTCTTATATGTCATGAGCAAGTGTGAGTCACTGTGTATTGTATTTTTGAGAGCCCGAAGGCACAAAAATAGAGAAAACAGAGAGACAGAGGAAGTTTGTTGAAGCGATGTGTCTGCAGCAGCCAGTGAATTTTTTGTGTGAATCCATAACACCAGAAGTTCTGAAGACAGTCATTTTGTAACAGTTTTTTTAAGTTTAATAGAAATAGATTTTTAACTCCATCCACCTCTCTATGTGTGAATTTTTATAATCTCTGTGTTGTAGAAGAGGAATTATATTTTCCTCTCTTTTGTTCGGAATTGTTCAGAAATTCCAACAGTAGGTGCGTGTTGAGAGAATATCTCAACCTCCCTATTCATATTTAGAAGTGGTTGGATCTCACCAACATCATAAGTATTGTGATGTATTCATGTGATGACATTATGTAATACAAATTATTTGTTTTGCGTGTGCACACCTCTATTTTTATCATGATATCAGAGAAAGTATGAGCTTGTCTCCCTTACGGGAGGGTTCAGGAGGATGAAAGAGATATGAGATTCAATGTTATTTTCTTTTTACGTAGATAGTGTGTAACTGTTTATATTTCGTATCCGTGAATTTTGTTGCTCGTGTACTTGTGTGTTTGATTTGACTCTCTTGTAGATAGCGATGAACTAAGAATGCCACATAGCAAAGCCAACGTGTAATGTAGAAACACATCACTCTTCTCTCGCCGCGACAACAGATTATTTATTGGATCGGACTTGGTTGTTTGAAACATCAACAACCCCATTGTTCCTCACCTTGCAAGAAATTGGAAAGGGAATATGATTGAGGAATTGAATGATAGTTCATATTTCTTCATGGCCATTTGAACTTGCAACTTCTCCTTTGTCCGTTTTTCTACCTCAAGCCACAGATCGTGTACTCGAAATTCAATGTCATATTGTCTAGGGATATGTGGGGAACAATTGTGGACTTTAATAGAATGACTTCAAGAAAATGACTTATTGATCTATACACATTTGTTAACAGGGTATATTGGTTTAGTTTCTTTCTTGGAAACAATCTTATGACTTGGTGAACAAATCCAGTGGGATTCAACACATTCTATTTTTCATTCCCATTAGAAATTTCTTAAGAGAAGCATGAGGGACTGTACCGAAAGCCTATGTGCACAATTCCGATGTGGTATTAAATATTCTAAGGGTATGTCACCAAGTCGTAGGAAACTAATGAGAAAATTTATTAGCAGTGGATTTATTTCAGAGAATATTACAGAAATCCATGATCCTGTCATTCTAGACACTCATACTGCTATGAGGATGATTCTTCAACGAAAGTCTTGCGATGTTAGCAGAAATCTTGAGCTCTACAACAATTGCAACATGTTTTAGTGGGTTGCCAGATGCACCACACTATTCATCTACAATGAGAAACAAGTTTTTAGAGTAGCTCAAGGCAAAGTTGTAATTGTTGTAGTATTATTTTGGCAATAGGTGAAAAGAGTGGGTGTGTGAAGTCGGTGACAAATAATTTATTTACAATTTCTGTTTATGCAGATTTCAGTTATATTTTTTTTTGTAAAAGGTGCAAAATCAATTATTGAATAGTGAAATATAATTACATTAGTCGTTCATGAAGTTCTTCGGTGCTCAGAGAACAAATGGCTAATTTTATTTTGTGAATTTGTTATAAGTTGATGGGCTTGTTGTGCTTCAGGCTTCAAGAGCATCAACTACAGGTTACAGTCTGAGATACATTTGTGTTAAGCAAGTCGAGTTGTTAGATCAACTCTTGAACACATTCAGTATTCAGACCATTTTCCTAGCCATTGATGGATAGCCGAAAGAGAAATATTCAACATACTGTGATTGGTCCATAGGATGGTTCATCACTTGTCATCTCTTATAGCAAAAGCACTCATGAACCGAGTTGTCAATATTGTTGATGTTGCGAAGTTCATTATTGATGGTCAGAAGCAGGTGTACATTAAAATGAGTCTTAAGGTAAGCTCAAAGATGTGGAGAGAGAAAGAGCAAAGTCCAGACGACTATAAAGTGGGTATAGTTTCCGATAACAAAGAGTGAGATGAAGATCATTTTTTTATAATATGTGTTATAATATGTATGTAATAATTAAGGGGTAGTGTTCGAAAATAATTCATCCATACTCATATTAGAATTAGTTGCAGATTTGTAGGTGGATGTTGAGATAATATCTCAACATCTCTATTCATATTTAGAAGTGATTAGATTTCACCAGCACCATAAATATTGTGATATATTTGTGTGATGAAATATTATGAAATACAAATTATTTGTTCCATATGTACCCACCTCTGTTTTTATCACTTTGAAATTTTCTATGAGGTGAAAGAACTCGTCAAGTTTCCAAAAAAATGTCTCAAGTTTTGCTAAAGTGTTTTAAATATACAAAATTTGAACTTTGAAGTTCTTTGCTCTTATAGGGATAAACTTCTTTGAAATTTGTTAAAAAAACGTCTCAGATTTTACTAAGGTGATTTAAATATGAAAAATTTGAACTTTGAAGTTCTTTTCTCTTATCAAAATAAACTTCTTTCTTTGAAATTTGTTACAAGGTGAAAGAACTCGTAGAGTTCCCACAAATTCCGCTCAAAAAAGAGACTTGCTCCAGCGTCACTCTCCTCATTTTAAATATCAAAACAAAAGACAAAAGAATTTGTAATTAATATCCTTCCTTTCCTCCAATTAGCACCTCATTATGTATGGAATAATGTTGATATGCAATTGGTATAGTTTGTTTTTTTCAATTAGCACGGAATTAGGGAGGAATGTTGAGAATTGTATGTATGGTTTATTTTTTATTCTCTGCTTTGAAGAAAATAAAATTGATATTACTAGAATCTTCATATAAAATAACAAGATCGGCTACGGGGCAGCAAGTCCCTGCCCCCAGGAAATTCTAGGAATAGTTTTTTTTATTGGCAAATTCCAGGAAATAAAATAAAATTAAACAAGAAACTAATATAGTCTAAAAATACGCATCTCTCCGGAAAACACCAATGAATTAAACTATATGGGCTATCACCTTGTTAATGCCTATGTCAAGTGTGACAGTGTTGAGGATGTGTGTCAAGTGTTTGAAATCATGCGTGAATGCATATGCCAAGTGTGACAGCATTGAAGATGCTTGCCAAGTGTTTGATGAATTGACTCGCCCGCAGAGGCAAAGGCATGGCTAAAGGTAGCTACATTCCTTCCAGATTGAGATCCAGCTCTTTCTATTGTTTCTGACCCAGATATGGATCTACCCATAAAGTTGGGTAGAAGAATACCATTGTTAGTTGTACGAAAGCGAACATTTACATTATTATAAACTATACTATGACACTGTATCAATAATAAATAGACAATGAAGGCAATAAGGCATCTGCTCATGCATGAATGGTGTATTGTATGTTCACTGCAAAAGTTACTCCGATGCAATTTTCACATGAATGGTCTTATATATTATTCCATGCCACAAGGTATTTCATATACTGGTAATGTCAGTGGTTTTAGATATTTAGTTTCAGCAGGTATTTTGGGAAGTTGTTAGATGATTGAGTATGTGTATTTAATTTGTATTAATATATATGCAATGAGATTAAGACTGGCAGGTGTTTTGGGCAGTTATTAGATGAATTGAGTGATTCAGTTCCTTTTGACCGTAAGCGTGACGCAGTTTCTGATTTTAGTGATCGAGATAGAGGAGCATATCTACATGCATCGACCAATTATGTTTATTCTGTTCAAGCAGCAACAGTAGTTGCTTAAGCTATTGATGGAGCAGAAGTTGATATGGGTGATTATGGGCGGACTATATCGGCCGTGGCACCTTCCGTCTTTAGATCAGAACAATATTTTTTCCAATCCTTCTTCTGATCAGTGCTTTGGAGCTTGCATGCATTTTACGCGTGTCTGTTAAGTGCTCCAAACCAATTCGTGTCCCCTCTCCCGTTTTCAAAAGTCGAGTAGTAGGGCAACTGGCGAATGGGATCTGGGGCATGAACAAATGCCATGAGCTCTGAATCTTCACCTGCGCTTGGAACTAGATCTGCCCCTGCTTCTTTCATCTTTGGTGCATCTGCCTTAGCCATTAGTTTCTTGATTAATAATTTATTTCCATCTTTCTCCAGTCCAGCCACTATACTCAGAATTCACCATTCGTCATATATTTGTGGTCTAGGACTGCACAAAATCTTGGTTTATCATTGGCATTCAAAGCCAAGCCATCCTTCGAGAGAAGTCAAGTTTGCATGAGCCGAAAATATGCACTGCAGAAGCGTTTAGAAACCAGTTAAGACTGGGAGCAAGGTAATTCAGTAGTTTTTTAGTTGGGCATTCTTGATTTTGGTTGTGGGATCTGTCAGTATTAGGTTATAAATTCCTAGGAAGAAATTAATGCGTTGTGGAAAGATATCAGTGGAAGGGAAAGAAAAATAAATCGTGGTCTTGCCAAGGTCTAGATACCGACACAGACATGGGAGGAAAGAGAATCCGTATTCCACCAGTGGTCTTGACAAGTATGAGAACGTCTATGCCGAGCTCTCTGCCAAAGAGAATATATTGCGAAGAACACTGGTGTGCCCCCAGCCTTGGTGAGGTTCACATATTCCAAGAACCGATGGGTTCTAGTCATGGAGCCAGAGAGGTAATCATGAACAAAAACAGTGGCGCGAATGTTGCTGGGGTTTCGCTCCCGGGATATGTAGAGAAAAATAATAGGGAGGAAGGCTGGGAATTGAAGAGAAAATATGCAGAGAATGATACTAATGGAGAGTTTTAGAATATTTGGATTTCTGTGTTAGATGATAGGAAACATAGCTTGGTCATGCAAAACTAGGAAGTATTGTGAGTGCACCCAACAGCCCTTTTAAGAGCCAATGGTCATACCACTAAGTTCTCGTCTATGAATTCTATAAGGACTAATGCCAAAAATCATGGATCTTCAGCCAAAGCATCTGCATTATGAGTCTAAAGATAACAAATCGATAAGGGTCTTGTCCATGGACAATCGGCTCACCAGACCTAGGAAACTACATGAGTCATATAGCTTCTACGGTAGGAGGAAGAGTCTGACCATGGCTTACAATGCTGATTTGAATACGACTGTTCTGATCATCACCCTATTCTGTCTGGGATTCTACGGCCGGCTCTCTACAATTTTGTTCACATGTGCATGGATGGCTCTCCAGGAAGAGTCAAAGAACCAACCAGTTGCCGCAGTGCAGGTAAGAGCGCTCCCTCCATAGAACTAGCATCTCTTGGTTAAAGCATTAGAGCTTCCTTCCTAGGTTATCATGAATGTTTGCAGCCATCCCTAAACCTCATCTCTTGCGAATTGTAAAGAGTGCAAGGTGACCAGCCCCAACATTCTGATTATCTTTCCCTGCCCCCTCTTGCCTTTGCCAAGAAGAGTCAAAGGACCAGCTAAATGCCTCAGTGCATAAATGCCTGTTTGGTATCTGGATTCACACATCATAAATATTGCTCTTAAATGCTGCTTGAACTCAAAACCTTTGTTTTAATGGAGTTAAACACAGTAACTAATTTATAGCACGTATAAAACTGGATTTACATTGTGCATTGTACTTCTCTTAAATATTTAGAATGTTTTTCAATATGAAATCACTGCAGTTTCGTATAATATAAATAGTTAAGTAGAACGAAAACATATATCTAATAATACTATATGCCCAAACATGTACGTGAAAGTCACTAATTAAATTCATCTATTTGCATTTATTAGAAACTGAAGGATTTGGATTTAGGATTTGTCTGCTCGATTTTCATTTTGAGCTAGCAAAGCTCCTAGTCCAAACCTAACTCCATGCTTATTAGGCACCTTAGTTCTCGCTTTGGCTTGAGAGGTATGCACCAGCTGCTTATGATTTTGCTAATATCAGTCATGACTAATTACCCGGGGCATACTCTAAGTTAGCTTCCCTCAAAGAAACAGGGGTGAACGCTCAAAGCTAATTTCTTAGTCTTTGTGCCTTGGCGTGAAGGTGGGTCGGGCCCTAACCATACATGGGTGAGCTCATTGAAATATGAGAATCGTAATTGAGGATGCATAAATGCTTGTATACCTGTTTGATGACGGTCAGAGCCTAGCCAGCCTTACCACGCCTTGCTTTGAACTTCTTGTAGCACCACCAGCTTCAGTAACGTAACAAATCTAGAACCAGATACACAGACAGTGATTTTGACAAAAGCACTACTTTCAGAGGCCACAGAAGTGACGGTACCGGGACATCTTATAAAAAAATAGCGCGATGGTGAGCATCACGGTGTATGGCACCTGTTAGCAGAATACTAGAAGTGGTGGCAAGTGTTAGTGCCAACGTAAGTGGTGGCAGGCATGGTTACAGGCATAAGCAGTGGATGAAGCGGTGGAAATGCTTTTTATTAGCTTCATCTAATGTTATTTTCGAAACCATAGTTTTTAGAAATTTTGAGTTTTTAGACATTTTAACACTTAATGTTTAGGATTAATGCTAGCATTAATTCTTTTGAACTTGAAAATTTCAGGTTTTGTGATGCATATAGTAACTTTGGCCTCATACTTGCCTCGGTATGTGGCCAAATAGGATGACAATTACACTCATTCGTTAATAAGAAAAATTCTTATCTTTGATTGGGGCGAAGAAAATGTTGTCAGAAAAATATGTAAGAAAGCATAGACTAAATTTTTTAAAATGCATCGATTTAAGTTCAGGACTAATACGTACATCTATTTTGATTACTATAGTCCCTGCCATGCCGCAAGCGGCAGGGACTAAAAAAAGTGTTTTTACTAACCCTTACCACAATGCAAAGGATAGTTTATGTCATTCCAATATGTCTGCTTTATTTTTTATTCTCCTCTTTGAAGAAAATAAAATTGATATTAGTAGCGTCTTCATATAGAATAAAAAAGTATTTTTACTAACCCTTACCACAATGCAAAGGATAGTTTATGTCATTCCAATGAGAAGGATAGTTTATGTGATTCAAATTTGAGTGATGAGCTTTTTATTAGTTTTTGTTTAGTTAGATTATAGTATTAGCTTTGTGGAAGTGTGTTGATTTTATATGTTTTTATTTTTTTTTTAATTGGAAAACTGTCGAATATTTCTATTTTATATAAATTCTAAAATAATTTCTTAATTTGTTGAAAATATTACATTTAATTTTTCATTAGATCAACAAGTTTTAATGAAACATAATTTCAGTGATGGAAGGCATTTTATTTTGGTTATCTCTCGTCATAATTAATTTAAAAATAAAAGAAAAAACTAATTTTTTGAATAGCTATTCTTTCAATGAATACACTGTTATTCCTTACTCTGCTATGTGTGACACTGCTAACCATGTGATACTTGACACAGTTACTATTCTTCGCAATATTACAAGACAAAGGTAGGGAATGATGAGAAATACAAAAATTTTAAAAATGAGAAAATGAACACATTTATGCGTAGGAAACTTGATATTGATCACCACTATTTTTCATTCCACACAAATAAATTTAAAATGTTTCACCATATCACATCACATCATTTGACAGTTTTACCATTCCCATGTCGGATGCAATTTTTTTGTTTCACATAGATTATCAAATATGAATTATATTGTGTGATTTATACATGTATTTTTATAATGAATTGAATATGGAATCGATGATGCAGATTGTTTCTTCTTAATATTGAATAAAAAATTGATCCTATCTCATCCAACATTGAACAATGAGGTAGTCTAAGCAATTAGATAAAGCTATGAATTTCATAATTCGAATGTCCAACTAGGACAGTGTGCAGCCATTTAATTATTTTTCTAAGTATTAACTCAAATATGTTATAGCCTTTAAAATAATTAAACTAATTAATTTATTTGATGAAATTCAGAAAGCTCCACCTATGCAATCTAGACAAAGCAAACCAAAAAAAGCATATATCCTTTGTGTTAGAAGCTTAAATTAATGGTAGAGTTCCCTTAAATTAATTGAAGTTATTAAATTAGTGGTATTTTTATGTTCAAAAAGATAAAAGTTTTAAGTTGTGTGGAAGTTCATATTAAAAGCAACGTGCGTAAGTTCCTTGTGTGGAAGTTCCACGGAAAATTAACTTCCACACAACATCATTCTCCACGCATGGCTTGAACTTCTATACAATATCGTTTTTGGCGAGATTCTTAATATATAGTTTGGTTGTCCCATAGATTCATCCATGCCTTGAACCAACTTATTTTTGGAAATATTGAACTAGACAAAAAAACATAGAGGAATGCTTTCCCCACAACACAGAGAATGCACAATTATTGCGGAATTAACATTCATACACACAGACAAGCAGAGTAAACAGGAGAAGAATGCACAATTTTTGCGGAATTAACATTCATACACATAGATAGACAGAGTAAACAGGAGTCACACCTGAAATAACATAGCCTGTGAAAATTTAAACAAAAAACTTAAAACTTTGTGGGTGTGATGTGTGATAGTACGATCACATCGCAAAACAAATAACATATGTTGCGGCGGTAGAAGGTTAAGTTTAAAACTTGTGATTCTGAACTTCAGGGCGACTAAAGATTGGTAAGTGCGGCGGAAGAAATACAAAGGAAATGAATGCAAAACAGGGTTTGGTCCATGCGGTAAGGATAAGGTGGGTCCCACTAATATCGCATCGGCAGAGACATAACATATGTTTCGGGCGGCTAAAACAGGTAAGGTTTAAATGTTGCGATGTGTGATATTGCGGGCGATAAAGGTTGGTATGTGAGAAATTCACAATACAAAGGTTTTGTGGAAATACAAAGGATTTATGATGTTGTGCAATGTGGTTAGGTGTACAGTAGGTCCCACGGATATCACATCGGCGTTAGAATAAAATTTGTGGTGAGAGCGTTAAGAGGTAATGGAAGGGAAATGTGATGTGGGAAAAACTTAAGTTAAATGCGGTGGTCCAAAAGAAAATAAAAGCAGAGGATGGCCGCGGTACTCGGTTTGTTGTGGTTGCGTGAAAATGCCTTTGGCTTAATGGATCTGTGTTTTTCCTTCTCTGCAACAAAATTGATCAAAGTGTGGACCGCGCCACTTCCTTATTCATGGCGGTGGTTGGGAGTATAATTCCAACACTCTCCCTTAATCACAACTATCGCCATTAGTCATTCCTAGACAATGTCTGAGATAAATAAAAATTCTCTATCCCAATGGCTTTGTGAAGATATCAACAAACTATTCCTGTGTCGTACAATGTTGCAAAACAATCTCACCATTGTTAATAAATTCTCTTATAAAATGATATTTGGCATCTATGTGTTTTGTTCTCTTGTGGAAAATAGAACTCTTTGACAATGCTATCACTGAGCTACTATCACAATTAATTGTGGTTCTTTTGTCTTGCTCATTACACAAATTTATCAGCATCTTTCTCATTTATATTGTTTGGCATGGTGTTTCTGTTACTGCCACATATTTTGCTTTTGTTGTTGATAATGCAACTATTGGTTTTTTCTTGGAAGCCCATGAAATGGCTCACAATCCCAAATGAAACACATACCCATATGTGTTCTTTCTATCATATACACTTCAAGCCCGATCACTGTCAGTGTAACTGATCAACTTAAAATTATCAGTTGAGGAGTATAGAACATCATACTCCTTTTTTCCATTCACATACCTCATAATTATTTTGGCTCCTTGCAAATGTGTCTCCTTTGGTGTCTCCATGAATTTGGAAATTAAACTTACAACATTCATAATATCAGGCATAGTTGCAGTCAAATACATTAGATTGCCCACTATTCTCTTATACAATGTTGGATCGACATTTTTGCTACAATCTTCTTTGCTTAATTTTAACTCCATGGCGGTTGGAGTTAGTGCTGCTTTTTTGTGCTACATGTTAAATATCTTTAAAACATCTACAACATATTTTGCTTGAGAAATAAAAATTCCCTCTTCATTTTTCTTTACTTCAATTCATAAAAAATATGTAACACCCCTAGTTTGTGTGTTTGAATTTCAAAAACGAGACATTTGAACTTTAATCCTAAGGGGAGTGGACCCCAAAGGATAAGTAATTTATGGATGTAAGTAAATATTTAATTTGAGAAAATGAATAAAATAAATTTGTGCAGATTGACCAAAATGAGAATTATGAGATCAGTTGCTAAATCCATGAGGATGGATAAAGGCAAATATTGTCCCCACAATATTTCAAAAATCCTTGAAAGAAATTATTTCTAATTTAGATTTTTGAGGAAAAATATAAATTCCCCAATGATGAGGAAAGTAGTTGGGAAGAGGTAAAAAGCTAGAAAAGCTAGGAAAAGCATAAAGCAGCTTTAAAAGTCCCTAAATAGGGAAGCCTAGGCAAACAGGAAGAAAAACATCCTGATATTCTGGATGTAGAATTAGAAACAGACTTTGGGGAACAACAGCTTAAATAAGCTACTCCTAAACAGATTAGAGGTTGGTCTGTGGTGGAGGTGATCTCAGCTCGAGGGTGAGTTTTGGAGATAGAGGAACTCTAAGGTTGGGAGGACTGGTCAACTGCAGCAGTGGTATGCTTAATAGTGTGTTAATGAATAATTTTCTTATCACACTTATCTTTGGTGTTCCATGCATTTACAGAAATTCTAGAAGAAGTGCATCCTCTTGAATCTATTTAATTGTAGGAACAGTGGGTTTGGGATATCAACCAGAATATCTAAACCAAAACATGGTTTAAATCTAGAGATACAATTATTATCCAATAACCAAGTTAAATTTAGAAAAAAAAAACCTATTGCTGATAGGAAGAATACATGCACAAATATCTGTGAAGCTATTGTAGAAAAACAAAATTTCAGTTGTAACTGGAAATTAATGGATCTAGACTACTAGGTAATATAAACACTAAATGAAAGCATTTTATTTCAATGAACAAGAATAAGTAAGGTGAAGTACCTCAATAATTACAATTTAGAATGCTGTGAAGTCATTACATACTCTGAAAATTCTTATATTAGAAAGAGGAAAATGAGTGCAAATGTACATCAGTGAAAGCAGTATGGTAAACATCACTGTATGAGAATTTGAAAGTAACTATAACTAGCATCAAACTCTATATACGACAGAATGATCACAAATTGTAGGATAGAAAGATAGATGTCATTGATATTTTATATCAAGTTAGTTATAGCTATATTTATTTTCCATAAACATTTTATAATAAGCAGCTACTCTTAGGATGTACTGCAATAACATAATAGAGTCTTGCTTAAACTATTACTCTGTAATGACCATTCATATGGTAGAAAAACCGATCTCAACAAAAATCAGAAAGAGAGATACTATGGTTCCTTATAGGAAATCCAAGCAGTAGAGGAAAAAAATGTTATTGAACTAATGTACAGTGGAAATCAATTCAAAATCTGAAGGAGTAGAATGACTCATTGCTCACACATAAAGGAGTTGGGGTTATCCACACAAGATAGTATATAACCACAGAATAAATAAATACTAGGCAAAGACCGATAAGTGAATATTAATTTCAAAATAAAAATGTTAGTGTAATAACTGGGTAAACAAGAAAAAAATTTCAGTAAGGAAAATAGAGACACAGAGACCCACACTCGGTCTCGCACGAAGTACCAAATTCATTATCCATAGTTTAACCAAGAGCTGAGAAACCCTATGGGTATATGACAAGCATAGACTCCATAAATATTACAAGTCTGTACATAAATGGACCAATGATCGTGTTGACAGACATAGACATGGGTAGTCAAAAGAAAACAACCCCACTTGTAAATTATAGTATATAATTCATATGAAAAAGCTAAATGAATAGCAGAGCGACGAATCTGGGAGTTGCAAGACAGTGAGTTATTAACCTGAAACCAAACAAGACGAGAACGAGTTATTATAGTTCTGAGCTCTCACGATTTGTGATGGGTTCAAAATCGTAGGATGGAACAACCCGTGTAAATCAAACTCGACTTTGATACCTGTAGCCAGACAATACAGTATAGTCAACCTACTGAAGAGAAACAATGCATATACATCCACAGTAAGCTAAAATAGCACGAGCCGAACAATGAAGTTAAAAATTTTCTTACCTGTGGTAATTTCCAACCTGGTTATAAACTTACACCTGGAAGAAACCAAACAAAGGAAAAGAATGATATATCAATTCCAGTAGAGGAATGCCGAGAGTGTCAATATCCCCTAAATGTTAAGGATGGAAAAACGAATTCAAAACCCGAACACTGTCTCACCATTGAAGAAGATTACGCCATTCTGAAGATGGAAGGGAGGGCTCAGTGGATCATCGAACTAGTAGTACAAAGATGAGATAGTGCCTCGAATATATCTTGGCAGCAAGCCATGGAAATAGCCAGAGACAAGGAAAATGGGTAAACGAGTTAAACGACGCCTTATGAAATAAAACGAAATGGTGAATCTCTGAGATTCAACGTATGAGACAAACCTTTCCACTCTCAGAGCTAACGTTTAATACTACGAACAAAACCAATCTAACTGAGAAATCGTCATAAAGAAGAGAACAGAAAATGCGACATCTACTCGCAGAAAGACGCAAGGATTGCGAGGCAAATCCCATGCACACCAAAATCAACAGAAATCGATTAAATCAGGAGTCGAACAAAATAGCTCGTATAACTAAGAGTATGGAGGAGAAAAAAAAAAAAAACATGGACATTTAGCAACTTAGAGGGGAACTTCGAGCCATAGAAGGAAAACACGCTGGTATCATCGAGGAAGCGAACGTGCCTCAGGGAAAAGGGTCCAGAGCCGAAGTTTGAAGGCAAAATGAACGTGATCGTAAAAGAACCCAAACCATATATACCTCAGCAAAACCCTAAGCAATTACACAGTTCAACCATCCACGTGTAGGATGATAACGCCTGCATCATAGAGGAGTACCAGTACCTTTTGAACATATAAATACACAAGAATGAAATATGTATATCAAATCGTGGATCCATAAGGAAAATATCTGACGAGAATACGATCATACTCATTAACACATCTCAAGTGGTTTACAAAACATCACATTTAAGAAAATGACTTCAAATAAAATCACCACATAGCAAGTGGGTTCTTAAGGAAAATCTCGGAAACAAAAACGAGGAGTATACGGAGTCAAAAGGGTAAATTGCATTTATAACACCATGAATTTCACAGAGCCAAGGTTGGGTTACAGATAGAGACGAGTACAACACTCCATCAATCGATCAAACCAGATCTAGGTGCGACGAGAAAAGCATGAGACGTAAAGCGATGGACCCATACGTCTAGTTACATGTTAACTCCATATAAATGAAAAAGAAACTTAAGTTCGAATGATGTTCTGTTGTAATCACATGTTGTTACGAGGATCAACGACTCTCATGACAAATGTATAGGTATACAATAAAATCCTATGTGGTATTCCGATGTGATATGAATATAGATATTGTTGGAAGGCTTAATTACACAGTTAGGAAATATATTAAGTTGAACAAAAAAAAAGAGAGAGAGAGGTTTACACCCATCAAATGATATTCGTTATTAATATACTGTAACAGTGAATTGCAAATGATTCGTACTCCAATTAAAAGAGGGATGTTAAATAAAAATAAAAAAATTAAACCTCGGATCTACTTGTGATAAAACGAAAAAATGGAAAAAAAAAAAAATGGAAGTAGAGACGTTACAAAATATCTCAACAAACCCAAGTCAGTCATTTCAAATTCACTCTTCATAACTGATTTAAAATTAGCAATGAGAGAAACTTCATTTCATGTGAAAATTAAATCATTTAAATGTAAAACAACAATAAGGATCTTACCGTCATTTTTTTTTAATGTAGAGTTTGGGTTCACCATCACACTTTTCGAACCCATTATCCATCAGGTAAGCATCAATCCTATTGTACCATGCTCTTGGTGCTTGCTTCAGCCCATAAAGAGCTTTCTTCAACTTACATACTTTGTGCTCTTGGCCTTCAATCTCATATCTGGGAGGTTGTTCAACATAGACCTCCTCTTTCAACACTCCATTCAAGAATTTTGACTTTATATCCATGTGGTAGACTTTCCACTTTTGTTGTGCTTCTATGGACAACATTGTCCGCACTGTTTCCATCCTTGCAACTGGTGCAAAGGTTTCCTCATAATCTCTTCCTTGTTGTTGATTGTAGCCTTTGACAACAATTCTTTCTTTATGGCTTTCTATTTTTCCTTCATCATTGCTTTTGGTCTTATAGAGCCATTTTACTCCAATGACTTATTTACCTTGTGGGGGGTCCACTAACTCCCATGTGTCATTCTTTTCTACTGCATCAATCTTTTCATTCATTGCTTCAATCCATTTTTATTATTTTACTGCATCTTCGAAATGGATTGGGTCATCAACATGAAAAAACAAAGAAAATAAAGAATTTAGACCAACATTATTATTAGCTTCATCTTGCTCATAAATTTTAGTCTAATTTCTAAATCTTGGTCATCTTGGTGTGCTTGGAGAAGAAATTCCTTTATTTCTCAAGGCTATTCTATTTCCTACTTGTGGTGTGCTCTGCTAAGCTTGTTTAGGTGGAGGAGGAGCCACCGTCGAGGAACTATTTTCTACAATCAATTCCTCTTTCTCTTCGTAAGACATACATGTCTTCACATTCACCGTCTTCTCTAAAATTCCATCCCAAGCTTCTTCTTCAATAAAATGCACATCTCTGTTGATTATAACTTTCTTGGTTGATGGATTATAGAGTTTTCGGGCCTTGGATTCATCATTGTATCCAACAAAGATACACTTCTCCCCCTTGCTATCCATCATCTTTCTTAGTTGTTTCGAGACATGTGCATATGCCACATATCCAAATACTCTCATGTGAGTGACAAACTGCTTTGTTCCACTCCATGCTTCTTCCAGAACTCTGTTCATAACATCTTTGGTTGGACATCTATTTAAAATATAAGTTTCATAATTTACATCTTCTGCCCAATACTCATTTGGCAAATGATTTTCCTTCAACATACTTCTGACCATGCCCATGATGGTCCTGTTCTTTCTCTTTGCAACACCATTTTATTATCGTGTGTACCTTTTAATAAACTACTCGTGTATGTCTTTCTCCCTACAGAAACGCAGGATGTCTTTGGAGATATAATTTCCTCCTCTATCAGTTCTTAGCACTTTTATGTAGTGCCCACTTTACTTCTCAACAAGAGCTTTGAAGTGGAAGAATTGTTCAAACACTTCACTTTTCAGTTTTAAGAAATAAACCCATGTATTTCTTGTATAATCATCTATAAATGTCAAAACATAGTGACTTCCAGCTAATGATGGTGGTTTCATTGGTCCACAAAAATCTGGGTGGACAATCTCTAAGGGTGCCTTTTCCCTTATTCTCTTTCATGCTAGAAAGGATTATCTGTGTTGTTTGCCCAAGATGCAGCCTTCACATAGGCTGGTTTGTTTCTCTACGAGTGTTAATCCTCTTACCATTAATTTTTTATTAAGAGGTTCAAACCTCCAAAATTGAGATGTCCAAATCTCAAATGTCATAACAAGTTTTCATCTTTCACTTCTTCTTGAAAGACTTCTTGTGTGACTGCTGCTACATTTCCTCCTTCCTTCAAGTATTTTTTGATCTTGAGAGGAAATATCATATTGCTTGTCATTTTCACTTCTGCAATGACCCTCTTACTTGGAGGTATGTCTATGATTGTACACACATCATTCTTAAAAAACACATTGTATCCCTTATTCACGAGCTATCCAATTCTCAGAAGGTTACATTTCAAGCTAGGTACATAATATACATCTGGCACAAACTTCTTCTCTCCCTTCCTTGTGAGTATTGATACTCTTCCTTTCCCCATGACAGAGACTTTACTATCAGTCCCAGTTGTCACTTCAAATTTCACATTCTCATCTAGATTGGCAAACATTTATATGTTTCTAGTCATGTGGTTGCTACAACCCGAGTCTAAGAACCATACATCTTCATGTTTTTCTTGTGCTACATTACATGTTAGAATCACATTACTCTGGTTCTGATTTTCTCTTGTAAAATTTACATTTTGTCTATTACTCATGTCATTTTGTTTCTTTCTACATTCATTGGAATAATGCCCATAATTTTTACAATATTGACATTGGACTTGGGATTTATCATACCTTTGTCCTTACGCTTGATTTTGGCTTGAGCCTTCACTTTGATTCTGATTGTTGCCCCTTCCACTTGTGATTGCAGGGTTGTTTCTTCCACCTCTGTGTGGGCTTCTTCCTCTTCCTCGATAGTTTGATCTTCCTCGATCTCTACCTCAACCAAAATACATTTGTGTCCTGAAATCATGCTCCAAAGAGGAGTTTGTTGTTCTTTTCAGTCTATGTTCATGAGACATCAGGGATGCACAAAGCTCATTCACTGAAAATTGTGAGAGATCCTTTGTCTCTTATATTTCCACTACTATGGCATGAAATCTTGATGGTAGACTTCTCAATATTTTCTCCACTATTCTTATTTCCTCAAGTGTCTCTCCATGAGAGCTTATCTGGGTAACCAACCCAAACACATGTGTGAAGAATGAGTCTATGTTATCAGACTCTTTCATACATAGATTTTCAAAATATCTCCTAAGAATTTATAATTTTTTTGTCTTCACCTTTGCCATGCCTTGATGGTATGTCTTGAGAATATCCCGTGCCTCCTTGAACTTTGTTGCTACTGCAATCCTTGGGAAAATACTCTCATGAACTGCTTGAAAGATATAGAAGAGGGAATTGGAGTCCTTCCTATTGTCTATCAGCAAGGCTCTTTCTGTTGTTGTCAAAGCAATAAGTGTTGTTGCATCTACTGGTTCTGGAAAGCCATTCTCCACCAGCTCCCATATATCTTGTGAAGTAAACAGGGCCCTCATTGTAATGGCCCAATAATCATAGCTTTTACCATTGAACTGTGGTAATTGTGAATTTGTTAGCCTTGTGCATGTTGCTGCAATTTTGACCGTGTAAACACACAATCTCCTTGACTGTGTAAAACATAAGCTTTCTTAGTGCTGGAGAAATCCGCTTCTTAAACTAATCTTACAGCTTCTTCAGTAAAAATAGCGAGCTCATGCATCTTTCACTGAGAGTCTAGACTGGCTCTGATACCATGTTGGAAATATTGAACTAAACAAAAAAACACAAAGAGATGCTTCCCCCAAAACACAAAGAATGCACAATTTTTGCGAAATTAACATTCATACACATAGACAGACAGCGTAAATAGGAGGAAAACTATTATTTTTAGTTTATTCAACTCTTATCTGAGTTTCAATTCATTCTACTCTAAAAACATAATTAAATTACATTTGCTTATATCAAAATGGTCGTAGCCTGTAAAACCTAATTCTATCAATGCAATTCAATGCAGATTCATTTTTGAACGGACGTTCAACAACTTCTCGTCCTTTTGCTGTCAAACAATCCATTTCTTCATTAAACTGGTGCAGAGTCCGTATTTTGGTTTATACATGAAACATGTACAAACGTGTTCAAAAACACGAAAGGGAGGACTTCAAAATTTATATGTTCCGACTTTGAGGCCTCATCGCATCTGTGAAAATTAGCGATGTCAAAATTTAGTTGTTGACGCTATCTATTAAGCTTTACGGGCTGCGATGTGCGATAGTAACGTGGCACATATCGCATCGCACTCTAAGTAACATAGCCTGCGAAACTTTAAACGAAAAACTTAAAACTTTGTGGGTGTGATGTGTGATAGCATGATGATGTCGCAAAACAAATAACACACACTGCGGCGGCGGAAGGTCAAGTTTAAAACTTGCGATTTCAAACTTGCAGGTGGCTAAACATTGGTAAGTGCAGTGGAAGAAATACCAAGAAAATGAACACAAAACAAGGTTTGGTCTATGTGGTAAGGATAAGGTGGTTCTTGTCGATATCGCATCGGCAAAGACATAACATATGTTGTGGGTAGCTTAAATAGGTAAGGTTTAAATGTTGTGATGTGCGTTATTGTGGACGATAAAGCTTGGTACGGGCAAAATGCACAATCCAAAGGTTTTGCGGAAATAAAAATGATTTATGATTGTTTGCAATGCGGTTGGGTGTACAGTAGGTCCCGCCGATATTGCATTGGCAGTAGAATAACATTTGTGGTGAAACCGTTAAGAGGTAAGGTAAGGGAAATGCGATGCGGGAAAAAGGTAAGTTAAATGTGGTGGTTCAAAGGAAATTAAAAGAAGAGGATGGTTGCAGTACTTGGTTCGCTGTGGTTGCGTGAAAATGCCTCCGACTCTATGGTTTTGTGCTTGTCCTTTTCTGCAACAAAATTGATTGAAGTGTGGACTGCACCACTTGCTTATTCATGGTGGTGGTTGGGCGTATATTTCCAACACATGATATGAATGTGAACACTATGACAAACTTTCAAAAAGACAAAGGCCTGCACATCTACCTAGGTGTGAATAACATTCATGGAAACAAAAAATTTTGAATTTATTTACTCCCACACCATTTGATATTTAACCGTGTGTATTTTTATGTCCATCATTTGAATGCGACTCTTTCAACTGTGCAGTTTGTTTGTTGTTCGTTTAGTTTTTTGGTGTTTCTCAAAGGTTTTTATTGTTTTAACGAAGATTTTGTATGCGCATTATGGAAAATAATAAATGGTAAGCTATAGGAAATTAAATTCGGTGGGGAAATATATGCTCACCATTATATTTAAATTCGTTTAAATCTAAGGGTGGGCATATACTGCCCCACCACATTTAATTTCCAATAGCTTACCATTTATTGGTTTCGAATAAATCTTAAGCTATAGGAAATTAAATGTTGTGGGACAGTATATGCCCACTTTTACATTTAAACGAATTGAACTCTAATGGTGAACATATACTGCCCCACAACATTTAATTTCCTATAGCTTACAGTTTATTGATTTCCGTATATTATCATACTGAAGCATTTCTTATAACTTCAATTTATTGATTTCTGCATATTATCATCATGAGGCATAGCATTAATAGTTGATCCAATGTTAGCTCACTCGTGGCAGTAGCAAAAAGTGTCCTTCCACTGTTATAGTAAATTGCAGTTATTTATCGTTGCAACATTTTACCCATTGCTCATTGTTCTCCATAGATTGTGAACATATGAGACAGAATGCAAGGTGGGCTCCTCCAATACCTACCGTTCTCTCTCAGAATTTCCCTTCGCTGATGTGTCACCTTTGATATGCATTGCGGTAGAAGCATACACAATTTGTAGATGGCACCAATATGCACCATTTCCTTAAGAAGGTGAGGAGTTGGAGCCAAATTCCCCGCTCAAAGCATTTATATATCGTCATATCACATACATATACATAATCACGGGTGGGAAGAGGATATTTATGTAAATTATTATTATGTTGTGTATCAGCTAACTAATTTAACGAGCATGGGATTTACCTAGATACAAATAATCAGTATGGTAAACATCACACCGGGATGAGCCACGGAAGGCCCTTTCATAGGCTTGGGTAATGAAAGCAGGATCTACTGCACACGCTATATGGAAACAAAGATTCTCTTGTCTCCTAATCTTAATAAGAACACAAAATATTCATCGACCGTCATAAAACAATACTACAACCTAGATACCCTTTCCTTGATGGTCATCTTTATCTCGGTTGTAGGATCCAAGCATCACATTAGGTATCCATCTCATGTTCAACATGTTGCACTATATTCCTAGATACCCTTTCCTTGAGGGGCATCCTTATCTTGGTTGGAGGATCCAAGCATCCCATTAGGTATCCATCTCATGTTCAATATGTTGCATCATATTCCTAGATACCCTTTCCCTTATGGGCATTCTTATCTCGGTTGGAGAATCCAAGCATCCCATTAGGTATCCATCTCATGTTCGATATGTTGCACTATATTTCGCATCCCATATTCTCTTCTTCGACTTGTTAGTTGGTCTCCAGCACTGGTTGCATCTTCCTGGCTTTAAAGATTTACCCATAACCCTTGGAAACTCAAGTATGTTAACGCAACAATATGGCGGAAGACGAATCTCTCTACAACTTCATAGGACAATTTTTCCCTAATACCAATGAGAGACAAGAATAATGTCTCTCTCTCATTTGTACGATCTATGTTATTAATAAATTATTAGGTTTGTTATACCAAATATTAATTTTCTATGACTGTGAATATGGCTTTAACTCTCGTGCTCAAATAATTTTTATGAACCTGACGACTTTGTGTTGTAGTTCCTTTATGGGTGAGAAACTGATTTTCTCACCAATTATAACATCACTATAAAAGAGAAAATAACAAAGAACACCCCACATGCAAACAAACACGGTAAAATAACAAGGTGAATGTTTAGTGGGAAAACTTCATTATTAGAAAAGAAGGACTATTTGGCATTTGCAGGCCATCCTTAACCCAATGAACTGAACATGCTACGATCGATCAAATCTCTTGGCATCGTTTTCACTGTAAAGAGTACACGGATTAACGGATTACTTACTATAGAGTATTTCTGTGATTCCTATAAATACATATATTATATTCGCTATGATATTGAATTATTACAATACGGTAGTAGAATTCAAATGCATTCTTGATGGTATGGATATTTCCGCGGCGACAGGATTATTGATGAACTGGAGAAGCATTGGGTCGTTGAGCGTTACAAGAATTCACACCTGCTTGCTGGGCCAAAACGAAATTAATGGTGACTGAAAAATCACACAAGCTTGCTTCGTCAACACGAAAAGTAGTCAAATTTTCTCACAAAGTTATGTGGAACTTGACAATATAAGTGTGCAGAGGTTTGCCAATTTGTTTGTTTGTGCGGAGCTATGTGGAACGAAGTTTTGTGTGCAAATATCTGAAAGCTTTGCAAAAGAAAACCTCCACATACATACATAAACAAACTAGCAAACTTCCACACATTTATTATTGTATTTCTATAATTTTAAAATTCAAGATAATAATTTAGTAAAATAATAAAATAATTTTAATAATAATTCAATAAAAATAATATTATAATTCCATTAAAATTATTAGTATAAAAAATGAAAATTTACATTTCTTCTTTTCGAACTTGACACAAATAATATAAAACAACTTTTTTTCCAAGTTCATTAACGAGTGTTCATTCTTTTCATAAACAAATGGTATAATACAAAACCTTATAATTCAACACCCTACGCATCGTGATTAAATATGAAGGCGTTTTTTAAAGCGTTCTGTACCTATTGGAATTATGGAAGGCGTAGAATGGGCTGTATATGGAATTATGGAAGGTATGGAATGGGCTTTATACAGGTAATAGAATTTATAATTGGATTTTGATAATTCAAGTGTTTGAAAGTTTTCTAGTTTGTTTGTGGGGGAGTTATGTGGAATCCGAGATTGATGTGTGGAAGTGTTTTAATTGGTTTGTGTGTGGAAATTTTCTTACCTCCATACATAAGAAAACTAACAAATTTCCACATTAATTATCTAGTTCCACATAGCTCTAAAACTAAATATAATAATTCAATAAAATATTATAATAATTTTGATAATAATCCAATATATTTCGATTCAGATTATTAGTATAAAAACTTCAAATTTTCACGTCTTCCTTCTTTACCTTTTTTTCCAAGTTCATTGAGAGTCGTCGTTTTTTTATGACAGAGATATATTAATAGATTTTTTTTTCATAGTCATTGAAGGGTGCTCATTTTTTCAATTAACAAGTAATATAATACAAGTCCTTCGAAATGAAATTCAAAACCCTGGCATTGTGGTTAAATATGAATGCATTTTTTAAAGCATCGTGTACATATCGGAATTATCAAAGGGGCGGAATGGGATTGATATGGAATTATTGAAGCCATGGAATGGGTTGTATACATGTAATAGGCTTTATAATTTTCTCATATAAGAACCCGAGAATTAAAATGTGTAGAGGTTTGCTGGTTTGTTTGTGCAAAGCTATTTGGAAACCGGTGGAAGTTTGTTAGTTGGTTTGTGTGCATGGATTTGAAAGTTCGGCACAAGCAAACTTTAAATTTGCTAGTTGGCTTGTGTGCATAGATTTGAATGTTCGACACAAGTAAACTATTAAACTTTAGTGATTATCTGGTCTCACATAGCTCTAAAACTCAATTTAATAATTCAATAAAATAATATAATAATTTAGAAAATAATCCAATAAAAATAATATAACTGAACAATTCTTTAAAAAAAATTAGAAAATTAAAAATATTGGAAGGAGCTTGACATTGTAGTGTTTTGTAATACAAGCAAATATCCGCTTAAGAAAGCTAAGCACTTTTACAACCATTAAAGCGTTCATGGAATCCAACCATTAAAGCGTTTATGGAATCCAGCCCAAAGTGTGTGGAGGTAGCCTTGCAGAGGAGGTTGTGCCGAGGAAACGTGTGCAGAGACAGAAATGCAAGCGAAGTGGGGAACCCATTTAATTAGTGTTATAGAGAGGAACTATGCTACATTGCAGCTATTAGTCTTGTTGAATTTATTTTTATGTCTGAATTGTTTTTGTACTTAGTGTGTATTTTTATCACGTTTTTAAGTCTTATTCAATTATAAAGTTACCTTGTAAGGTAATATAGGACTTTTATTGAATTTACTTGTATTTGTACTTAGTTATTTTAAAGAGATATAAAATGTATATTAAATTTACTTATTTTTGCATAGGCTTGGTCTATTTTATAATAAAGTTTTTAGAACTTCTATTCATTAAAATATATAAAACTAGAACAATCACATTTACCAATGTGGTTGATATAAGCAGATAGGCCCATATCCACTACCCACCACATGTATTTTACCAAAATAATCATTATATATTTATCAATATAATTACTAATATATTTTATATATCTTCTTAAAATATATTAATAATATTAACTATATATATATAGATTGATAATAAAATATTGTTAAATTATTTCAATACATTAATACATTAATTGTTATAATTCAAACTATATTAAAATTCAAATATAACGTAATAATAGTATTTTATTACTATTTATAATAAGTATATATATCTTACTAATATCCCAATGGATTATTAATATTATAAGCCAAAAGAACTAATAAAACTGGGAAATTGGTGAACCCAAGAGGAAAATATTAAAAATCTAAGACATCAAGAAGCCCAAGGGATCCATTTTAAAAATATAAGAGATTAATAAAGGCTAAGAATATATATTTTAAATACAAATGAATGATTAAGTCACATGATCAATAAGGATAAGAGATCAATATTAAAAACATAAGATATTAATAAACCTTAAGAATAAAGATTTCAAAATAAAAAACGTGAGAAATTAATAAACCCTAATAATAATTGATATTTTAAATTCAACATATAAATAAACCCAAGAGATTATTAATATTATAAACCATTTAAATAAGTAATAAACCCAATGGTTTAATATTATAAACCAAAGGAATGAAACCGATAAATATAAATCTTAAGAATTAATATTTAAACCCATGATATTAATAAACCCAAGGAGTTATTAATATTATAAACCAAAAGAACTAATAAAACCAACGGTTTAATATTACAAACCAAAGGAATTGGTGAACCCAAGGGATAAATATTAAAGTCTTAAGGGATAAATAAGGCAAGGGATCAATATTAAGAACACAAGAGATTAATAAACCCTAAGAATTAATATTTTAAACACAAAAGCCTAAAATTAATAAACTCTAAGAATTAATATTTTTAACTCAAGAGATTTTAAAACCAAATGGATTATTAATATTATAAACCAAATTAACTAATAAAACCAGGGGATAAATATTAAAAACCTAAGGGATCAATAAGTGGAAGGGATAAATAATAAAAACAAAAGAGATCAATAAAGCCTATAAATTAATATCTTAAACAGAAAGGATTGATAAAATCACAATTATTAATATTATAAACTCAAGGGAATAACATTAAAGCTAATAGATTAATATTATAAACCTCAAGTATATAAAAACCTTTAGATAAATACTATAAACCATAAAATAAACATGGTTGAGCATGCTTGCTTTAAACATTCTGACAATTGTTGTCACAATGCGACATTGGATGAAGAATGATGATGGTTGGCCATGGTTGATTTTCGTCTTGAAACAATCTTTATCACAATGTGACATTGGACCATGGAAGACCTTTATCAAATATGAATAACAATGATTAACAATGGTATCCCATGGTTGGTTTTCATATTCACACAATGTTTTTCATAATATGACATTGGACCATGTATTAATCTTAAAGCGTACAACTAATATTTAACACCTAATATTACCAACCCAAATATTTAGAAAACTCAAAGATTATTAAACCCTAAGAATTAATATTTTTAACTCAAAATCAGAAGAAGTTAATAAACCCTAATAATTAATAATTTAAACTCAAGAGGTTAATAAACCAAAGGGATTATAAATATTATAAACAAAAAATTATAATAAACCCAAGGGTTTAATATTATAAACTAAAGGAATTGGAGAACCCAAGGGATAAATATTAAAAACTTAAGGGATCAATAAGGCCAATGGTTTAATATTAAAAACAAAAGAGATTAATAAACCCTAAGAATTGATATTTTAAACATAAAAACCTAAAAAATTAATATACCATAATCTAATAAATATTTTAAACTCAAGAGATTAATAAACCCATGGGATTATTAATATATAAACCAAAAAAATTAATAAAAACAAGGGTTTAGTATTATAAGCTTAAAAAATTGGTGAACCCAAGAGATAAATATTAATATTATAAACCAAGAAATTAATAAACCTTAAGAATTAATATTCTAAACTCAAGAGATTAATAAAGCATAAGAATTAATAATTAAACTCAAGAGATTAATAAAATCAAGGAGCTATTAATATTATACACCAAAAGAACTAATAAATCCAAGGGTTTAATATTACAAACCAAAGGAATTGGTAAACCCAAGGGATAAATATTAAAGACCTAAGGAATAAATAAGGCCAGGGTATCAATATTAAGAACACAAGAGACTAATAAACCCAAATAGTTAATATTTTAAACACAAAAACCTAAAAAATTAATAAACTCTAAGAATTAATATTTTTTAACTCAAGAGATTTTAAAACCAAAGGGATTATTAATATTATAAACCAAAATAAATAATAAGCCCAAGGGTTTTATATTTCAAACCCAAGGAATTAGTGAACCCAAGGGATAAATATTAAAAACCTAAGGGATCAATAAGTGGAAGGGATCAATATTAAAAACAAAAAATATTAACAAAGCCTACAAATTAATATCTTAAACAGAAAGGATTTCATAAAATCACATGATTATTAATATTATAAACTCAAAGGAATAATATTAAAGCTAAGAGATTAATATTATACACCTCAAGTATATAAAAACATTTAGATAAGTACTATAAACCTTAAAATAAACATGGTTGAGCAAGCTTGATTCAAACATTGAGACAATTGTTGTCAAAATGTGATGTTGGACGAACAATTATGATGGTTGGCCATGGTTTATTTGCATATTGAGGCAATGTTTATCACAATGTGACATTCGACAATGGAAGACCCTCATCAAATACGAATAATGATAATTAACGTTGGTCTCTCATTGTTGGTTTTCATATTCACACAATTTATTCATAATATGACATTGGACCATGCATTAATATTAAAGTGTATGACTAATCTTTTATGCCTAAAATTACCAACCCAAATATTTAGAAAACTCAAAGATTATTAAACCCTAAGAATTAATATTTTAAACTCGAAAGCCTAAAAATTTAATAAACCCTAATAATTAATAATTTAAAGTCAAGAGGTTAATAAACAAAAGGGATTATAAATATTATAAACCAAAAAAACTAATAAACCCAAGGGTTTAATATTATAAAGTAAAGGAACTCGTGAAACCAAGGGATAAATATTAAAAACTTAAGGGATCAATAAGGCCAAGGTTTTAATATTAAAAACAAAAGAGATTAATAAACCCTAAAAATTAGTATTTTAAACACAAAATCTTAAAAAATTAATATACCATAATCTAATCAATATCTTAAACTTAAGAGATTAATAAACCCAAGGAATTATTAATATTATAAACCAAAAGAACTAATAAACCAAAGGGTCTAATATTATAAACTAAAAGAATTGGTGAACCCAAGGGATAAATATTAAAAACCTAACGAATCAATAAGGCTTAAGGGTTTAATATTAAAAAAACAAAAGATTAATAAACCCTAAAAATTAATATTTTAAACATAAAAACCTAAAAAATTAATATACCATAATCTAATAAAAAATTTCAACTCAAGAGATTAACAAACCCAAGGGATTATTAATATTATAAACCAAAACAACTAATAGACACAAGGGTCTAATATTATAAGCTAAAGGAATTGGTGAACCCAAGGGATAAATATTATTATTATAAACCAAAAAATTAATAAACCCTAAGAATTAATATTTTAAACTCAAGAGACTAATAAATCATAAGAATTAATATTTTAAACTTAAGAGATTAATAAATCCAAGGAGTTATTAATATTATAAACCAAAAGAAATAATAAAACCAAGGATTTAATATTACAAACCAAAGGAATTGGTGAACCCAAGGGATAAATATTAAAGACCTAAGCGATAAATAAGGTGAAGGTATCAATATTAAGAACACGAGAGATTAATAAACCCTAAGAATTAATATTTTAAACAAACAAACCTAAAAAATTAATAAACTCTAAGGATTAATATATCCAACTCAAGAGATTTTAAAACCAAAGTGATTTTTCATATTATAAACCAAAATAACTAATAAACCCAAGGGTTTCATATTTCAAACCCAAGGAATTGGTGAACCCAAGGGATAAATATTAAAAAACTAAGGGATCAATAAGTGGAAGGGATCAATATTAAAAACATAAGAGGTTAACAAAGCCTACAAATTAATATCTTAAATAGAAATGATTGATAAAATCAGATGATTATTAATATTATAAACCCAAGGGAATAATATTAAAGCTAAGAGATTAATATTATAAACCTCAAGTATATAAAAACCTTTAGATAAATGCTATAAACCATAAAATAAACATGAATGAGCATGCTTGATTTAAACATTGAGACAATTGTTGTCACAATGCGACGCTGGACGAAGAATGACGATGGTTGACCATGGTTGATTTTCATATTGAGACGATCTTTCTCACAATGTGATATTTTACCATGGAAGACTTTAATCAAATATGAATAACAATGATTAACAATGTTCTCCCATGGTTGGTTTACATATTCACATAATGTTTTTCATAATATGACATTTCACTATGCATTAATATTAAAGTGTATGACTAATATTTAATGCCTAATATTACCAACCCAAATATTTAGAAAACTTAAAGATTATTAAACCCTAAGAGTTAATATTTTAAACTCAAAAGCCTAGGAAATTAATAAACCCTAATAATTAATAATTTAAAATCAAGAGGTTAATAAACCAAAGGGATTATAAATATTATAAACCAAAAAAACTAATAGACCCAAGGGTTTAATATTATAAGCTAAAGGAATTGGTGAACCCAAGGGATAAATATTAATATTACAAAATAAGAAATTAATAAACCCTACGAATACATATTTTAAACTCAAGAGATTAATAAAGCACAAGAATTAATATTTTAAACTGAAGAGATTAATAAACTCAAGGAGTTATTAATATTATAAACCAAAAGAACTAATAAAACCAATGGTTTAATATTACAAACCAAAGGAATTGGTGAACCCAAGGGATAAATATTAAAGACCTAAGGGATACATAAGAACAAGGGATCAATATTAAGGACATAAGAGATTAATAAACCCTAAGAATAAATATTTTTAACTGAAGAGATTTTAAAACCAAAGGGATTATTAATTTTATAAACGAAAATAACTAATAAACCCAAGGGTTTTATATTTCAAACCCAAGGGATAAATATTAATAACTTCAGGGATCAATAAGGTGGAGGGATCAATATTAAAAAAAAAAAAAAGATTAACAAATCCTACAAATTAATATCTTAAACAGAAAGGATTGATAAACTCACATGATTATTAATATTATAAACTCAAGGGAATAATTTCAAAGCTAAGAAATTAATATTATAAACCTCAAGTATATAAAAGCCTTTAGATAAATACTATAAACTGTAAAATAAACATGGTTGAGCATGCTTGATTTAAACACTGAGACAATTGTTGTCACAATGTGATGTTGGAGGAAGAATGACAATGGCTAGCCATGGTTGATTTTCATATTGAGACAATCTTTGTCACAATGTGACATTTGACCATGGAATATCTTGATCAAATACGACTAACGTTGATTAATAATGGTCTCCCATGGTTTGTTTTCATATTTAGAAAATGTTTTTCATAATATGACATTGGACCATGCATTAATATTAAAGTGTATGACTAATATCTAATGCCTAACATTACCAACCCAAATATTTAGAAAACACAAAGATTAATGAACCCTAAGAATTAATATTTTAAAACTCAAAAGCCCAAGAAATTAATAAACCCTAAAAATTAATAATTTAAACTCGAGAGATTAATAAACCAAAGGGATTATAAATATTATAAACAAGAAAAACTATTAAACCCAAGGGATAAATATTAAAAACCTAAGGGATCAATAAGGCCAAGGGTTTAATATTAAAAACACAAGAGATTAATAAACCTAAGAATTAATATTTTAAACACAAAAACCTAAAAAATTAATATACCATAATCTAATCAATATTTTAAACTCAAGAGATTAATAAACCGAAGGGATTATTAATATTATAAACAAAAAAAACTAATAAACCCAAGGGTTTAATATTAAAAACACAGGAGATTAATAAATCCTAAGAATTAATATTTTAAACACAAAAACCTAGAAAATTAATTTACCATAATCTAATCAATATTTTAAAATGAAGAGATTAATAAACTCAAGAGATTATTAATATTATAAACCAAAAGAACTAATAAATCAAAGCATTTTCTATGATAGATTATGGCTCTATATTTTGGTAATGGTAGACCACGTTCAATCATGTTATCAACCAAAAGGACAAACATTATAAATCCTTGGGATGATTATTATAAACCCAATATATTAATAATCCCAATGGTTTATTAAACCTTAACGTTATAAACCCAGTGGAATAATATTAAACCTTAGGGTTAGTATTATAAACCAAAGTATTATGAACCCTAGGGTTAATATTATAAACCAAAGTATTATAAACCATAAGATTAATATTATAAACAAAATGGGTTAACATTATATATCCTTGGGTCTAATGTTATAAATTCAAAATATTAAAAAACCCAAGGGTTTATTAAACCCTAACATTATAAACCGAAAGGAATAATATTAAACCCTAGTGTTAGTATAATAAACCGTGGGATTTGAATATTATAAACCCACAGGATTAATATTATAAATCCTTGATATTAATACTATAAACCCAAAATATTAATTAACCCAAGGGTTTATTGATATTAGAAACTCAAGGGATTAATAAACCATCGAGATTATTAATATTATAAATCTAGGAAATTGATATTATAAATCAAATGGATTAATAAACATAAAGGATTATCAATATTATAAACTCAAATTATTAGTAAATAGAAGGGATTAATATTAGGAACCAAACGGATGAAAGCAAGCCAAGGGATATGTAGGATACATATTATAAATGCGTGAGAATAATATTATAAACTCAAAATATTAATACACCCAAGATTTTATTAAACCCTAACATTATAAACCCAATGTAATATTATTAACCCTCATATTAGTATTATAAACCAAAGAATTAGAAACCCTAGGATTAATATTTTTTATTTTTTATTTATTTTTATTTATTTATTTTTTTGAATATGTCTACTCCTATTATTGATACAAAAATTTTACAGAGAGGTCCCAGCCTCAAAAGATCTTGCCCAGAGTTGCAGCATTCTGACAATTATAAAACTGATGGCTAACCAAAAAATTCCAAAAGCTGGAATTGCTACCCTATTTTGAACCATACAAATAGTAAAATGCCACCCATGCAGGGGAAACCAGCTATTAGACATAGTAGCAAAGGTTTGAGTATGTGAACTGATGAAACAAAAACGCAGAGAATCAAACCCAAATGAGCGACTGAGAGAGAAAAACTTGAGTGAGTAGACGTGTTTAGGAATCATGAGATTTGGTTGGCGTTTCTTCGACGATGCGGCAACCATACTCATAGGGGTCTTCATCCACCGCCTGATGTTCAAATTTTCCACTGGAGCCACCACGCTTGGGATCGCTTGGGCCAGCAAGATGGCTTGTGTCATGAATCGCGCTGCTATAGGGCTCCTTACGCTTCAGGCTATCAGAGGGAGGAGTGATATGTGTAGCGCTGATGTTCTTCTCCATAGGCGCACCAGGAATTTGGACATCCTCAGCTGCATAGTCTTCATGAAATTCAATGGTGATCCTGGCTATAATGGTGGATTGACTGAGAGCAGAGGGAATGCGGAGCTGAGCCGTGTGGGACTGAATAGGGGGGGAAGTGGTGTAACCGGGATATGGGGGGAGCCCCTTGCAAATGTGGACTGCCTAGACCCACGGCCTAGACCACTCTTGGTGGCTGGATAGCAGCCAGAGAGGTACTCTAAGGATTGGGAGGTCGAGCCAGAGGTGGAAGAAGAAGGCCGACGGGCCACATGCCCTCGACTGGTGCCTCTCCTGTACCTCATGCGTTGACGCAATCTAGGCATGGTGCAGCGGGTAGGCAAGGCAATGCAAGACTCAGTAGTGCGATGGCGGGGAACACAGCCCACAGAAGAATACAAGGGAGCACAAACAGGCAGAGCCGAGACACAATCAGTAAGCGAATTGGGCCAGATTTTACAGAAAGGGCTATGAGTAAAATGAATTCCTGGCATCAGCTCGATACAACAAGCGAGAGCACACCGATTCCCAGTACCAGTCCGAGAGCGAGGCTCTGCTGCCGCAATGGAACAGCTCGAGCTTAGAGGAGTAGCAGAAATGAAACTGGAGTGCGACGCCATGGTAGAAATGCAGACGGACTGTCGTGGGAGAGTGAGATGCATTAAGGTAGCATTGAAGACTCTGGCAGGGTGATAAATGCAAGGCCTCGTGCGGAGCTGGGTGACGGTGGTATATGTCCACACGCCAACCCACCATGCCTGTCCACGCGCCAACGTACAACGAAGATCAATCACCCGCATCCGGGGAACCCTGGGATTAATATTATAAACCCAAGGGATTTACATTATAAATCCTTTGAATTAATAGTATAAAACCAAAATATTAATAAACCCTAGGGTTTATTAAACCCTAACATTACAAACCCAATGGAATAATATTAAACCTTAGGGTTAGTATTATAAAGAATAGCCATGATTAAATATGGTTAAGTAATGTTGTGTATTCCGAAAATGAGTAACAATGATTAACTATGTTGGAAATGTTTGACCATATATGACCATGGTTGAGTTTTCTTTACCATTTTTTATTAGAATGATTACAATGGTTGACCAAGGATGACCATAGCTTACTATGGTTGACCAAGGATAACCATAGCTTACTATGGTTGAGCAAGGTTGACAATAGGCTACTATGGTTGACCATGTTTGACCATAGGCTACTATGGTTGAATACAGCTAACTATGGTTGTGTATTTTCGAGCATGTGTGACAATGATTAACCATGATGGCAATGTTTGACCATGTATCGACATGGTTGAGTTTGTTTTACCATGTTTGATTAGAATGATTACAATGCAAATCTTAATATTATTATTTATGCCTACTTGATTACTTTATGTCCGACAGCAACCAACAATGGCGTCTTAACAAAACTTTCTAGACCCGATCAATTACCTGAACTTAAAGCATTGCGCGGAGGGGCTTCCAGAACCACTTGCCTTCATGAATGCTTAGGGGAGTAACACTATTGCTATTGTTCGGGTCGGGCTTAAACCCCTGATACCATCGGATTCATTAAGACAGCAATCCAGCATTGCCAGGAGATTCATGGATCCCAGTCTCAGCATTGCTAGAATATGCCTAGCCAAACTGCATTGCTAGGATATCCCTTACTTGCCTTTTCATGTTAGAGTGCTTTAGTCCATTTGGTTGTAGCTGGTGTCTATTTGGTGTAGTTGGTAGGCACTTAACCAACTACACTCAAGCAGATCTTCATATAGGTATTCTTTGTGCCATGGCTAAGACAGCAAGTGAAATGATTTCCGTTCAATTCGTTCAACCGGTTCAGCTCGTCTATACTTATATGCCCCTGCCACGGATGGATACGGAGATGGATACGCCCTAAGCATGCCTGGAACTGGATCTAGATCAATCTACAACAATATAGCTCAGGGCTGCCTGGAACTGGGTCTTCTGCTGCCTTTGGTTCTGCCTTTGCATCTATAAATAAATTGCTTCTTTTGCTGGATCTACTGAATCATATGCTGAACACGCTAGGATGTGCATAAACCCTCCACACGCTAGCATGGCTATTGTTAGCTTTGCTGCCTTTCCTGCTTGTTTACTTGTTGCACTAATTAGAACTAACTGTATGTCACTCTAAGGTGGAGTGCATGGGCCTCTACGGCTCTAGCAGAGAGACTGGCTCTACAAAATACTACTCACTTAGCGGATGTATTTCTCTTTATTAGAGATGGATTTCATATAACATCGTAATGACAAGGACGGAGGGCTCACCTGACGTTAGGAGGGCATTAAGCCCGTCTCGACCAAAGGCCCGGTAGGGACTCATTCATTCATATGGGTGAGGATCACTAATAATCTTAATATTATTTATATTAATAGTGTAAATTTTAGTATCAATAAAGTTATTTATCACTAATGATCTTAATACTATTTATATTAATAGTGCTAATTTTGGTATCAATAGTAATATCATTCATAATATTAATCATCATATTTTTACAGTCAATATAACTAAAAAAGGAATATTAATAATAAAAAAAATATTTACTATTATAAAAAAAGCATTATTAATATTATTTATCAATATTAATGTTAATAGGATTTATATTAACCATATTAATGTAATTAATCATATTAATATTATTAATAAAATTTTATTAATATTATTGTTATAATTTAAATGTTATTAATAATTAAAATGTTATTTTCATTATTAATATAGTTTTTAGTATAAATCATAATCATCATTATTTAAATACTAATTATTAATAGTATTTTTAGTATATATTAAAATGTTAATGTTATTAATGTCATTTTTATTAGTGTAGGGTTTTTAATATTGGGGTTCTAAATTAGGAAACTTAATATTATAAAAATATGAAAATTAAAATTTAGAAAAACTTAATATTATAAAGTATAAATATATAAAATTATAAAATAACATAAAATTTAAAAAAAAAAACAAAACAAAACAAAACAAAACATAGTTGGTCAATATATACTTCTACGCTAATACACTAAGTATATTAATAATATTAATAAATAGTTAATCAATATTAATAAAAATAATACTATTAATTAATATTAATAATATTAACATCAATATTAATTAATATTAATATTGATTAATTATTTATTAATATTAATCAATTAAAAATAATAATATCAATATTAAAATATTAATTATTAATGTTATTAATATTAATATTACTATTTTATTATAAAATTTAATAAATTATAAAACTAATTTATGGTTTTAAAACTATGAAAAACTAATATTATTATAAACTTAATAAACTTATTATTAATATTATAAAACTCTTAATAAAACATTATATTATTATAAAGAAAAGATTAATTTTACTACATTAATAAAAAATTAATAATAATAATAATAATAATAATAGTCTAAATCCAATAAAAAATTTAAATATCTAAATACAAATTTAATGATAAAAATTATCTTATTATATTAAAACCTAATAACGAAAAAAACAAACTATATACCAAAATATTAAAAAAATACTATTATAGTTACATTAAAATGTAAATGGAGAGGGCTGCAATAATTCAAAGGTTCTAGACCATGTTTTACTAGACATGCCAATATTTAAATTTTCATTGTATTTTTAATTTCACTCTTTAATATAAAATTTTTAATATAAATAAAACCTCTCATAATTGTTTTAACTTGTAACACATGAGAGGAACACAACCTGATTTCAATATATTTTTAATTTCAATGCTTAATATAAATAAAACCTCCCTAAAAGTTAAATTTAAATCAAGAGCGTTACAACAGCTCTGGCCACCATAAATGTAACGCATACTTTAGGTTATGGGACACATTTTACTTAACAACAGCCAAGTGTCAATGTATTTTTATTTTTAATTAGATATTTATTCTTATATTTCTCTAATCCTCATAAGTGGTGATACATAAAAGGCATAGTAAAATTTTAATATTATTTGGTAAAAAATTATTTTAATCAAGGTTTAAACATATGATTTAAATATGCAAGGAAGTTATGATTTTGATTTTCATTCACGTATATAGTGGACGAGAATATACTAGCATCTTTCAATTTAGACGATAAGATCAAAAAAATTAATTAGAAAAATCATTAAAGTGGCGAATTCCAACAAGAGGGGCGCCTATCGGCATAATTATAAATGGTGTAGATTCTCTAATGTGAACTTATTCTTGTACATAGTTATTTTAAAGAGATATAAAATTTATATTAAATTTAATTTTTGTTGCACTTGTTGTGTAGATAGGTTTGCTCTATTTAATAATAAAAGTTTTTAGAATTTCTATTCATTAAAATATATAAAATTATAGATGGTGTAGATTCTGTAATGTTAATCTATTCTTGTACTTAGTTATTTTAAAGGATATTAAATTTATATTAAATTTATTTCTTTTTGCACTTGATTGTGTAGATAGGCTTACTCTATTTTATAATAAAGTTTTTAGAATTTCTATTCATTAAAATATATAAAATTATAGATGGTGTAGATTCTGTAATGTGAACCTATTCTTAATGGCATACATAATTCCATGAATCAAGAGTTTTTTTAAACAAATTTTCATTTTCTTATTTCCACTCTCCATTTTACAAATTCTCATAATTAAGAATGGAAAATAAATATTTTAATTACTATACTGATTTACAAATGGGAAATAAATATTTTAATTACTATACTCATTCATCAACAATTTATATAATTATGTTAATTTTATTCTTATACGGTTCTTAAAAATTTTCTCAATTTTAATTATACGGTTCTTAAAAAATTTCTCAATTTTAAATGTACCTTTAAGGAAATATGAGAAAAAATGCAGTAGCCATGCTAGCCCTCATCATCCTACGCTCTTTGCTTGAGAATATGTTGCAACTTATTTTGATTTAGCCTTTCCATAAATTCGAAGGAGTTCGGGAAACATCCTTATTTTTCTGATTCGGAAATTGGAGTCAAGGATCTAAAATGGCTTCCATACACTGAAAGTTCAGGAAAAGGAAATTGCATTTTATGTGTTATCTTTAGTTTCATGAGCAATAGACACTACTCTTTTGACACTACTTTTTTTTTAGTATAGTTTTAAAGACAAACAAGTGGATAATTGCAAACTCATTGTTGTACTACATTAAAGGCCTTCTAAAGTATATCCGTTGTTGCCTTGATGATATTGATAGGGTGGAAGGTTATGTGGGGTCGGACTCAGCATCACGGGCACTGTTGACATGCCTATTGACAATGCATGGTTCTCTCCACATCGACTTTTGGTGATGTTACTTTAGCATGCACTTGGTTGGTCTTCAAAGCTTATTTGTTACGTGCAATCTATGGTTTACGGGGTAGGACTTGGATAAGTAGCTCTATCCCTTTTTGTTGGTGGCGCGAAGTAAAGGCAAAAGTATTCGCGGTGGAATCGTGTGCAAGTTGCCTTTTTTAAGTTTGGTGTTGAAGAACTAGGGAGATGGAGCTTTTAGATCTTGCATTCATATTTCTTGTTACATTTGTCTATGGTTTATTTGGGCATTGTTATGTAACCTTGTGTTTTTGGTTGAAGTCTTTAGTTTTGTTGTTCTAATTTGTGGGTAACTTGCACTTGGTTTTTGTTCTAATTTGTAGGTAACCTGCACTTGGTTTTTTTTAGCGTTGTTGCTTACTATACTTTTGGAGCAGATATTTACATAAACTTTGCTATCTCTTGAAATGTGTGCATATTTGCCTTTAATGTAATATATTTTATATTATATTAATGAAAACCCTAAATACCATTTAAAAAAACAGTAGGAAAATAAATTTAAAATTCACAGAATGGCTTTGCTTGATGCAATAGCATATCTTTATTTACTCATGGTGCCCAACCCTATAGGCATGGTGCCCGTGACGCTGCTGCTTGACAAGTTAAGCAGAGAAATATTCTCTGGCGATATCGATAACCGCTGGAGATTTCATGTAAGTCACGAAGCTTCGCTACCACTGTCGACACACTCACGGCTAACTACCTCCTCACAATGCGCGTTGAAAGTGGAGGGTAATAAGTATGCCAAACAGATTTCCTCAATAAAATAGACAGAAATACCAACAAAATAGAAGTATCAAATATTAAAAACATATAACGAGTGGAAGTAGAAGTTAATGTCTCTACTAATTCATAATTTAATCATTTTAATTATATATTCATAATTATATTTACTTTAAAAAATTATAATTATACATATTTTCACATTCTAAATTAAATTCTACATAACATACCCATTAAATATTTATAGTAAATCAAAATATTAGAAAGCAAACGTAAGAATGTGTAACAAACATAATATGTAATGAAGAAACTACTTCGCAAAGTAAGATCAGTGTGAAGCACTTCTATAGTTGTCGGCCCTTCCTGTCATATCTGGTTCTGCCATTGACAGGATGAAGCTTTGTCGGGGCTCACAAATAGATTGTATTCTAGCCGAGCAACAATCGGTTATTGTTAGCGAGTCAAGTGGTAGAGTGGATAATATGCCCTTGGTAGAATTTTCTCAAGAAGAGGTTGCGAGTATTTTTTATCAGGTTTTTTCTCTTTCTGTTGCAGATTGTCTTGATTCTTGGAACTATCTGGAGGTGTGTATAAGCTCTAGTTTGGTTAGAGATTTTGTAACCCAATGACATCAAGACTCAGTTCTTCGATTCTGCTGGATAAATTAATGTAGGTCTGAATGTTTTCTTGGGAATGTAGCTACTTGGTCCGAGTTGTGGATAATAATTTGTTAATGTGATTCCATTATTCAGTCTTAACGTTCTTCTGAAGGTTTCTAGGGTTGACAATATATTTCTCTAAACATTTTGTTATGTCAATGACCTATGCCGAGGGTTGGAGGTGTGTATAATTATCATTCTTGCATATTTTGCATATACATTGTTATTGGCTCTATATGCTGGATACAAGACGGATGGTAGAACACGAAGGTAGTGCTGGCTATCATTCTCCAAGAAACCTAGAGTCCTCTTCTGAATAGAATATCAGATACCAACATGGAACAACAAATGGTATGGACTGTGATGCAAGTGGATAGACTCTCTCATCATATCACGCCCTTTTAAGAATTTTGGATTTCGTTTCTGCTCAAGATGGCGGACTTGCCCAGGCTGCATATGCTGTTGTTGTTGTAACGTATAGATGCTCACATGCCCAAGGGACTGGTTTTAACGGCGAGTTATCTTACCGTTTAATAATCGGCAACCCAATTGCCGGAATCATTGATGGTTATACAAGAATTTCAAGATTTTAAAGGAGTTGGTGGGTTCTGACAGTGGACTGATAGTCCCCTCCACAATTTCAATAAAATATTGGGATCACAAAGGTGGCGGCAGCTATTTATAGCGTTTCAGTTGTTTTAAAATGGCATAAAAAGTAACATCACATGGGATTCTGACGCCGTTTTGGACTACTGATATAAATCATTTGTCCTTACAGTTGGTAGAAAGATTTATGGGAGCTTCTATCGAGCTTTCTCTGACTCCAGGTGTTTTATTAGAAGAGTCATAAGGGGGGGATTGATCATATTGGTGGCGTCTGCAAATATTGATGGACTCTGTAAGCCGTATGTGCTATCTAACAAGGCTATGCTCGAGTTGACTTCCCGAGGCTTGGAATACTTTATGCATTCCTTTTCCATATATAATTAGTTTGGCGATCTCTATATATGGAAGCCCGGATGCAATGCGACGGGATTATAACTTCATTCATACTCGGGATTAGAGTATTCATATGATATGACCTGGCTGACGTTTTTGGTCTTTTCAACAACATTCCTATATTTGATTGAGAATGCTGCCTAATATAATCCAAATATAATATTTGCGTCCTTTACACCTTTCGGCTTTTGAAGATTTCTCTTACACAGCTGGCGGTGCTACGTTGCGTGGTGTCGGTCAGATGCACAATCATCTGACAAGTCACATGGCAGTCCTCGGTACTGGAATGAAGGAATTGAGTTTGGGTTTGGATTCGGATACCTCGGCACATGAGGCATTCATTAAGGCAACCATCACAGCGGAACAGAGAAATGGGAGAGACTCTGAGGTGGACAGTTTGATTATTAAACAGGCCCTCCTAAACTACCCTTCTGCCGAGGTGAAAATGCATGGTGGGCACAAAAGGAATTACCATAAGAAGAACAATTTTGGACGATGCAGAAGAAACAAAAACTGCTTCAAACAGAAGATGGAGATTAGGGAAATCAACTTGGATCATGATGACTTATGTCGAAGAGTGGCCAGCTTGCAGAAAAGGGCGCTAATTGGGATATGGATGTTCTCGAAGAGTAATGAAGTTCATATGGACAATTGGGTTAAACAATTTTAGTTTCGGATTATTGGATACTCTCCAAAAATTAGTATGCTATTGAATGGATGGTTCAGCATCCATTTCATGGATGAGAAGGACATATTTAAGATAATACACAGGACCGGGCACGTAGTTTCATGCAGCTGGTCCCCTGGTATTTAGGTTTTAACCCAGTCATGGAAGCCCCAAGGAGTCGGGTGATTTGGGTTAAACTGCCAGGACTTCCGCTTGAATTTTGGACTCTCAAAGCGCTTGGAGCCATTGGGAACTCCATTGGAAGTACTAAATATATTGACCCGAGCATTGTTGGTGCCAGTGATAAAAGAATTGCATGGATTTTGTTCGAGGTGAATTTTGCTGGTGGTCTTCCCGGGAACGTGTATCTGATATGGGGACAACGCCGACATCGCCAAAGAATTGATTTTTGGGGCATTCCATTCAGATGCCTCATATGCCACAAGACCGGACACCTTCGGGATAATTGTCCTTCTCGCATTCGAGATGGATGTATCGGGATAAATAGGTCGGATGGGCGACGACAAAATCATGCTGCTCCAGGTACTCCGAGTGGACTTATTTCAGGTAACTCTATACCTTTATCCTCTGATGATGACGCTTATGTTTCAGCAAACGGACATAGTGATAGGACGGTTCCAGTTGATGATGGGGTGGGTCAGGATTTCTTTAATTCTGAACTGGTTCCTTGTGATGTTGGGGTGGGTCGGGATTTCTCTCATTCTGAACCTAGTAATCTGGGGCCTAGGATGATGATGGGGCGGGAAACTTTTATCTCTGAGCCTAGTAATCTGCTGCATAGGGGGGGGGACAAGAATAATCCATCTCTCTCCAACAATGCGTCGGTACCTGCTGAATTTGTCAGGAATTTAAGGGTTGCATCTCCAACACCCGCGTCCACGGTGGACCCTCCTTTATTCCATTCTACCAAATTTTTGATTGGGGAACTGTCTAATGCACAAGAGACCAGGAAATTGGTTGCATCATATGCACCGCTTTCAACGCCCAAATGAGCCTGTGGCCCTATTTGAATCCCCCCGGAATTAGGTGGGGAGCGACATAGACTCACTATTGGGTAACCTGAATCTTGACTTAGCCACTCTAACTGTTTTTTAAAAGCCCATTGTCTCCCCTGATGGTGTCTTTCCCCACACTAATGCCTCCAATGTCACTATCAGAAAGAAAAAAAAAAATTGATCGAGACATTCAAGAGGCAGACTTAGGGCATTGTCACTCTTTTCCGATGAACATGATAATCTTACAGACATACCCATTGTTGTGGCTGATGATATCAATGGAAATCTATGGGTTCTTAGAGCAAGTAACCCCGCATATGCCCCATGATGATCCAATTTCTATCTATGAATATATGGGGGATAGGCAATGCCTCCAAACTACATTTCCTTCGGAATCCTTTTGCCTCTGAGGTACCTTGTATTATCTTATGTCAACAAACCTTATGTCTCTGGGGAAAGGCCATCAATGCATTCTTAAGCATTCGACAAGGTTGGAATGCAGTGGCAGTTGATGCTACTGGACATTCTGGTGGTATGATTGCACTCTGGAACCCGTTTTGGGCGAAGTTCAGGGCCTACAGTTTTTTTGGAGGGATTCTTTTGGCTGGTTATATTCGGGGTATTGAAGGTTTTTTCAACATTTTCAATCTTTATGCACCATATCAAAACATATTATCATTTTGGAACAAACTTCATAAATCGGGGATCCTATCCTTACAAAATTTGATTATTATGGGTGACTTTAATTCTACTTTGCAGTCTGATGAAATTTGGGGTGACAGGGCAAGGAATAATAGCCTGTCCGACTACATGAATGATATGTTCCTATCATCTCACATTCTTGACATCCACCCAAATCCTATTATCCCCACTTGGAATAATAAAAGGGTGGACGATTCATATATTGGCAAAAGACTCAACAAAGCCATGGTAAAGGACAGTCTCATCAACACACTAGGTATGCCCAGATCATCGGTGCTGGTCTCAGACATATTGGACCATATGCCGATACTTCTCTCATGGAAATTGGGGGGTCTCTCCTATGGATTGCCCTATAAATTTAACTGGGCATGGTTGGAGGACCAGGATTTTGTGAAACTTACAAGGGAGTCCTAGCTGGATAAGGATGATATGGATGGTTTTTCGGGATGGAATCACTTTCATTACAAAATGCATAAAATGAAGAAGCCAGCCAAAAAATGGGAGATCAACAAGAAATAGGCTCTCAAGGCTGAGCTTTGTGATATTATGGACAAGATCAGGAATATATATATGGGATTCACAGAAAAGGCTCTAGATGAGGAGACATATGGTAACCTGAAAGCACTTGGGGACAGGAAAAGGAGATCCTTAATATTGAAGAAATTTCTTGGAAACATAAAAGAAGAAATACATGGTTAAAAGAAGGGATCTAAACACAAATTTTTTTCATAAATGTGCAAATGATAGGAGGAATAGGAATGTTATTTGGTGCATTAAAAGATCGGATGGAAGTTTTGCGGTCACTACTTCTGACATTCAGAAAGAGGCCCTTATACATTACTCATCCTTCTATCAAAAGGATCTCAGTATTGATGAAAGTTGTCAAAAGTGGATCTTGGATCACATCAACAGAATGTATGATGAGGAAGATATTAAGCTATTAGATGAAAATATTTCGGTTGGAGAGGTAGAAGGGATTCTTAAATATTTCTCTCATGACAAATGTCCGGGTTCGGATGGATGGACATCATAATTTTTTCTGTTCTTCTTTGATATAATGGGTGTTGAGATTTCCGAGATGGTGGAGCTGTTCAGGATTACTGGACATATTCCATCAAATTTAAATTCCACTTTTATTACTCTCATCCCGAAATCTGTTGATCCTACCTCATTTGGGGAGTTCCGTTCGATTTCCCTCTGCAATCTATTATACAAGATCTCCTCCAAGATAATTGCCAATCACTTAAAGCAGACTCTTTCTGAACACATTTCTTTGGAACAATATGGTTTTCTTAAGGGTAGATCTATACATGAGGCCATTTTTATTGCACAGGAGATATTACATACTATGCACTCTGAGAAAAGAGAGGCATTGGTTATGAAAATAGACCTATATAAAGCTTATGACACTCTGGACTGGTCCTATTTACGCCTTATATTGTTAAAAATTGGTCTACCTCTTAGGATCATTCATTGGATCATGTCCTGCATTACCACTGCTAGATATGCAGTTATTATCAATGGTCTTCCAACCTCTTTCTTTGAGGTAGGTAGGGGACTCTGACAAGGATGCGCTCTGTCTCCTCTCATCTTCATTTCGATTATGGATGGCTTCAGCAAGATTATGCACATGGCAGAACAAAAGGGCTATGTAAAAGGATTTTCTTTCTCGGATTCCACCTCTACCTCTCACTCTCTTTTTGTGGATGACATGTTATTATTTGTATCTCTTATTAGAAATCACTAGTTTTATGTTCATTTCATGCTTATCAGATTTGGCTCCGCCGTAGAGTTATGTATTAACAAAGCTAAATCTTTTATGTTATATGAATATGGGGACATGGACGAAATATCATTTATTGCTGATTTCCTTGGGGTCAATTACAAACTAGCCTTGGAAGGTTTTCAATATCTTGGCTATAGAATCAAACCATGTGGTTACAATAATAGGGATTGGTTGTGGCTGGTGGATAGATTCAGAGAAAAAAATCAATAAATGGACACACAGATGGCTGACAATGGGAGGCAGGCTCATCATGATACAAGCAGTGTTATCACAACTAATTGTTTTCTGGGGGCATCTCTTCTTTTTACCTGAACAGATTGTTGATAACATTAATAGGATAATTGCTCAATTCTTATGGAATGGATCCGGGAAATCACACAAATATCATCTAATTAAATTGGACACACTATGCCACCCCAAATCTCATGATGGATGGGGCATCCTGAACACGAGGGTGTTCAATAAAGCTCTGCTAATCAAGTCCTTATGGCGTGCTATTAATGGTACTGGTATTTGGAACGACATTATCAAATGTAAGTATCTTGAGGGTGATACCCTTCACCAACTTCTCTAACATGAATTATCATTTCAAAGGGCCTATTCAACTATATGGGACATCTTCAAGAAGATACTGGGACATGTGGCTGATCGTCTAACATGGTTATTTCGAGATGGGAGTCGTATTCCACTAGGCTTCACTAAAATTCAAGGATTCCCCAAGTAATTTAAACCATCTCCCCACCTCATTCATCGGCTTGCACATAGGGGCATCTGCTTCTTATCACAAACTATTCAATCGTGGTCTTTTGGAGCACCAGTTTTCAAAACCGCAGCACAGATGGGCCTTCAATCTGAGGACGCTCTGGATTGGGAACAACTCTATGATACTTTAAGGATGGCGGGGGTATGTTATGCTATGGGGGGAGATATCTTGTGTTGGGATGGGCCAACAAATGGTGTTTTCCTTATTGTCAAAGATATATATTACAACATTAATCTAGAATTATACTTGGGACAAATATCTAGGACTTTTTTCCCTTTCTGGTATCGAAGGATTCCCACAAAAATCATTCTCTTTGGGTGGCTAGTATGGTGAGATAAAATTATTACCTGGAATAACATTATGAAAAGAGGCATAAATGGGCCTAGAAGATGTGCAATATGCTACGAAATGGAGGAATCTACTGAACACATTTTATTTCGTTGCTCTTCTGTAATTCATCTATGTAAGTTATTCAGTGTTCATATACTTGAGCCATCTTGGGCGCCGAAGGACTTTATTTCTGCTGCTGGAGAATGGGACAAATTAAAAAGCAAGTTTAGATCTCTCCCATTTTTTCTCATATGGGAAGTTTGGCTAGCTAGGAAAAGGCTTATCTTTGATGGTACTCCATTTATCATTCCCTACATATTTGCTGCCATAATGAGATGGATTGATGAATGGATTCCAAATGAGATTAAGATGATGGATGGATCCCACAGAATTCGACCACATGAGATATCCATCCCCGCAATTTTCTTTGATGGAGCGTGCAAAGAGGGCATTACAGGTTGTGGTGCTTGGATTAAGTTGTATCGGAGAGAAAGGATCCACTTACATTGGAATGGTGGTCCGGGGACCAACAACAAAGCGGAGGTTATGGCCTTATGGGGTGGACTTCTTGCTGTTGTCAATCTAAATTTGACAGAGGTCCATATCTATGGAGATTCTAAATTGATTATTGATTGCATCTCTAGTTTCCAGCACACGAAAAATCCGGGACTACAGGGTTGGCTCAAGAGGACGCAAAGATTATGGCATAGATTGGACAATCCACCTATCTCTCACATTTATAGAGAAAACAACATGAGGGCTGGCGGGTTATCAAAAAGAGGAATGAATGCAGCTTTTGGGATTTTTCAAGTGGTTCACTTTAGGGATGGGGCACAAATTTGGAACAGCTCTATTCCAATTCCATAGAATCTTATCTTCCCTCCTGGAGCGCTGGTCCAATTATATTATCCAGCTATGGTCTATCTCATATATTATATATGGGTATTTTTTTTGCTTCTAATACAGTCTGCTACTTATATATTTCTTCTTTTCAAGTGAACATCTATAAAACACTTTGTCCCAGCGAGCCTGATATGAACCACACCTCTCAAGCGACCCTGCTGTGTTTTTCTCAAGCGAGCCTGATTTTGAACCACACCTCTCAAGCGAGCCTGCTATGTTTTTTCTCAAGCGCCCACCTCTCAAGCAAGCATGCTTTGTTTTTTCTCAAGCGAGGCTATTTCGTTTTTCCTACATATTCAATACACATCTATTAATAGATAGCGGCTAATGACCACATGTCGATTCAAATCTTCTCCAAGAGAGCTTGTTTTTTCTTATACTTGGTATTTATTTAGATGGTATTTAATGTTGAATCTGAGCAGATTATGGTAACATTCTTAGATGCTTCTGGCCTTCACAAAAATGAGATACAATTTCTTTTTTATCATATGATGTTTTGAATGGCTGTATAAGATAGTTTATCATGTCTGGAATTTTTGACTGGAGAGGAATTATGCCCTCCATAGATTTGTGATCCCACGATGGTAATTTAGGATTTTTTCTTTCTTAGAAGAGGTTCTGGGATCTCTATGGAAAAGTGGATTAGGATGCACCCTTTTCTTATCGGCATAGTTTTTATGTCGATCTTGTGTTGTCTAGATGTTTCTTTGTATTTGTTTAACAATTATTTCCATATCTTGTAAAGCATCTGGTCCCAACACTAGGTTATCCTCAGGTTGGTTCCAACTTAAAAGGGTACGACACTTTCTTCCATAGAGTGCTTCAAATGGACTCATTTTGATGGAGGATTGATAGCTGTTATTGTAGGAAAATTCAGCTAAATGCAAGTAGTCTTCCCATTTTGATGGCCTATCCATCACATACATTCTCAACATATCCTCCAAAATCTGATTTGTTCTCTCTGTTTGATCGTCTGTCTGAGGGTGATAGGCAGTACTAAAATTCAGCTTAGTGCCCATGCCCCCAAACAAACCTTTCCAAAAGGCTGTTGTGAATTTAGCCTGTCTATCTAAAACAATCATCTTTGGGACCCCATGTAGCCTTACTATTTTTTTTAGGAACACATCTGCTACTTGGGCTTTCCCAAAAGTAGATTTTATAGGTATGAAGTGTGCAGCTTTTGTTAAAGTGTCTACCACTACCATCACTGAGTCATGCTGGTACTTGGTTCTGGGTAATCCTATTATGAAATCTATAGATACGGTGTCCCATTTCCATTCTACAATTGGCAAGGGATTTAGAAGACCAGCAGGATGTTGATGCTCAACTTTAACTAGTTGACACTCCATGCATCTATCTAAATATTATGCTACATATTTTTTCATTCCTGGCCAAAACAATTTCTTTTTCAAAGTTGTTAGCATTTTCTGATATCCAGGATGTCCTGCATACCACTGTTTATGATATTCATCTAGGATTTCTTTTTTCAAAATTTCCACATTGGGGATGTACAATCTATTTTTGTAGCAGATCAGCCCTTTTTGGTTTTCAGTGTATTCAGCCATTTCTTTCTTTAATATTTTCACTTGTAGATTCTCATAGTTTGGATCTTGGTCTGCTACATTTTTCACTAATTCTTCTAAATCAAAACTAGCACTGCTTCCAATGTTGCTTATGTTTTGGCAAGCATTTATGCTCAGTGCATCAGCAATTTTGTTTTCTTTCCCTCTGATATGTTTTATGTCTATATAAAATTCACTCAGAAAAGACAGCCATATGGCTTGTCGAGCATTCAAATCAGTTTGGGAAAAGAAGTAATTAAAACTAATATGATCAGTCATCAATGTAAATTTCTTTCCAAGAAGATAGTGTCACCACATCTTCAAGGCATGGATTACAACAGCCAATTCCAAATCATATGCACTATAGTTCTGTTCATGTGTCTTAAGTTTCCTAGACTCATATGCAATAACAGAATTTTCCTGCAACAGAACTCCTCCCAATCCCTCTCTATAGGAATCTGTACACACAAAAAATTCTTTATCAGGATCTGCAATCTTCAGTATAGGGGCTATAGTGAGTTTTAATTTTAGTTGTTCAAAATTGTTTTGGTATTTTTCAGTCAACACAAATTTGACACCTTTTCTTTGTAGTGAAGTTATGGGATATGTTATTGCAAAAAATCTTTCCACAAATCTGTGATAATAACCTGCAATTCCCATAAATGATCTCACTGCTGAAACATCACTTGGTACCAGCCATTCTCTAATAGCCTTTATTTTTTCAGGGTCAACAACCAACCCTTGTTCAGAAATAATATGCCCCAAGTATTGAATTTTGTCTTTATAGAATTCACATTTACTAAATTTGGCATATAACTGGTTTTCTTTCAAAGTTTGCAAAACTATCCTCAAGTGCTCTTTGTGCTCCTCCTCACTTTTTTAATAAAATAAAATATTTTCTATGAACAATAGTATGAATTTATCCAGGTACTTGTTCAAAACATTGTTCATTAAGCACATAAAAGTGGCAGGGGCATTTTTCAAACCAAAAGGTAGGACTACAAATTCGTAGTGACCATACCTGTTTCGAAAAGAAGTTTTACTAATGTCTTCCTCCTTAATTCTGAGCTGGTGATATCCAGTCCTTAAATCAATCTTAGAAAATACTAAAGATCCTCTTACTTGATCAAAAATATCATCAATTCAGGGCAAAGGGTATCTGTTTTTAATTCTCAAATTATTTAGCTGACGATAGTCAATGCACATTCTAAAGGTTCCATCCTTCTTTTTCACAAACATCACTGGTGCTCCCCAAGGAGACACACTCGGTCTGATATAACCTTTATCCAGCAATTCTTGCAATTGCATTTTCAGTTCCATGAGTTTCGGGGGGCTCATCCGATAAGGGGCTCTGGAAGCAGGTGTTTCTCCAGGCACCAAATCGATTGAAAAGTCAATCTCTCTTTTCTGGGGAAGATGAGGAATCTCATCTGGAAAAACTTCCTTAAACTCTCTTACTACTGGCAGAATGTCCAGCAGGTTTTCTTCTGGTTGTTGTTCTAATTCTTCAACATGTACTGCATATACTCAATATCCTTTCCTAGCTATTCTTTTTAATTGCAGTGCTGATATTTGTCTTACAAATATTGGTTTTGGTTTTCCCTTGAGAATAAAAGGTTTCCCTCCCTCATCTATGCAATACAGAGTTTTATCCCAACAATTCATCGTAGCCTTTCTCTTTTCCAACCAGTCCATTCCTATCAGCAAGTCATATGAGCCTAAGGGCAGAATGTTTAAATTTACTTCTGTCTGACAATCATTTAATTTAATTGTTGTTTGAGGTAACTTATGAGTTACTTTCCTCTTGGTGCCAGTGGCTAACTGGACCAACCAAGACTGCTGAAATTTTTCAGTCTTGAGATTGCATTTTTCTACAACTTGTGGACTAATGTAACTCAAAGAAGAACCCAGATCAATTAAAACCGTAACAGATTGGTCAAGAATCTTACCTTCCATCTCAACCATGGTAGCTTGGTGTTCTGCTTGTTGATTCTCCAAGGCTGCACTGATAGTGGGTATATTTCCTGCTATATCATTCATTGTCGTAGCTTCTCGATCCCTCATAATCAGCTGAACATTTCAGTGTGGACAATCCCTCAATAGATGAGGTTCTCCACAACCCCAAAATTTCAAAGGCTCCCACATTTTAATTGTTCCTTCCTTCTTATTATCTCCATCTGGTTGTTTGGAACCAACTTGGGACTGAGCAGTTTGACTTTCTTTTGGTTTATTAAATTTTTTCCGCTGATGATCCCTACCAAAGTTCTTTAAGTAAGCTGGTTTCTGTTTCTTTCCTTTGATTTCACCTTTGTTGACCCAGCCTTTCCCATGCTCACCCTTCCCTTTAAATTGCTGGTAGCATAATCTAGCTTTCCTCACTGCTTCGTACATAGTTTTTGGATTATCGAACTTAATATTCTCCTTGTACACAGTAGGCAAACAATTCAAAAACCTTTGCACCTTTGCCTTCTCTTCACGAATGTAAGGGACATACCTTAACGGATTTGTAAAATTGGTGACAAACTCATCGATAGTGAGCTGTCCCAATCTGAGCTCATGGAATTCCATTGCTTTATCATCATAATTACGTTTTTTCAAATAGCGGTTTTTAAAATTGACTTGGAAATCTTCCCAAGTCACTGTTTTTTCATCAATGGCATGGACCATTTTCATCTCCTCCCACCACAAGGTAGTTTTACTCTGTAGCTAGTAGACAGCTAATCTGGCCTTCAGATTGCTTTCATATTCATAGACCTGGAAATACTTAATCATATTCAACAACCAGGCCTCAACATCTTCCTCCTTCTCCCCATCATAGGAGGGAGGTTTGATCTTTCAGAATTCCCCCTGTAATTCCTTTGTTTGTTTATATTGATGTCTAGTAGTGTCATCTTCCTCGGAATCATTAGAGAACTTGCCTTTCTTCCTCTTTCTGGAACCTTCACCTTCTTGGCTGTTCCGTGAAGTCAATTCTCTGATGAGCTTTTCCTGCTTCTCACTGGCTAATGACAGTCTGTCATTCTGGCTTCTTAGCTCAGCCATCTCTCATTGCAAACTGTGCAACATAGCCATCACAAGAGCATTGGGATCTGGTGTATTATCTTCATCACGTAGATCAACATAAATTTCATCACCTTTAGCCATTTTACTTTTTTGTTTCAGTACCACTGTACACTAAACAAAAATTTCAACAAGAAATAATTTATACAGTGAGCACAACAACAACCTAGTTTTGTCTAACATGAGCTCTGATACCACTTATAACGAACGTCATTCTTCACTAATTTTATTTTTCTATTAATGCATTAATTCCCTTTGTTAGCAATAATGCATACATTCAAAAATTTCACCCTTCATGTTGCCTATATCAGTACAGTAAATTTATTTCAATAAAAATTTACATTTGTATACCTAATGGTAACATTTTTTCCAGAGTGTTAGCTTTAGACTTGTCACATTTCTTTTAACTCCCCTTTTTAAATTGGCCCCTATCTTTCTCTTGAGACCGTTAAAAGATTTGTTTCTCTATTGATTTATGGTCCCTTTTATACCCAAAGGTCGATTATAGTATTTAATATAGAGTTTCCATGGTGTACATCTCTCTAACTCTTATGGATGTATAAAATTTGGTTGCACCCATACTATAAATCGTGACTATGGTCATGTTCTATCCCATTTCTATGGGACTTTCAAACCATACACCTCAACATGTGTCATTATATCATTTCTCACGGTGAAATCGATCTCTCAACAATGTCTATGAAACAAATGCTCTTTTCTATTATGTCATACATGGTATTCAAGTGACATAATGATGTATCGTTCAACCGTCTCATGTCAATTTATTTAGGGTAGGTAATTTTTCTGACATGTAATAAATTCTATTCTCGTTGGAATTCGATGAAATTACCTTTCCATTAACGTTCTATTCCCTCTCGGATTCCTGAATCTAGATATGTGGTATTTTATATTGTTTTTAATGGTGAAACGTTGAGCTTTGTTAAACGCTCCTTTTTGTACTGGTACATTTGGTAATTAACGTGGCACGTTTGGCGTTTAATGCGAAAGGCTTGGGTCATATCACTCAAACGCTCCTCCATCCGTGTGTGGAATGCCCGATGGTTGCACTTGGACGATTGGATGCGTTTAGGGTTTATGACTCCAAATGTTATAAAACTCACCATCTCAAAACGAGTTTATTTCTTCGCTCTCCATTCTCAGAGTGCGTTTTCTTCTGGCTTCCTTCCCCAGTGATGCGTATGGACTGCCTCTACACTATGGCGAGGACTTCGCTCAAGTCGATGCCTCCTCGCTCATTAACCAAGGTATGGTATTCGATCCAGAACGTATTTGACAGAGGCATTGAGTTTTTCCAAGATATTAAGGACTGTGGCTCGTATTTTGTTTTTGTCACAATTATTATCTAAGTCACAACTTCTGGAATTACTATGGCGTAGTATAATGATACATTCATTTTCATGAGTTTCTGTGATTTATATTTGGGAAGATTGATGGTAATCCCAAAGTGCTTATGGTCGTGTTACACAGCCCATATGGCTTCGTTGCATTTGTTTATATATATATATATATATATATATATATATATATATATATATATATATATATATTATGTTTTATGAATTATTACTACATTCCTTCCAATACCAGTATTGATATTCATACATTGTATGACACGATTGGCGTGTTATTTTGTTTGACATCGTCTCGGCATGGGAATTTCCTCCCCAACTCTATTCATTTCAATAGGCGGTATACGATTCGGTTTCTACGTGTATGCCACAGAGCTTTCTACTCTAAACACTTCGTTTTATGCTAACCCTCGTTCGTGCATCCTAAAGTAGGTACACGATGCCTATGTGTCTATATTTTTTTTGTTTTTGATTAAACTGATATTATGATTTTATCCTCAGTATTCGTCCGACACTACCATGTCGTCCATGGAATTGTGAAACGCTTCCTTCTTATCTGTGTTCGGAATGCGCCCTTCCTGAATTTGTTTAGGTACAAATCTGCTCTACTATGTGGTTTAATGTTATCGTAATTGTTATTTGAGTATGCACCCAGGGTTTATTAATTTTGGTTCTGTTGGTAATTCGTCAGGATTTCTCATCTCACCCTGGCTATCTCTCTCAGGTGAGAATGACTACTTAAATGTCCTTCTTTCCTTGAATTATTACATTACATTTAGTTTTGCTATCGTTTATTTATATCGGCTTGTTTACACACAGCCTCAAGATAGTCTCTAACTCATTCTGTTGTCATTTAGGTACATAGGTGACTGACATTATTGGAAATTCCAATGAGGTTAATCGCCGAGATATTACTTTTGATGTTTAGGAGTTAACGCTCGTTTTATTCCTATTCCAGGTCGGTATTTACCGGCTATTCTCGAGAATGAGTCAAGGAGTTGCCACCGAACTTTTTAATTTCCGTCTCCTAGTTCAGTATAGATTATAAATCGAATCTCTTGAGATTCAGACATTTTAATAAATTTTGAGATATACCCTATGTTGACAGTATAGGGTTTTGGTATACTCTACTCGAAAATGAACATTATTACATTACGTACGGCTATTATTTTATGGACTCAAATATTTTTATGTGCTTCCTTTCCGGATATACATATGTTCTTAACTGAGTAATATTTACTCTGTAGACGGTCATCATTCTTTTTGTTCACTATGCATAACATTAATTCAATGAAATTCCTGTATCTGAAATTACCATCTCAATTAAAATGTAACTCTTTATTTCCTGCACTTTCTTCACTACGATCTTAGAAATCTCAGTTTGGTGGTTTTTGATAATTATCTCTAGTACATATTCCAGAGATTTTCCACTATTTATACTATTTTTAGATTATAATTATCTACTGGTATGTAACAATTGGATTTCACTATTGACATTTCACTACTATATCAAAAGTAGGAAATTGCCAAATTGATTAAGATTTCCTGCTTACACCTAGTCTGCATGCAACTCATCTAGTTAATAACTAATCTAACAACTAGAGAGATAGTGCTTAGCTAGAATGAAGAAATTTATTATTTTACTCTTTCTGTCATTATGGTATTATTAATTTCTTTGGTACTGTTCAAATTTCCTTCTTGAATGTATATAGTTCTATGAACTGATATTGATTATTGTTCAGCTCAGATTTTTTTCTTTTTGCAGTAGTTTACCAGATACATGAGCATACACTTCAGAAAATTTATATCTGTAATGCTTGTACAACCCCTAATATTTACAATTTCTTCAAGTTCATAAATAATCTTCTAAGTCTGGATTCCTGACTCCTACATAATTAAGTTAATAATTTCACAGACGCAGATTAAAGTTATAATCTTAATGGATTATGGGAGTAGTATAAATCTCCAGATTTAAACCAGCAATAGGTTTAGAGTTTCTTGATGATTTTCCCCATAATTCCTATTCCTACAACTCTAAAGAAATTGCGAGGATTAATTTCTTCTCAACAATTTTTTTAAATGTATGGAATATCAAATTCATATTTAAAATAAAATAACATCCACAGTCATAAATCACACAATAGAGTAGCAAGAAATTCAACCATACATAAACATTCCAGGCATACCACTTCTACAATTGACCAGTCATCTCAACCTTAGAGTTCCTATATCTCCAGAACTCACCCCTGAGCTGAGATCATCTCCAAGAATAGACCAGCCCCCAATCTATTCTGGAATAGCTTATTTAATCTTTTTCTTCCCAAAGCCTGTTTCTAATTCTGCGTCCATAATTACAGGATGCTTTTCTTCCTATTTTCCTAGGCTTCCCTTATTTAGGGACTTTTAAAGTTGCTTTTTGCTTTTCCCATCTTTTTACCTCTTCCCAGCTACTCTCCACCTCATTGGGGAAAACTAGATTTTTCCTCAAAAATCTAATTTAGAAATAATTTTTTTCAAGGATTTTTGAAATATTTTTGGGGAAAGTCTTAGCCTCTTTCCACAACTCATGGATTTGGAAAGTGATCTCATAATTCTCATTTGGTCAATATGCACAGAATTATTTTATTTATTTTTCACAATTAAATACTTAATTACATCCACACAATACTTGTCCATTGGGGTCCACTCCCCTTTGGATTAAAGTTCAATGTCTAGCTTGAAGGAAACATAAAACTAGGGGTGTTACCGGGAATTACAAGTGGGTGATCATGTGTATTTGTGTATTAAACCCAAAAAGAGCACACTTTATGCTGGAAGTTGTGCAAAATTGGCTCCTAGATATTGTGGGCCTTTTGAGGTGCTAGAAAGGGTGGGACCAGTGGCTTATAAGCTGGCATTACCACCCCATGTTAAAGTTCATGATGTGTTTCATGTTTCATTATTAAAAAGATATGTACATGATACTTCTCACATTGTTTATTGGAATGTGATACAGGTGGAACCAGAAGGGGAGTTCCTTGGAGATCTGCTTCAAATATTGGAGTGGGAAGAAATTGAAATGAGGAACCGAACAATAGCAAGGATAAAGGTGTAGTGGAAGCACTTTACTGCTGAAGAAGCTACATGGGAAAGAGAAGCTGAGATGATGGAAAAATATCCATATTTGTTTTAAAAATGAACTCTAGTAGTTAGTTGTCAACACCAAGGATGGTGTTTGCTTTCAGAGGGGGAATATGTAACACCCCTAGTTTTATGTTTCCTTCTAGCTAGACATTGAACTTTAATCCAAAGGGGAGTGGACCCCAATGGAAAAGTATTGTGTGGATGTAATTAAGTATTTAATTATGAAAAATAAATAAAATAATTCTATGCATATTGACTAAATGAGAATTATGAGATCACTTGCCAAATCCATGAGGTGTGGAAAGAGGCTAAGACTTTCCCCAAAAATCTTTCAAAAATCCTTGAAAGAATTTATTTCTAAATTAGATTTTTGAGGAAAGATCTAGTTTTCCCCAATGAGTTGGAGAGTAGTTGGGCAGAGGTAAAAAGCTAGGAAAAGCAGAAAGCAGCTTTAAAAGTCCCTAAATAAGGGAAGCCTAGGCAAACAGGAAGAAAATCATTATGTAATTCTAGATGCAGAATTAGAAAGAGGCTTTGGGGAGAAAAAGCTTAAATAAGCTATTCCAGAATAGATTGGGGGTTGGTCTGTTCTTGGAGATGATCTCAGCTCGGGGGTGAGTTCTGGAGATAGAGGAAATCTAAGGTTGGGAGGACTGGTCAATTGCAGAAGTGGTATGCCTGGAATTTTTATGTATGGTTGAATTTCTTGCTACTGTATTGTGTGATTTATGACTGTGGATGCTATTTTATTTTAAATCTGAATTTGATATTCCATACATTTAATAGAATTGTTGAGAAGAAATTAATCCTCGCAATTTCTGTAGAGTTGTAGGAACAGGAATTATGGGGAAAATCATCCAGAAACTCTAAACATGTTGCTAGTTTAAATCTGGAGATTTATACTACTCCCATAATCCATTAAGATTATAAATTTAATCTGCTTCTGTGAAATTATTAACTTAATTATGTAGGAGTCAGGAATCCATACTTAGAAGATTATTTATGAACTTGAAGAAATTGTAAATATTAGGGGTTGTACAAGCATTACAGATATAAATTTTCTGAAGTGTATGCTCATGTATCTGGTAAACTACTGCAAAAAGAAACAAATCTAAGCTGAACAATAATCAATATTAGTTCATAGAACTATATACATTCAAACAGAAAATTTGAACAGTACCAAGAAATTAATAATACCATAGTGACAGGAAGAGTAATATAAGAAATTTCTTCATTCTAGCTAAGCACTATCTCTCTAGTTGTTAGATAAGTTATTAACTAGATGAGTTGCATGCAGACTAGGTGTAAGTAGGAAATCTTAATCAATTTGGAAATTTCCTACTTTTGATATAGTAGTGAAATGTCAATAGTGAAATCCAATTGTTACATACCAGTAGATAATTATAATCTAAAAATAACATGAACAGTGGAAAATCTCTGGAATATGTACTAGAGATAATTATCAAAAACCACCAAACTGAGATTTCTAAGATCGTAGTGAAGAAAGTGCCGGAAATAAAGAGTTACATTTTAAGTGAGATGGTAATTTCAGATACAGGAATTTCATTGAATTAATGTTATGCATAGTGAACAAAAAGAATGATGACCATCTACAGAGTAAATATTACTCAGTTATGAACATATGTATATCCGGAAAGGAACCACATAAAAATATCTGAGTCCATAAAATAATAGTCGTACGTAATGTAATAATGTTCATTTTTTAGTAGAGTATACCCAAACCCTATACTGTCAACATAGGGTATATCTCAAAATTTATTAAAATGTCTAAATCTCAAGAGATTCGATTTACAATCTACATTGAACTAGGAGACGGAAATTAAAAATTTCGGTGGCAACTCCTTGACTCATTCTCGAGAATAACCGGTGAATACTGACCTAGAATAGGAATAAAATGAGCATTAACTCCTAAACGTCAAAATTAATAGCTCGGCGAATAACCTCATTGGAATTTCCAATAATGTCAGTCACCTGTGTACCTACACGACAACAGAATGTGTTAGAGATTGTCGTGAGGCTGTGTGTAAACAAGCCAATATAAATAAACAATAGAAAAAGTAAATTTAATGTAATAATTCAAGGAAAGAAGGGCGTTTAAGTAGCCATTCTCACCTAAGAGAGATAGCCAGGGTGAGATGAGAAATCCTGACGAATTACCAACAGAAGAAAAATTAATAAACCCTGGGTGCATACTCAAATAACAATTACGATAACATTAAACCACACAGTAGAGCAGATTTGTACCTAAACAAATTGAGGAAGGGTGCATTCCGAACGTATATAAGAAGGAAGCGTTTCACAATTCGATGGATGACATGGTAGTGTCAGACAAATACTGAGGATAAAATCATAATCTCAGATTAATCAAAAACAAAAAAAAATATAGACACACAGGCATCGTGTACCTACTCTAGGATGCACAAACGAGGGTTAGCATAAAACGAAGTGTTTAGAGCAGAAAGCTATGTGGCATACACGTAGAAACCAAATCGTATACCACCTATTGAAACGAATAGAGCTGGGGAGGAAATTCCCATGTTGAGACAATGTCAAACAAATTAACACGCCAATCATGTCATACAATATATGAATATCAATACTTGTATTGGAAGGAACGTAGTAATAATTCATAAAACATTAAAAAAAAAATTATAAAAACAAATGCAACGAAGCCATATGGGTTGTGTAACACGACCATAAGCACTTTGGGATTACCATCAATCTTCCCAAATATAAATCACAGAAACTCATGAAAATCAATGTATCATTATACAACGCCATAGTAATTCCAGAAGTTGTGGCTTAAATAATAATTGTGACAAAAACAAAATATGAGCCACAGTCCTTAATATCTTGGAAAAACTCAATGCCTATGTCAAATAAGTTCTAGATCGAATACCATACCTTGGTTAACGAGGGAGGAGGCGTCGACTTGAGCGAAGTCCTCGCCATAGTGCAGAGGCAGTCCATACGCATCACCAAGGAAGGAAGCCAGAAGAAAACGCACACTGAGAATGGAGAGCGAAGAAATAAACTCGGGTTGAGACAGTGAGTTTTGTAACATTTGGAGTCATAAACCCTAAATGCATCCAATCATCCAAGTGGCAACCATCGGGCGGTCCACACCCGGATGGAGGAGTGTTTGAGTGATATTACCCAAGCCTTTCACATTAAACGCCGAATGTACCACATTAATTACCAAACGTACTAGTACAAAGAGGAGCGTTTAACCAAGCTCAACGTTTCACCATTAAAAACAATATAAAATACCACATATCTGGATTCGGGAATCCGAGAGGGAATAGAACGTTAATTCGAAGGTACTTGCATCGAATTCCAACAAGAATAGGATTTATTACATGTCAGACAAATTATCTACCCTAAATAAAGTGACATGAGACGGTTGAACGATATATCACTATGTCACTTGAATACCACGTATGACATAATAGAAAAGAGCATTCATTTCATAGACATTGTTGAGAGATCGATTTCACCGTGAGAAATGATATAATGACACATGTTGAGGTGTATGGTTCGAAAGTCCCATAGAAATGGGATAGAACGTGACCATAGTCACGATTTATAGTATGGGTGCAACCAAATTTTATACATCCATAAGAGTTAGAGAGATGTACACCATGAAAACTCTATAGTAAATACTATAATCGACCTTTGGGTATAAAAGGGACCATAAATCAATAGAGAAACAAATCTTTTAATGGTCTCAAGAGAAAGATAGGGGCCAATTTAAAAAGGGGATTTAAAAGAAAGGTGACAAGTCTAAAGCTAACACTCCAGAAAAAATGTTACGATTAGGTATACAAATGTAAATTGTTATTGAAATAAATTTATTGTACTGATATAGCCAACATGAAGGGTGAACTTTCTGAATGTATGCGCTATTTCTAACAAAGGGAATTAATGCATTAATAGAAAAAAAAAATTAGTGAACAATGAGGTTCGTTACAATTTTCTCATCTATATACAGCTGAGAATGTAATGACTTGACTTATGAACTGTTATATAATACAATGTTTTTTTCTTTCTGAAAAAAAGATAAAATACACCATATAACATCTAACATAGTTGTAGCATAATGTAACTCTTGGGTTTTTTCCTTTTTTATATCATGCTCAACACCAACATAACAAATTCTTCCCGATAGCCAAGACCGTGACACCATGAACAACCAAAGAATTATGGATACATCAAGGAAACCACTAAATCCCTCTGTGATAGTTCATTATAATTATCTTATTGTGCTCTGTTTAAAGGCTATAAGGATGGGAGGGGATATAGATTCAGCACTCTCAAAAACTTTTAGGACACTTTTATTGTGTAAAGTTAGCAATCAAATATTGTTTTTCAATAAATTTTGACAAAATCTTTAAAAAATTACACCAAAAAAACCACCTTAAAAACCTTCAAAAAACAAAAATCACACTAAAAACTAATCGGATGTTTTTTCTCTGCAGCTTGCAGCATTGAGGGAGTGACCAGACACCCAACAAAGTACTTTACAAAATCATTTAAAACACAAAATTTAGCATGATCAATACGTTAAGGCCCATGACGCCAGACTTTATGTCAATCAATATAAAATCTGACCAGTAGGGACATAATTTGTCCCATCACAGGAGGCTTTATGACAGTCTATTAAATTTTGACCAGGAGGTACTAGATAACTTTCTATAAAATATTTTAGCTTTGTTTTTATTTTAAATATAACATATTTTTGTACTTAGTCACTTTATTATTTTTGTTATTTATAAATTTTCAGTAAAAATAAATTAAATTATTATAATAATAAAAAATAATAATAATATCAAACTAAACCAAACTAAATTTTATAATATTATTATTTTAAAATTAATTTTATATGAATATTTAAATTTAGATTATTTAAGTTTAAATTAATTAAATAATATTTAAAAATTTATGTTTTCTTATATTTTTATTATTTAAAAGAATATATATTGCAAACCTAAGTGAGGAGTAAGAATATTAATTATAATTTATAAGTATTACAACTAAGTTATTTATTAGTGCACTCATTTCTTTTCTTGAACAAATGGATATTATCGCATTACAAATTTATATGTGTGTGTGTGTGTGTGTGTGTTTTATTTTAATAGATATGATTATAGAGAATCAAATGTATTAACTTTTCAGTGAATTTTATAAAATATACATTTTCAACAACATAAAATTCACATTTTTAGTTACACTTATTCATATAAAAAACTATAATATTTATTAAATCAAATTGATAAAAAAAATTATGTTTAATCAATTTATTATTTAACTTATATTTATAATAAATTTAATAGTTAAATTATAACATTAAACATTTAAATCATATTAAAAACTGAATTTTAAGTTATCAAATTATAAATATAAGAACATTACAGTTTCAATTGCAAGTGGGATAGAATCTTTTTCAAATCTTTACACCAAGCCACTAGAAATGTAATGAGAAATTAATCCAATCCATTGTTAATAACCTATTCAAATGTAATTAGTAATCAAATTGTTTTTTCTTTAAGTATCAAATACTTAAAATTTTAAAGTTTGCATAACATTATTGATATTTACATAAATTTTAAAATTTCCAGCTTTAAGGCTCGATGGAGATTTAGTCTAAATGCATCCATAAAGCTCGATCAAGCTCCTAACTTAAGGTTACATGGGAGTTCGACTAAGTGTTATTTTTAATGCTCGATTGAGCCTCTTTTTTAGCACTGAAGGAGCTCAGTCAGGTGCTTAAAAATGGCTCGATCGAGCACTTAAAATGCTCAATCAGGCCATTTTGTTTTCACCTAAATGTGCCCTTTATTTCCAAATAGTGTAACCTAGCTCCATACTTTGACCCACCCCTCGTCAGTTGGTATTTTTAATTTCTCTATCTATGATGTCGAAATTCTAATGGAAGGGTTTAGTTCTCCCTTACGGATGACCCACAAATAAGGATAATTTGATATTAGCGGGAGATACGAATTTCTTTTTATCCCAAAGAGAAGTATGGGTGTTGTCTAGTAGGATGGATGCATAGGCAGGGTTTTTTGTCATTGAATGGAGGGGATGAGTTTTTTGGATATTTAAGCCTCAAAATTTGTTCCTACTTTTTCCAACAACCAATTAGAGGGAAATGCATTTGGGAAGTGACTTGAAATTATTTTAATATAAGAGACTTTCTTCTTGAAAGCTATATTCCATCATTCTATAACATTTTGTGATTCAATATCGAATCAAACCTATCCTCTTTTTTCTACAGGTCGAGAATATGAGACATTATCCATTTTGATTTAATAGACGCTGGTTGGATGATGAGAGATTCAAGGATTTGGTTGGGTCTATAATGGTTCATATTGAGAATTCTAGTATTTTTTCTCTAATGGAATAATTCTCTAAAAATTTGGAATTACTAAAGAGTGTTGTTGGCGAGTGGTTAAAAAAGAAAATGAAAGTGGAATTAGATGAATTGGAGTTGATTTTAAATAAAATTTCTAACTTTTTTTCAAAAGTGATTAGATTTAATAGATTATTAAATAGATAAATTCACAAATTTAGAAGAAAAAAAGTAGATATCCTCACGGATTAGGAAATTTCTTGGAAGAGATATGAAAGTGAAATGGAAGAGATATGAATATATCCATACATGAAAGTGAAATGGAAGAGGTATGAATATATCCATACATCGATTCAAGGTTCAAATAGTTCTAAAAGAATTGAATTACAAGAAGAACAAATTTTTGTGATAGATTTTTTGACAATGTTTGAGGAAAAAATTTATAAATATACCAAGAATTCCCATAGAGCTCGATGGCAAGACTTGGAATTCAAAAAATCCATCGAATTTTTTCCACTAGGGACCATTTTGTCAATAATTTATTTTGCATAAAACTAAACATTTGTTCCACAAAAATAAATTCAGCGTGAATACTATCATATTGACCAAGTCTCCATGCTCGTCGATATTCTACATATACATGCTAAACAAAACTTCGATCATATAGAAAGCACTAGTGAAAATCGACATGTTATTAAAGAATATCACTTTTATATCAATTACGATCATACACATGATACATATTTTGTACAACACTGTTTTGAAAAGATTTATGACTCCTTGAAAAGTCGTGGAATAAAATTCAATAAACATTGGATATGGTCAGATGGATGCACAAGTCAATTCAAATCTTCACGATCATTCTTTTGGTTGTGTTGTCTTCATAAGAAAACCTTCATTAAACATTGTTGTAATTTCTTTGAGACGGGCCATGGAAAAAGAGAACATGATGGTGCAAGGGCATGCATAAAACGAGCACTTCAAAGATATCAAATGAACCCCTCTGTAAACCAACTTGTGGATGCTAAAGAAGTTGTTCAATGGTGCATCGCTGCTCTAAGCCATGAGACCAACCGATCAAGGGAAGTGCGAAGCTACATTCAATTTAATTTTTATTGGATATCTAATTTTAAACAGTGTACATTTATCACAATGATTAACTTTTATGGTATTTTGATATCATATTTACATTCTTCTTTGAATTTTCCATATTTATGTTTTTTTGGCATATTGGGATCGAAGATGTATATAGATCAACTAAAATGACGTTGAAACAATAGAAGGGACTCGAAAATTGCATTCAATTAAAAAAAAGTTGTCCAAAAATGTGTTTTCATTGGATAAAAGAAAATATTCCTGTTTTTGTCATGTTTTCATAGACAACACAGAATCCAATGACGTCTGTGAAAACAAAATGTATGTAAAAGAATGGAAACATACAGAGATAAATACAAAGGGGAATATGTTCGTTGCAATGTTTGAAGAAATGCAATCAGAGGAGGCTACAATATCATTTGATGGTGATCGAGTTTCTGATATTTTTAGGGAAGGTAACATTTGACTTTCTTTCAAATGATAGAGATCTAGAAATAAATTTAAATACATAAGTTTGTTAAGTTTGTTTTATTTTGCAAGAAATGTTTTTGCTATAACTGCCCCTACTGACAACGACGAAAATGTGAAGTATTATTTGATGCATTGCACTGAAAGAAAAATGAAATTATCAGAAAACTATAATGATCACAGGTTTCCATATGAAAGACGATCTATTATACCGAAAGGTTATTTTTTAAGACAAACTAATCAAAGTGGGGGTTTCATTTACTTTTAAGAATATGAACCTGATGTAATAAGTTTTCAATATAGTCACTTGGTGTGTGCAACATGCATAATGTTGATAGAGGTTCAATCAAAGAAAAAAAAGAAAATTAAGAAATGGAAAATGTAACACCCCAAATTTGCTATGTTTTTTAATTTGACATTTGAACAAATCTAAAGGGGTAGTGGACCCTAATGGAGAAACAATGTGTGGATTTATTTAATTATTTAATTAATAAAAAATAAATAGAATAGTTATGTGTGCACTATGACTAGATGAAGATTTGAGATCCTAAACCTTGATCCATGAGGATATGGATAAGGTTAGACTTTCCCAAAACCTTTAAGAAAAACCTTGAAAGGAATATTACTAAATTAGATTGGGAGAGAAAAATCTAATTTCCCCAATGAAGAGGAAAGTAATTGGGAAGAGGAAGAAAAGCTGGGAAAGTGGAAAAGATAGCTTTAAAGTACCTCACTGAAGGAAGCCTAGGAAAAAACGGGAATAAAGCATCCTGGAATTTCTTGATGCAGAAATTAGAAACAGGCTTGGGAAAAAACTGCTTAAATAAACTACTCCAGGACAGACAAAGGGTTGTCTATCACTGGGAGTTAAGGTCTCAGCTCGGGGGTGAGTTACAGAGATAGAACTCTAAGGTTGGGAGGACTAGTCATCAGTATTGGTATGCACATCTAAATCTCAGATTAAATTTTTATAATGGACATAAATTGATATCGTGGTATACTACATCGGTTGAAGTAGGTAGTTCGAATGGTATGTATTGGGATTAAATATCATGGTGGATTTGGTGATGAATGTTTTTGAAGATTCATATAGGTAGTTATAACAACCATGCATTTAACAAGTGTTATTACTAGTAGTAATTTAAACTCTATGTAGTTGCATGGGTAAACGTTGAATTAACCCAACCCCAGAATGTCTAAATATGATATTAGATTTAAATCTGGAGCTCAAAAAAGGAAATTCAATATCTAGTTATTTTCAATTGAAAATCAATTAGTTACTATCATATAAGATAAACCAAGTGGTTAAATCTTCAAGGATTTTCATGATTGGTATGAATGAAGATTAGTGTGCTGCAAATCATTGTATCCAAAATATATATGAAATTATCTATATCATGTACTTATATGTCAAAAACTATATCACAGAGTCTTCAGAACCGAATAATAGACGGAACTATTATAGACAGGGTAGATTGTTATCATATATTTTAGAATGAAAGAAAATTGTAATAGGGAAAATTCAAGGAAATTATAAATATTATGAGTAGGTGTAAAAATGAGACTAGGTTATGCTAAAACCCCAATTTTCTTTGGTCAAGACTGATATAAAACTGAATTACAGAGTAGAGGGGTAATATAGGAAAAACATCAATTTAAAACATGTTATTTATACATCTGTGTTGCAGAAGTATAAACAAAAAGTTTAATTTTAATACTAGTATGGAAAGAATATTAGTTAGAGATGATTCACTTAGTTCCTGTATGGCGTCTTTATAAATATATTGAACAAACTGTAGAAATTCGCATAAAAACTTTAGAAGAAATATGCATATAATATGATGAATATCTTAGACCTGGATAATAGAAAGCAACCTGCAATAATAGTAGGTATCCATCGTTCGTCATTTTAAATCTGATATGTAGGTATGAGTACATAAGAATAATATAGTTGTGAGTTAGTACTTATAGCATGCAAGCCTATTATTAATCCTAATGAAAGGAATCCTACAAATGAAAATAATTTCCATAAACCTGTAGCCTGTCAATTTAAACCAAATAAATAAATATATATATATATATATATATATATATATATATGAAATTGAGAATATTCAGCTAGGCTATCTACAAACAAAAAAAATCGAATAAGGTAAAAGATATAAGTATCTGTCGGTGTCATAAATTAAAATAGGAGAACGACATGAAAATGATATCGAGTTTAAAGGAAAGAACAATCTGAAACTTAAATTCGCTATTCGTATGAGCGGCCTACAAAAATTGTCAATAAAGTCCCAATTCATTTTACATGTTGAAATAAGCCAGGTAGGTTTTCTGATATAGAAAAATGATTAATAATATTCTATGGAATATAGTTCTCAATCCATTTGATAGAACATCTATAGTATTGGAAAATTTGGAATTAAAATCCTTATAAAGGAAATATTCCAGAACCGGTTACCGACCTACGTGAGAAACGACCAATATAACTCATTAAACCCTTTAGTCATGACATCAAGTACGTCATGGAATGATGCAAGATGGTCGAATATACCTGCACAATTCATGAAGACGAATTTTCAAATTTAGAAATAAAACAACTCTGTATAACGAAAACGAACATAGTAGGTTTGCTGGAAGTCGTATTACCTCAGGGATTCAAAGAATAATTCGATTGGACCTACGACTATATAAAGATCAGATTTTGGAAAACGTTGAGGTGATTATATAAAAGGAAAAATTAAATAAATTTGTAGACATACACAGCCGTAAAAAAGAAAGAAAGGAGTAAAGAAAAATCTTACCCAATGGGTTGGATGTCACAGTCGTGGCATTAACTATCAATGGGTCTTCACGTTGATGGTAATAAGCCAACATCCCTGGAGAAACGCACAGTTAGAACTGTGGCTAGAGAAGTATATGAATTATGTTTTTTGGACTAAACTGAATTTCTGGATTAACAACAAGATAGCAAAATTGGCAGTTTATCTGTCACTCCAGGAAAATTTCAAAGTATTCATGCTGGATCTGTGAAACTAAACAACAAAGCTGAAACAATTAATAACGAGAACTCACTCCAGATGTTAGTAACCAACATTTTGATATAAAGAAACGAGTAAAACTCAGAAAATCATAGAGACCATGGATATTACCTACTCAATTCTGGAATCTCAGAAATTGGTGTGAAAAATGCGTAGTGCCGGAGTCATCCAACTATGAATGGGTTTTCTCTCTTCACATTTACTAAGTTCGAATGCGAGTTATTGGACAAGAATAAACAACATAGAATGACTTCAAGTTTTAACCTAGAATGTGAAAAAAAAACCCTACTAAATCTCCACCCTACATGTGGTCAAGGATGGAGACTCTCCCTCGGATCGCTATGTAAGATGATTAAATCCATAGTACGGTCTTGTGATAGGTACTGGAACAATTTATTGCGTGGCAGGAAGGAAACTAATAAATTGTATAGTTAGAGGTGACAAATTCATCCCCTCAAGGAATCTCGGGGTTCAATGCAGGTCTGATTAACTGACCGCATTAAGAAAACATTCGATTTTTATATATACATCTACTCCAAGCCTTAGGTCAAGTAGGTGGAGAATTAAGTTACGAAACCCTTGACAAATCTTAGGAAAAGACACTCGAAATTAAAAAGGATCATAATTGTATGGAAACCGATAATTGTTGGTAGATCTTTCAAATTGTAAAGATATAGTATTTTATATATTAAATAAGATTGATGTAAGGATGTTAATTCTGCAACCATATAATGAAAATTTTTCAATTGGCATGTAGAGGAATGAACATATATTTATAATAGTGTTATATGTAATAGTATATAGCTGTGTTGGACACCCAAGGTTGAGGTAGTTCGAAATCATGCATAGGCAAGTAATAAATTAATAATCATTATATATGAACACCTATAAATTAATATGTCTGTGTGAATATATATATATATATATATATATATATATATAATTCAAGGATGAAAAAAGGATAATACAAATGAAAATTGAATGAGGGGATACGTATTGAAGTCAAAGGAAATAAAGTAATGTATCAAATGGGAGTGTTGTAGGTATTAAAAAAATAAGTGTCCATTGAAACATATTGAATTATATACATTCCTAGTAACTATAGTGAGTTATGACAAAGTTGAACTTATCACCTTATTAGTATAATGAGACATTAGGATTTTGTACTACTTTCCCAATATATATAGTGAAAGGGGAAAAATGAAGAGACAAATGTACTAGAGCGTTAAATATCAATGTAAATCTATGGTTGACAGTTGTGACTTGATATATTCAAGTATAATCTAAATTGTGAGGAAAAGATAAGTTATATATGGAACGAAGTTGTCAAACTGTAACAAACAGTTATAAAAATAGTAGATGGAAAAGAAAAAAAATAAAATTTGAATGAGAGGTATTACAAATGGTATCAAAGCATTAGCTAAAACATTGGCAAATTATGTGCTCACATAGAAATATGTGCTGCTATAAAATTTTATGAAGTTTAAAAATTTTTGCTAATGTTAATTTTCGGAACAGTGGATGGTATAAAAAGGTACAACTGCGAACCATGACTGAAGGGGACGAGTTTTATGTAGAACTGGGTGGTGGAGAAAACACACTAAATCCAAATGCTCCATTGATGGCTATTTTTCATAGAATACAACAAGAAATGACACAGCTTGAAAGCCACAATGACATGCTATCTTTAGCCAGTGAGGAGCAAGACAGACTCATAAAGGAATTGATTTCCTGGAATAGCCAAGAGGGTGAGGGTTCTAGAAGAAAGAGAAAGGGAAGTGTCAAATCCTCAGAAGATTTTGAGGAAGAGGATACCTCTAGACAGTATTTTAGGAGGAATAAGGAATTTCAGAGGAATTCCGAAAAATAAATAAATAAATAAATAAAAATTATTATACCTTCCTCCTATGATGGGAAATGGAGGATACATATTAAAATATAGAGTGGAATACAAAATTGACTATTATTCCAAATTGGATATTTTGGGTATAATAATCCGTGATTAAATAGCTATATAGGATTTAACCATTGCAATAGGAGAAGGAATAGGTAAGGAGGTAAGAAATGCCCCGAAACCTTAATTCCATAAATGGGAAAATATGGGGTATGTTTACAATACCAAATTCATATAAACTAAAGGGAAATAATATTGTCTTATAGGACAATTGTAATTGAAAGTTAAATATGTTCTTATCAGTAAATAAACATACTGAAGTAATTAAAGTGGTGGGAGACAAAATTACATAAGAATGTGACACATTATAGAGAAATTATAAATAAGTTAGATATATCACAGTAAATTGATATTTCTGAAGTATTAGTGTTCTATAATTCTGTTAGCAAGCGGCACATTTTATTAGAAATAAATTCTAAACATAAGGTGGTATTCAGAAATATAATACATTGATACTTAAATCTAAAAGCATGCATTATCACACAGTTAGACATTTCTGTAACAACTAAAGCAGAACCGAACATAACTGAAAATATTAGTGATATGCGCATATCAAAACTTTGTCCTTATGCTGAAAGCAGAAATGGAACTAATTGAGAAGAGAACACAATAGTATGTGAGTTAACTAGAAGAAAATAAATAAGAGGATTTATATTTTATTCTAGAAGTAATATATTTCCAGCATAAAAACAACAAACAAGAAAAAGGGCTATGTGTTGCAATTCTTGTTCAATGCTAAATGACAAGAAGTTTATTGTATAATACTAAACTGAGGAATCGTCATTTACAGTTTCCTTTAGGATTCGATATTCCTATATTACCTAAACATAATAGAATTACAGAATTAGTACCCAACCAAAACAACCATAGATAGATATGAAGTTGTTAGAAGAGACTGCTAAAAAAAAACTCATTCCACTGTAAAATGGACTCAACCCTACCTGCATGGAAACAACAGGAAGTCAGAGCTGAAAATAAATAATAAATTAAATACTTGAAGGGTAAAAGGTATGCAGGAACATGTGGAAAGAAAATGATCGTATTGAGAGAATCTCCTTAGGATACCTACAATAAGAAAAAGGGTAATGAGGGAGAATCTAGATTAATGGGGAACAATACTGAAATAAAATAGTCCTAATCCTTACATAGTATAACCAAGAAGAAAATTTATGGGATAATGAAACATAAAGCTATACATAATTGCACATTTTAGACATGATATTAGAAGGCATGTGAATTCTTTGGTAGGATATAAGAGACTAGATAAAATTTAAAAGAATTTTTCAGATATGCAATATGAATAATATGTTCTGTGTGGACTAAGGAACCTAGATGTGAGTTGGCCAAAGAGAGGAAGATTCCAGCAAGATGGAATTTTGTACAGAATTGGCATATCAGAGTTTCAAGCATTTCAGAAAGATAACAAGTACTGAATAGAAATGAGGAAAAAAAAACCAGTAGATCCTGCTGGGAGTACCGGTCATGTTAAAAAAATAATGAAGGATGAAAATTACAGAGCAAATAGATTTCAGAAAAACAAGATACAAAAAAACTATGAGTTGGAATTCCAGAGGAGTAGATTATAAAGAAAGACCGCAAAATTGTTTTCCAAATTTTGTAGAAATCGATAAGAAATAAATGATGTTATGAACTAAACCAAAAGGAAACTCTCTACTGTCACAAGGAGAGAAGAATTTATAGACATAAACAGAATTATACTGAGTTAGTAGTAAGATTTTTTTCTAAAATATATGCTTCAGAAAAAATGAGAAGGAGTTCTGATTCAGAAACCCTACAAGAAAAAAAAAAAAAAAAAACTCTTCACCGATAGGGAAGAGGGGTAAAAAAACTAGGTAATTCTTTAATAAGTTGAAAGAACTTGAAAGAGATGATGGAGATGTGTGGAAAAGAGGAATATTCCTGAAATGGTGAATAATATTCAAGTAGTAAAAATCATTGGTTGTGAATATGGAAGATAAGAAGGATGTGTGAGACCATAAAATAGGAAGATAATTCCAAGCAAAAATGAAAATTATTAAAATATTGATAATCAGGAATAAATGATAGTTGCAAAACTTTAGGGTACATTAATAATCTCAGTATAACAGAAAGGATGGAAAAATTTCCATAAGATGTCAGATGTTCGGACATAACTCCAATCGAGTTCGAGATGTAAAAAAAGACATGTTTACACAGTTAGGAAGAAAGAATAATGAGAAAAAACCTATGTGGAAGGATTATTAAGAAACAATGAAATCCAGTTATCCGACAAAAATATAGATCCTATGTAGAAATAGGAAGTTGATTGAAAATAAAAATAAATGCTCAATTAGAGTAAGACCGAAACTATAAACTAAGATGAAAGTCTAGGATTTACGGTACTAACTGATATACTTGATAAGAAAAAATTCAAGTGTAAAGCAGAAATTGAATTTTAGATCTTATTATTGAGCTTGGTTATTACCAATTGAATTGATTTTTTTTTATAAAATCAATCAGTGAGAAGGTACTTGAAGTACAGAAATGAACTGGAAAAAAAAAAGGTAAAGAAGAAACCCTGCATATGATAAAGTTAGTTTTCTAAATTCACGAAATTCTAATATTAATTTATATTGTTTTTGAAACCAAGTGTGTAACAGGAATGGTACACTCCGATCAAAGGAGTCAAAGGTAAAATTACGTGCATAGAATTCACCAAGAAAGTCGAGCTAAACCAGGTTTATGTGAGGGGGGAATCTCACCGAGAAACATGGAATGATAAGTAGTTGTGCTAAAAGTGCACTAAACTACTATGAACCCTGAAGGGCTTTACTAACAACTAAATTTATTGAAATTACTAAAGTTCATAATGTTGTTGTGATTATCAATATATGTATATGATATTTATCATATGAATTGGTATAAATTGTGGACAGAGAGAGAGAGAGGAATAAAATATTCTTCGAGATAGACTTATTGCAATGAAGTAAGAAGAAAATCAAACTCCAGAGTGTATCAGGAAATCTAATGGAAGCAGAGGAAAGACTGGTACTCTGAAGAAAAATTGATGGAAGCCGGGAGAAAAGATGAAGAGGAATCTTCGTCTTGGGTTGATCAAAGCGTAACATCGAGATTTTTGTGTGGGTGATCATGTGTATCTTCGGATTAAGCCCAAGAAGAGAACTTTGCACACTGGTAGTAGTGCAAAATTAGCTCCTAGATACCGTGGACCGTTTGAAGTACTGGAAAGGGTGGGGCCAGTGGCTTATAAACTGGCCTTACCCATGCAAGTTAAGGTTCATGATGTGTTTCATGTTTCTTTATTAAAAAATATGTACATGATTCTGCTATTGATTCTAATGTGATTCAGGTAGAACCAGAAGGGGAATTCCTTCCAGAGCTGCGTCAAATCTTGGAGCAGGAAGAAATTGAACTGTGGAATCAGATGGTAGCCAGAGTAAAAGTGCAATGGAAGCACTTTACTACTGAAGAAGCTACTTAGGAAAGGGAAACTGAGATGATGGAAAAGTGTCCATCACTGTTTTCACAGTGAACTGTTTTAAAGCTATTTTGTCAACACCAAGGATGGTGTTTGTTTTAGAGGGGGAATGTGTAACACCCCAAATTTGCTATGTTTTTTAATTTGACATTTCAACAAATCCAAAGGGGTAGTGGACACCAATGGAGAAACAATGTGTGGATTTATTTAATTATTTAATTAATAAAAAATAAATAGAAGAGTTATGTGTGCACTATGACTAGATGAAGATTTGAGATCCTAAACCTTGATCCATGAGGATATGGATAAGGTTAGACTTTCCCAAAACCTTTTAGAAAAACCTTGAAAGGAATATTACTAAACTAGATTGGGAGAGAAAAATCTAATTTCCACAATCCAGAGGAAAGTAATTGGGAAGAGGAAGAAAATCTAGAAAAGTGGAAAAGACAACTTTAAAGTACCTCACTGAGGGAAGCCTAGGTAAAAACAGGAATAAAGCATCCTCGAATTTCTAGACGCAGAAATTAGAAACAAGCTTGGGAAATCACTGCTTAAATAAACTACTCCAGGACAGACAAAGGGTTGTCTATCACTGGAAGTTAAGGTCTCAGCTCGGGGGTGAGTTACGGAGATAGAACTCTAAGGTTGGGAGGACTAGCCATTAGTATTGGTATGCACATCTAACTCTCAGATTAAATTGTTATAATGGAAATAAATTGATATTGTGGTATACTACATCGGTTGAAGTAGGTAGTTTGAATGGTATGTATTGGGATTAAATATCATGGTGGATTTGGTGATGAATGTTTTTGAAGATTCATATAGGTAGTTATAACAACCATGCATTTAACAGATGTTATTACTAGCAATAATTTAAACTCTCTGTAGTTGCATGGGTAAAAGTTGAATTAACCCAACCCCATAATGTATAAATCTAATATTAGATTTAAATCTAGAGCTCAAAAAAGGAAATTCAACATCTAGTTATTTTCAATTGAAAATAAATTAGTTATTGTCATATAAGATAAACCAACTAGTTAAATCTTCAAAGAATTGCATGACTGGTATGAATGAAGATTAGTGTGCTGGAAATCATTGCATGTAAAATATATATGTAGTTATCTATATCATGTACTTATATGTCAAAAACTATATCACAAAATCTTAAGAACTGAATAATAGATTAAAGTATTATGGACAGGGTAGACTCTTATCATATATTTTAGAATGAAAGAAAATTGTAATAGGGAAAATTCAAGGAAATTATAAATATTATGAGTAGGCATAAAAATGAGACCAGGTTATGCTGAAACCCCAATTTTCTTCAGTCAGGATTGATATAAAACTGAATTATAGAGTAGAGGGGTAATACTGGAAAACATCAATTTAAAACATGTTATTTATACATCTGTGTTGCAAAAGTATAAAACAGAAAGTTTAATTTTAATACTAGTATGGACAAAATATTATTTAAAGTCCCAATTCATTTTACATGTTGAAATAATCCATGTAGGTTTTCTGATATAGAAAAATGATTAATAATATTCTATGGAATATAGTTCTCAATCCATTTGATCGAATATCTGTAGCATTGGCAAATTTGGAAGTAAAACCCTTATAAAGGAAATACTCTAGAACCAGTTACCAACCTCCATGAGAAACGACCAGTATAACCCATTAAACCCTTTAATCATGACATCAAGTACATCATGGAATGATGTAGGATGGTCGAATATACCTGCACAATTCATGAAGACGAATTTTCAAATTTAGAAATAAAACAACTCTGTATAACAAAAACGAATATAGTAGGTTTGCTGGAAGTCGTATTACCTGAGGGATTCTAAGAATAATTTGATTCGCCCTGCAACTATATAAAGATCAGATTTTGGAAAACGTTGAGGTGATTATATAAAATTAAAAATTAAATAAATTTGCAGACATAGACAGCTGAAAAAAAAAATAGAGTAAAAAAAAATCTTACCCAATGGGTTGGATATCATAGTCCTGGCATTAACTATCAATGGGTCTTCACATTGATGGTAATAAGCCAACATCCCTGGATAAAAGCACAGTTAGAACTATGGCCAGAGAAGTATATGAATTATGTCTTTTGGACTAAACCGAATTTCTGGATTAACAACAAGATAGCAAAATTGGGGGTTTACCTGTCACTCCAAGAATATTTCAGAGTATTCATGTTGGATCTGTGAAACTAAAAAAAAAGGCTGCAACAATTAATAACGAGAACTCATTCCAGATGTTAGTAACTAGCATTTTGATATAAAGAAACGAGTAAAACTCAGAAAATCGTAGAGACCATGGAGATTACCTACTCAATTCTGGAATCTCAGAAATTGGTGTGAAAAATTCGTAGTGCCGGAGTCATCCAATTGTAAATGGGTTTTTTGTCTTCACATTTACTGAGTTCGAATGTGAGTTAATGGACAAGAATAAACAACATAGAACGACTTCAAGTTTTAACCTGCAACGTGAAAAAAAAACATGTTAAATCTCCACTCAACATGTGGTCAAGGATGGAGACTCTCCCTCGGATCGTTATGTAAGATGATTAAATCCATAGTACGGTCTTGTGATGGGTACTGGAATAATTTATTGCGTGGAAGGAAGGAAATTAATAAATTGTACAGTTAGAAGTGACAAATTCGTCCCCTCAAGGAATCTCGGGGTTCGACGCAGGTCTGATTAACTGACCGTATTAAGACAACATTCAATTTTTATATATACATCTACGTCAAGCCTTAGGTCAAGTAGGTGGAGAATTAATTTATGAAACCCTTGACAATTCTTATGAGAAGACACTCGAAATTAAAAAGGATCACAATTATATGGAAACTGATAATTGTTGGTAGATATTTCAAACTGTAAAGATATAGTATTTTATATGTTAAATAAAATTTATGTACGGATGTTAAGTCTGCAACCATATAATGAAAATTTTTCAATTGGCACGTAGAGGAATGAACATATATTTATAATAGTGTTTAATAGTATATAGTTTTGTTGGACACCCAAGGTTGAGGTAGTTCGAAATCATGCATAGGCAAGTAATAAATTAAGAATCATTATATATGAACACCTATAAATTAATATGTCTGTGTGAATATATATATATATATATATAATTCAAGGAGGAAAAAGGGATAATACAAATGAAAATTGAATGAGGGGATACTTATTGAAGTCAAAGGAAATAAAGTAATATATCAAATGGGAGTGTTGTAGGTATTAAATAAATAAGTATCCATTGAAACATATTGAATTATATACGTTCCCATTAACTATAGTGAGTTATGACAAAGTTGAACTTATCACCTTATTAGTATAATGAGACATTAGGATTTTGTACTACTTTACCAATATATATAGTGAAAGGGGAAAAATGAAGTACTAGAGAGTTAAATATAAATGGAAATCTATTGTTGACGGTTGTGAATTGGTATATTCAAGTATAATCTAAATTGTGAGGAAAAGATAAGTTATATATGGAACAAAGTTGTCAAACTGTAAAAAACAGTTATAAAAATAGTAGCTGGAAAAGAAAAAAAAAATTGAATGAGAGGTATTACAGAAAATGTCAAAATCCGATCATGAACAGATCATTGAAGATGGCATTCCATTGAAATTTTTTTTATTGAACTTTCCAACAATTTCTTCTCTTTGGATTCATGTTTTAGAACTTCCAGAACTCAACTAAAAATTGAGTTGCCTTGTTATGTTATCTGTGCAAGTGTTTGCACATGTACATTGTTTTGGTACATGCACACTAGTATCAACTGAAAGTAGCTTTTCTATACATGCATTGATGAAAAATGTTGCATGTATTGGATATATATATGTTCTAGAATGCAATTCACTAAAAGTAGTTTTTCTATGTGCATTAATGAAAAATGTTGCAAGTAATGGATATATATGTTCTAGAAGTATTGGATATATATATATATATATATATATATATATATATGTTCTAGAATGCAATTAACTGAAAGTAACTTTTCTATGTGCATTGATGAAAAATGTTGAAAGTACTGGATATATATGTTCTAGAATGCAATTAATTGAAAGTAGTTTTTCTATGTGCATTGATGAAAAATGGTGCACGTACTGGATATATACATGTTCTAGGAAATTAACTGAAAGTAGCTTTTCTATGTGAATTGATGAAAAATGTTGCACGTATTGGATATATATGTTCTAGAATGCAATTAACTGTTCAAGTAGTTTTACTATGTGCATTGATGAAAAATGTTTCATGTACTGAATATATATGTTCTAGAATGCAATTAACTGAAAGTAGCTAAATTCTATTTGCATTGATGAAAAATGTTGAAGTACTGGATATATATGTTCTAGAATGCAATTAACTGAAAGTAGCTTTTCTTTGTGCATTGATGAAAAATGTTGCACGTACTGGATATATATGTTCTAGAATGGAATTAACTGAAAGTAGCTTTTCTATACATGCATTGATGAAAAATGTTGCACTTATTGGATATTTATACATTATAGAATAAATTTTTAAAATTTTATGATTGTTTGACACATCTAACAAGACCTAGAATCTTATATATATATATATATATATATATATATATATATATATATATAGACACACACACATCAGTATGTATTGCACTTCAATCGTTGTAACATATATATTCAAACATGTATAAAATTATTTCTACATGTACATATATTCATGTGAATTTTTGTTTGTTTGGAAAACGACAACTTGAATTTTAAAAACAAAACATAATATCATAATCACATGCCAAATGTAGTTCAACCATCCAAAACTTGAGTTTTAAAAACTTTTTGATTATATCACAACATTACTTCACATGCCATGCCAATTGTAGTTCAACTATCCAATAAAAACATTTAACATTATATCACATGCCAAATGTAGATCAACCATCTAAAACTTAAGTTTTAATTTAACAAAACATTATAGATCACAACATTACTTCACATGCCAAATGTAGTTCAACCATCCAAAACTTAAGTTTAAAAAACAAAACAAATTATAACACAATATTACTTCACATGCCAAATGTAGTTCAAAAGAAAAACATTAATATAGATCACAACATTACTTCACATGCCAAATGTAGTTCAACCATCCAAAACTTAAGTTTTAAAAACAAAACAAATTATAATACAACATTACTTCACATGCCAAATGTAGTTCAACCATCCAAAACTTGAGTTTTTCAAAAGCAAAACATTAATATAGATCACAACATTACTTCACATGCCAAATGTAGTTCTTAACCATCCAAAACTTAAGTTTTAAAAACAAAACAAATTATAACACAACATTACTTCACATGCCAAATGTAGTTCAACCATCCAAAACTTGAGTTATAAAAACAAAACATTGTAGATCACAAGTATCAAAACTTTTTAAAAACAAAACATTATAGATCACAAGTATCAAGTATCAAGTAACATTACTTCACATGCCAAATGTAGTTCAACCATCCAAAACTTAAGTTTTAAAAACATTATATATCACATTCACATGTACCAAATGTAGTTCACATAAAATATGTCCAAAATTTGTAGATCTCACAAGTATCAAGTATCAAGTTATATATGACTACATCAAGATAAGATTATATATAAAAAAGTAAATTTAAGACTAAAACTATTGAAAATATAATGTTGCATGTGTGCATGTTCATCCTCCATCAAATAGTGCATGTGCATCATCCATCAAATATACATGGATGTAGTGTCTTTCCCAGCAAACTCACAATCCTCGAGTTATCCTACACAGGATGGGGAACCTATACACAATGTGTACAAACATTAAAATTTGATGTTTTAAAATTGAGTGAGAATATATAAAAATTCATGTAAAAAATAAAATGTAAAAAATAAAATAATCATGCAATACCTCATGAGGTTCCCTATCCATTTGTTATTGATCCACTACAACTTCCCCCACAGGAACATCTCCAATAGTAAACTGTACAATATACAAGTATATATATATATATATATATATATATATATATTAAAAAATTTCAAATGAAAATGCATACATAAACTTATTTTCACTAATATTTAAAAAAAAAATAGACAACTTGTTCAAATGGTTGAAATGGTGTGGATGTTCCTATCTCCATTGCTAGAGTCTGTGGAGAAAAGAAATCCTCTATAGAAACCTAAAATTCAAAAAAATTAAAAGTATAAAATAACTCATGGTCAAGATCTCAATTTATAATAAAACTTTTAAACTTCAATTTATAAATTATAACTTAAAAACATATGTTTAAGTGAAAATGATTAGCCTTCCTACGAGTGGATTTGGGCTATTTGGCACATCTCCCTAAGGAAGGCTCCAAAAGAAAATCTCCAAAAACCTAAAATTCAAAAAAATTTAAAGTAACTCAAAATCTCTAAATCTCAATTTATAATAAAACTTTTAAACTTCAATTTATAGCTTATAACTTAAAAACATATATATATATATATATATATATATATATATATATATATATATATATATATATATATATATATATATATATAAGTGTAAAAATGAATACTTGTGTTGGTGGATTTGGCACATCTCCTAAGAGTGGTTCAGAAAGAAAATCTGCAAAAACCTAAAATTCAAAAAAATTAAAATAACTCAAGATATAGATATATCTCCTTTTTCAATGGAACTTTTTGAGGTGGAATATATAACTTAAGAAAATAAATTTTAAAAGTGAAAAATTGTCCATACTTGTGATTGTGTATTTGGCACATCTCCTAATGAAGTAGAAGGTACATCTCCCAAAGAAGAAGAAGGTACCACCATCCCAAAAACATCAAACAAAATCAGAATCTGTTAAAACATTTTATTATATATATGTACATGTACATGTGTGCATAATTATTTATTTTAAAAATATCTCATCATGTTTCGATATATATAATAATAGATAAAAATAATTGTACATGATCATGTTCACTTAAAAAACACTAACATTTGCCAACATATCTTGATGGTGAGAACCATCTTGATTGTATGATTGATGGTGAGACCCATCTTGATTGTTTGAACCAAAGGCTCCGACCGTGATACTAACATTTTCTTCATTCATCAAGCATGACAACTCCAAATGGTATTAACATATAATGATACATTTTTTTTAGATTAATGTATACAAACAAATGTATGTATATATGTATTTATTACAAATTGTACAAGTGTTAAAATAATTGAACCCTAACCATTAACACATACTGTTCCCATGCCCTCTTCCTCATAAACAATGAGGTATTGCCAACCATTGCGACAATTCTTTGCATATGTTTTGAGATCTTCAACACTCATGTTGTCAATCTATTCATCTGTATAATACACAAAATTAACACATGCATTCTCACGCGCTCTTTGTCGATTCAGACAAACATCGACTCCACCCAATCCACTATGAACATTGTCAATAATAGCATCCCTTTCTTCTCGACTAATTTGAGAACTGGCTTCCATCTCTGACCGCAAATTTTCGACACAAAAATTTTGACTAACCAGTGGTGGCTTAGGGCGAGGCAACTCAACATCATGTCTAGCACCCCTACGGTCATACAATCAACCTTTCCCAAGATGAAAAAATTCAGAGGGAAGGTCATTGTAATTGGGTTTCATTTCCAAAAAAAATTCTGCATAAAATAATTTTTCAAAATAAAGCGGAACCTCATCGTTCCATGGGAGTCTTCCATAGGCTGCAAATTTTCTATCATAAAAATAGTGAGCTATATTAGGGTGCTTGAAATATTGCACTTTCAACATCTTTCTTTTCGGCCCTTCTTTGAAATTAAACATAGACTTGACCATATCTATTGTAACTCTTTGTTTAACAACCTCCCATTTATCAGGACCCATCACTGTTTCCTTTCTTTTTCTCATGACTTCTAAAAAGTATCATTGGTTGGCCCAGTCTTTCGGTACACATCTACTAGTTCGCCTAAAGAGTGTGTAACAAATTCCAAGATTTGTTGACTCTCAACAGGTAGAGTCAAAGCCACTAGATCTCTCTGCAATTTTGCATGAAGATGTTGACACCTTTCTAAGGTGCATTGTTGTACGTTTGTTTCTCAAGGTATATCGGAAATGTCGAACAGATAAGTCGTGGTTGGTGAACAACCTTCTTCTTGAATGATGCGTTCTGCCCTATGTTTTTTTTTAGCAACATTTGGAGCAGCATTTTCAGCCTCTGCATCAATATATAAAGATTTTTATATTAAAAAAACACATGTAAATAAATTTGTACAAATTGAATGAAAAAAATATTCAAATTGATGGCCACCTCGATGTGGTTGGCTAGCATATTGCCCACCCTGATACTGTGGAGAACCAGAACGACCCTGCTGAGCACCAACACGACCACCGATTGGTTAAGAACCAACACGACAATCTGTTGATTGGCCTCTAGAGGAATACATATCACCACCTTCATGCAACCTGCCAGCACTTATAGATGACCCTATAAGGGAATCTGAACCACCACCAACCTCACGAGATGAGAGAGAAGCTTCATAAACAAATATGAATTTATAATCAATTCAAAAATACATTCATATGTATGAATACATGTACATATTCATTTATTAAATTGCGGGAACCATACCACAATTGCATGAACCATGGGCATGCTCCATTGATGGAGTAGACACCCTTCTCCTCTTGGCTCCTAAAAAATAAAAAATGAAACTTATTAACAACTAATTTAACTCACAAAATTGAAAAAATCAATTCCATATGTACACACATGTATGTATATGTATGGAGATTTAAGATTATATTTAAATACCATGAACACCCCTCGATCCCTGATCCCCCTCTCTCGTAGAGATATGGGATTTTTTTGATCTTCGTTGTTCATCCTCCATGATATATATATATATATATATATATATATATATAATGGACATTTACAATTATTTTTTTAAATTACTAGATAAAATAAATTCAAAATAAATTTAAGAAAATTAATGTAATTTAGTGTACACAAATTATGTAAAACACAAATTTCAAAGCACTAATTGATGTGTGAAACTCAATTTAACCAAAAAAAATTATAAAAATTTTAAGTTCACCAAATTTCGTTTTACGTGGTGGGAGCACACTTGGTATAAAATTGAAAAAAACACATGGTCATTAAAAAAGAAGCATGAAACTCCATTTAAACAAAAAATTGTTGAAGTTCCCGCATTTTAATTTTATAAAAATGCGAAGTTCACCACTTGTTGCAAATGTGAAGTTAACCAAGTTGCGCTTTACATGGTGTGGTGGGCGAACACTTGGTATATAATTGAAAAAACACATGGTCATTAAAAAAGACGCATTTATAAGTCCAAAACACACACATATCCAAGATATGTTACAATGTCCATCAATAAATTTTGAAGGGGAGTGTCTCAACACTAATTCATCTTTGAGAGATGAGTCTTGAATTTTTGAAGAAGAGCGTCTCAAAACTAATTCATCTTTGAGAGATGAATCTTGAATTTTTGAAGAAGAGTGTCTCAAAACTAATTCATCTTTGAGAGATGAATCTTTCATTGGCATTGCCTCGTATAATTATAATTCATATATTAATTCATCTTTAATAGATGAATCCTGAATTGGCATTGCCCCACACAATAGATCAGCAAACATGTTATTCACATTTGTACAATATCTTATACTAAAAAATTGAAATTGGCTAACAATATTGTTTGCTATTCCATGCAGTTCTTTTAGCCTCTCCTTCTTAACCTGGTACACACCATTCATCTGGTTGCACACAAGTTGAGAATTGGAGAAAAATACAATTACATTTGATCCAAACTCCATAGCGGTTCCCAAGCCTTCTATCAATGCAATATAATATGCCTTGTTGCTTTTTGTTCTTCCCATTATATTCATTTTCCTTTGGACGAATTTGTTAGTCGCAATATTGGAAAGCACATATGTAATCACTACTTTCCCTGGATTGGGATAGCAAGAAACATCTATGCATAATTTCCATTTTTCAACCATATTTAATGGATTTTTTTATCCCTGAAAAAAAACAAATTCAATAAAATTATATTAAATTGACATTTATTGCAAATGCATGGGAGAAATGACACATGTGCATGAGATAAGTGACATGCACTGCATATTAAAATGAATAACTTCTATTTAGATCTGTTCTAGAGATTAACTATAGGGGCATTTACTCGGTATGCCACCTTTGAGAAAATATGAGATCCAGAGGCTACCTAGACCTTTACAGTCTCTTCCTTTAGAACTTGTAGAAGCTAACACTTAACAAACATACTAAAATCCTATGGAATTTCAAAATCCTATGAGAGTTCAACCACTTTAGATTCAATTTTTAGGCCTTAAAGTTTTCCTTGAATTAATGAGAGAAAGCCTTTAGTTTGTGGGAGAAATGACATTTACATGGTTTTCAAAATTATTCTATGCACTTACAAAAAGCATGCTTTAAAGTTAGTGGGAGAAAGCCAATATGACATGTATGCTTTAAAAACTTTTCCTAAGAACTTATGGGAGAAATGACACATTTACACAATTTGCCTTAAAGTGGTTGTGGTTTATGGATATTAAAATGAAGAACTTATATTTAGATCTATTCCAGAGATTGACTGTAGGGGCATTTACTGGATATGTCACCTTTCATAAATGATGAGATGCAGAGGCTACCTGGCCCTTTACAGAATCTTCCTATAGAACTTGTAGAAGTTAACGCTACATGTCTCAATTATACCCTATGAAGTGTGTAGAGGACCCGTGGAATCACTCACACTACTTTACGTAGAAATAAGGGTGTCTAACAGTGTAATAAGTTCAAAAATATGGTCATATTATTGGATACCTTTCCCAAGAGCCCAAATGTACTCCTTAAGCATATGTGGGGTCTATATAACCATTTACAAAAACAAGTGATTCTTTCCAAGATAAGGATAATGTATGAGCCATGTATATACACACATTATCTAGAAACCATAGGCCAAAATAAATGGTACTTAAGTGGTTTGAAGAAAAAATAGCACCAAGAAGCTTTGAATGAGGGGAATAAGAACTAGAAATAGGAGTATAAGAATAAAATAGCCACTACACATCCATGCAAGGGTACTAGAAATAATTCTAACCATTGCAACATTGATGGTCACATTAAGGAGAATTATTGGATGTTTGGTATGTGTTATATTCTTTATGTGAATACCCCCATGCACTATATATTTTTCTAATCATAGTGGTGGGAATAAAATGGGAGGAAATGACCCCCACTTTAGGGTTTCATATAGCCAAAAAATTCCCCACACACAAGTGTTCAAGGGTAGTGCCCCAAAAAAACGTTTTTGGGAAAAAAAAATTCTCCCTTTATGATGGTTTTCATCACATGGTTTTTTCTTTTGGAATTTTTCTAGTGCATGGTAGTTTACCCCATGGTTCTACAGTTTCAGTTAAAGACCTAAAGTTTTATATGATCCAAGGTAATGGATTGGTAATTTATAATTTTCGTGGGATATATACATATATACATACATACATGTGTGTGTGTGTGTGTGTCTCATGGTCTAAAAATTAATATACTAATAAAAAAATGATCTTCTTGTTTTGGGTTTATCTAGTAAATTATATGTTAATGCATGTGTTTTACATTGAATATTTTTTATTTTATTAAGAATCTATTTGAAACAATTAACTATATAAGGTTAAAACTTATGTTTTGTATCAAATTACTTTTGGTTTCAATGGGAAACTTTTATGGCTTAATGTGTTTTTCTCGAAATGTGATAGACCCCATTAAAATGGGAGATATATCAAAATGATTCCTATGGTGTAATAAAATAGTTGATTAGTTTAAAGATATAGATGCATAAATTCAATGAGCATAGTTTCGATATATATAAGTCGAAAATAGAATAGTTGTTGGTGAACAAATATCAGTGGATCACTATGGATATATCTGCTTCATTAAAAGGGATTTTTCTAGAAGGATGGAATAAGTTGGAAAGAAGGGAAAATATCACAAGTATATGTTAATGCATGTGTTTTGCATTGAATATTTTTCATTTTATTAAGAATCTATTTGAAACAATTAACTATATAAGGTTAAAACCTATGTTTTGGATCAAATTACTTTTGGTTTCAATGGGAAACTTTTATGGCTAATGTGTCTTTCTCGAAATGTGATAGACCCCATTAAAATGGGAGATATATCGAATTGATTCTCATAGTGTAATAAAATAGTTTCAAGTAGTTTAAAGATATAGATGCATAAATTCAATGAGCATAGTTTTGAGATATAAAAGTCCAAAATGGAATAGTTGTTTGTGAACAAATATTAGTGGATCACTATGGATATATCTGCTTCATTAAAAGGGATTTTTATAGAAGGATGTCCACTGAGTTAGAAAGAAGGGAAAATATCACAATTATATATTAACGCATGTGTTTTACATTGAATATTTTTCATTTTATTAAGAATCTATTTTAAACAATTACTATATAACATTAAAACCTAAGTTTTGTATCAAATCACTTTTGGTTTCAATGGGAAACATTTATGGCTAATGTTTTTTTCTCGAAATGTGATAGACCCCATTAAAATGGGAGATATATTGAATTGATTCCTATGGTGTAATAAAATAGTTGAGTAGTTTAAAGATATAGATGCATAAATTCAATGTGCATAGTTTTGAGATATATAAGTCAAAAATGGAATAGTTGTTGGTGAAGAAATATCAGTGGATCACTATGGATATATCTTCTTCATTAAAAGGGATTTTTCTAGAAGGATGGACTAAGTTGGAAAGAAGGGAAAATATCACAATTATATGTTAATGTACATGTGTTTTACATTGAATATTTTTCATTTTATTAAGAATATATTTGAAACAATTAATTATATAAGGTTAAAACCTATGTTTTGTATCAAATTACTTTTCGTTTCAATGGGAAACTTTTATGGCTAATGTGTTTTTCTCGAAATGTGATAGAACCTATTAAAATGGGAGATATATCGAAATGATTTCTATGGTGTAATAACATAGTTTCAAGTATTTTAAATATATAGATGCATAAATTCAATGAGTATAGTTTTCAGATATATAAGTCCAAAATGGAATAGTTGTTGGTGAAAAAATATCAGTTTCACTATGGATATATCTGCTTCATTAAAAGGTATTTTTCTAGAAGGATGGACTAAGTTAGAAAGAAGGGAAAATATCACAATTATATGTTGATGCATGTGTTTTACATTGAATATAATTTTTTTTTTCTCTCTCTCATTGTTTGAGTCCTGATCTTATAAAAGGTTTCCACTAAATCTATTCCCTATTACTTTTCATGTGAACCACATTCCCAAACCCACCCATCTATGTACCTAAGAGCCAAGCCAGTGTAAAAAAGGGCTTATTTCATATTCTTCTTTAACACATATGTGATTAATTATCGTTAGAATTTATATGGTAGAAATGCGAGTAAAGACTAATCCTTATTATAGATCTATTTTGACTTTAAGGAATATTTCCTGTTTTTTAGAAATTTAATCTTAGGAGGTAGAACTAAACCATCTATAACCCACAAAAGAAACCATGGCCCATGAGCATCACATCCAAACACAAGTTACTCCCATGTTTGAAACACCAGATCACATCATCATAAGGGTTGGAAACCACTAAGCAACCCATACTAAGTTCCGTAGAAGGGATGACTATCATATTTAATGATTGGGTTTATCTCCAAGGTCAATAAAAAAATCAAAGTTAGGAAAGGGAATTAGAATAGAAATAAAAGTAAGACCATGACCTTTTACCCAATATTGAATGAAGGTGAGCAACCATAGATATCATGAAGGAAGTTCAAGAATCCAAACTATCTGATATGATAGGTAAGAGTGTAACATACCTCAAATACATATAAAGAAAAAAAATTTCCCTTTAACACTATTATAATTGTGCATGCATAAGAAATATTATATTTTTTCTAGAAGGATATTTTGAGAGGAATCTTGAGGGAGTTCTTGAAGGCTAAAAGAATGAATCTATGGGATTATCAATTGTAGGTTTAAAACCTCTATTCACCTACATCAAAGGCAATTCAACTATGCAATCCTTGACCAAAATTGAAGAGGCTTAAATTCTGGTTTCCTAAGATATTTCAAAGGTGACACTTGGTTGTTTTGATTGGTTTTCTGAGCATCTTTCGGTCAACTGTCATTTGGATTTTGGAGGACAGTTTGAAAGTCAGGACAGTCTGATTATCTCTCTCTCTAAACATTTATATCTATTAAGAAGAAGAAGATATATTGGGTTTTCCCTCATCTGTTTTGTCTTCTGCATTTTATTTCTATGTTCTATATACAATCACTGTCAAGATCCTTGACCAAAATTGTAGAGGCTTAAATTCGGGTTTCCTAAGAGATTTGCATTTTATTTCTATGTTATATATACAATTACTGTCAAAATCCTTGACCAAAATTATTATCTATATACAATTGTTAACTGTCGTTTGGATTTTGGAGGACAGTTTGAAAGTCAGGATAGTTTGATTATCTCTCTCTCTAAAAATGTATATCTATTAAGAAGAAGAAGATATCTTGGGTTTTTGCTTATCTGTTTTGCCTTATACATTTTATTTCTATGTTCTATATACAATTACTGTTAAGATCCTTGACCAAAATTGCAGAGGCTTAAATTCGGGTTTCCTAAGAGATTTTCATTTTATTTCTATTTTCTATATACAATTACTGTCAAGATCCTTGACAAAAATTGCAGAGGCTTAAATTCGGGTTTCCTAAGAGATTTCAGAGGGACTAGTGAGATTCGCCAAGTTTTTAAACTTCAAAATAATTTTCCATCCTTAAAATTTTCCCTGAGAGTAACATACCTCAATAGAGCAACACCGCAACATAACGAGGCAGAGACAGACGTGAGACACATATGCATAAGAAACCCCTTAAGGTTTGCGCGTTGATATATTTATAAGAACAAGTTTTTCCAAACTATTTTAAAAGTTCGGCCGAACTTTTGTTGCCAGTTTTCCCATCTCCAGCCAAAAATATGTTTTCCCACGCTGTTAGTACGTCGTCAATGTAAACGGAAGAATGAGTTCAACCGAACTAATTTTGAAAGTTTAGCCGAACTATCGAATAGTTCAATCGAACGTTTATAAATTTTCGGACGAATTATTGAGAAAAAAAAATTTCCGCCCCGGATTCTCACAAAATTGTAACCTAAGTTCATGCGTTTACCCAAAATATTTCCTCTCAAGTTTGGTTCTTTAAATGATGACTTTAAATATCTTGGATTTTTCTTAAAGCCTAAAATGTATCGAATTTCAAATTGGTCCTCGCTTGTTAAAAAAGTGGAAAACTTATTTTTCAATAGTGCAATCAATGTATTTAATTAGGAGGTATTCTAATATTAATCAAATAGGTATTGGAAGGAATTGTGGTCTTCTAGTTGAATTTAACAAAAAATCATAAGAGTATTTTAGGTGCTATCAAAAAGCTATGTATTAATTTTATTTAGAATGGCAAGAAGTTCAGGTGAGGGATGAATATGTTGTCTTTAAATACTCTATTTCTTATGAAGTCTCTAACAGGTTGGGGATTACACAATACTAAGAAATTTTCACTTGTTTTTGTGTCAAAGAGTTACTAGTGTATGCTTTTTTCACAATAATCTCTGGAGTCTTGTAAGGAGGGTGAAATATTTGAAATCCATGTCGGTTGTACATTGGCTTGGGAAAGAGCCAAAAGTGAGTAGGGGAGGTTCTATGACTTGGAAGAATTTGTTAAGTGGTATGTAATCTTTGGAGAAAATTATTTTTTTGGGAATGGGGCTAAATATTTTCTTGGTCATGACTCGTGGATAGGATGTAATGGTCACCATAAAATATTTAATAGGTTGCTAATGTTTTAAACATTCACATTATATTACTACTTTTTATTTTTCTGTGGGTAGATGCGGCTTCAGATATTTAAGCATGGCTTTTAGCTTAAGATTTAGGCCTTTCTCATGTTTATGTAGGCGAATGGAACTATTTTGTATTGATTTTGGGTAAAGTTTATATTGCAATTAAATGAGAGGAGGAAGATAACATCAAGTTGTCTAAGAATAAACAAATTGGAATTATAGTAGCTAGATATGGATACAATGAACTCATTCCAGATAGTCTTCCTACTTCTTCAAAATGTTGGCATGGATTAGTATGGAAGGAACAAGGCCCCCTTAATTATAGGATTTTCCTTTGGTTTTTATTGGAAGCAAAAATATTTACTTGGGATATTCTTGTTAAGCGAGGATGGGTATGTAATATCCCGTTTCGAGGATATCTCTAAAACACGGCAAACTCCAACCAGAGATGGACTGGGAAGGCATTTACCGGATATTCCACCTCTAATATAGGATGAGATCTGGATTCTACTTGTCCCTTTCGAGACTCTGTCTATAGATCTGCTTGAATAATCCTTCTCAAAAGCTCTAATACCACTCTAATATCCCGAAAAATGGATTTCTCAGCAACTCATGCCTGAAAAACTCATTTTTGAGGAATGCATGCTTCATATATCATAAAAAAATTTTAAAAACACTCATAAACCCACTCCAAATACTGCAGCAACCTTTACTCAGCTTTTATGGGCAAAAAGGTGGGGAAAAGTGAGGATTTTGACCCTAAAATGAGTGTATAAGAAAATATAAGTAAAATGAAGGGTCAAGGTTCTGGAATATGTTATATTAGGTCAATAGGGATATTCATGTTTAATTTCAGCAAAAAAAAGGCGTTTTACTAAGTTAAACAGTTCCTCCTTCCCGACTAGTCAAGAAAAACCCTGATTTCCCATGACTTTGAGTATGCAGAAATTTACTGAAGCAAGGGAAGCTTATTTTCTGAAGGTATAAGATGTGAAATAGTATGAAAAATTATAGAGTGAGTTTAGGAACATGGAATAGGCATTAAGCAAGGTTAAGAAGCAGTTTTACATAGAAAATCCCTCAAGATTGAGGTGTTGCTAGACACGAGAATGACCCAGAAACCCTTCAGCATTATTTCCAATAGGTTGAAGCTTATTTTTATTATATTACATATCTTCAACTGATAAATACATGAAAACAAATATCTATAATGATACAAAATTCCCAAAGGGCTCTTTATTACATTCCCCTTGGGATTTCAGCGATACATGGAAATGTCGGAGTAGCTGGGTAACTACGGAAACTCTGGAACTAGAAATATGTAGATAAGGCTGAATAAGATGAAAATATCTCAATTAAACCTCCTCCAATGGATCTCCAAAGTGGAAGGCCGATCCTTACACTTGAGATCCTGCCCTCCAATCAATCTGCAAAACCCCGCAGCAAATGCACTATGAAAATAACGCAGCTATTAGAGAAAAATGTTCAGTAGGGGAGAGAATATGTGTTGGCCTGATGCCAAGATCTCCAAATAAGCTCTAAATCTTCCAAACTGATCCTTCAAAGGCAATAAAGACTTCCCCTCTGAAAAACAAGCAATGGAAGAGGTGTTGTGGAGTCTCCACGACAACACCCTACAACACAGTATTATGCTGTTGTAGCAATAATGATGTCCTAGAGGATGATGCTTTGGTCTCGAACCAAAATAATGATGGGGCAACCTCACTCGAGCAGGCACTCGAAGTCCCCCAGGGCTGAGGGTGAGATCTCCCAACGGAGACACTCGGTGCACTAAACAGTGTTGCAGAGTAGTTAAACAACCAGCGTGCTCAAGAAGTCGAAAATACCAACTCAATATCATAAACATATGCATGAATGGAAATAGCTCTCCTCCCCTCCATTTATATAGCAATTGGAGACTCCTCATGGGCCCTACTTCGAATTAGGGTTTCCCTTCCTCTAGAAGCTTCCCTCCTACGTTGTCATGTAGTGCTTTCCAACTCATACCCTGCGTTGGTTGACTTGGTCAAACCTCTTTGCAAATATCTCCTTTCACACATGAGGGTGTGAAATATGGTTCCATGGCTGATCCCTTTTCATACTAGAGGGATTTTATTTATGTTTTTATTATCTTTGGGCCTCCTTACCCAATTATTCATCTCCTAAATGAGTTTAGACAAAATTTAATGTTCCAATTTATTGAAGAAAAATTTGGAACAGTCCTCCCCTCCCAAATGTTGCTTGTCCCCAAGAAACTGCAAGGATAGAACTAGAGAATCTCCACTCAAGGCATGGAGTCTAGAATATAATGAGGAACATCTCCCTCATGTGGATCCTCCATCCCTAAGCAATCATCCAAACAAAATGAGCCACCTCCCAACAAGGCAACTCCTGAAAATCTCCTTCCACCTCAAGCTCCAATGATGAAGGTGGGCTAAAAATATGAACTTGGCAAGCATCATAGCTTACCCCATGCTATCCTTCTCTCCACTTATGATAATTGTAGAGTGTATGATGATCTTGGGTTGCAAAATTATTTCCCTCCAATGGCAACGTGAAGAACAATCCTCCAAAGAAGGCTCCTCCAACAATGAAGAACAAGTTGGCCCAAAACAATCCATCCATGAAGAATAGGACATGGTCATCATGGAACATCCTAATGAGAGGTTTGTTGAAGGTTTTACATGATGATACATGATGCAACAATTTCTCACAAGGATACATCGCAGTCTCATCCACTGCAACTTCAGAAAATTAGATGGCAAGCAATGTCCATGATTCATCACATCTACTAAAGGATAGTAAATGGATGAATGTAACAACAATGATACATGATAAAGCACTTGCCCATGGCTGTACAATGTATGAATATCAATCTTATGGCCCACCTAAAAAGAGAACAAACATTTGGCTGTGGTGGCCATATCTCCTCTCATGCTCCCATTAGAACATGTAGTGCAGAAATGGTGAGAATTCTTCCCATTCAAGGACACATCCAGCTCATGGGTCTCCCTCATAATCAAGCCTCCCATAAAAATCTGATCTATATCAGAAAATGAAGAAATGATCAGTAGCAAAATAAAGAAAATTCTTAAGGTTACAAGTGATGCAAGAAGGTACCAACAGCTTCCCCCGTAATGACAGCGCAGTTTTACAAGTTGCTTCTTGATAAAAGTACAAGGAAAAATGTTTCTTTTTACATGGTTAATAATGCATGTCTTTATATGATACATGCTATAGTGCAGCAACTGAACATACATGTGGTGATAAAACATTTTCCCAAGGACACAAAAGAGATGGCTACCTCCATCATGTAGATTGGCCCAATACAACCCATTGACAAGCTTGCCCTCTTGTGAAGCAATGCACTGCATAAGAATGCTAAGAGTGTGCAAATCAATGAATTTATAAAAAACCTCCTTACCATATGTTGGAAGTAAGATGGTACATGGGTCCATACATGAGTCCTCCATAGTGTTTTGGCATGCTATGAAGAAGAATGAACCATGTGCTGCAAAAAGATAATCCTCCTCATGCTTGGAAATCCAAGTTAAGAAGAATATGCCATAGATGTCTCTATCATAATTACCTCCTCTTTGTTCATCAAGTGCAACAAATATGAAGTGATCCTGGGACCTATGGGTTATGGATCCACCATATCTCTGCTGGGCACACTTCATCCATAAGTTTTTACTCCAAGGTGACAACGTTGTGAGCTTATGCAAATAAGCTCTTGTCAATACACAACTATGTTCTTTGACATGCTCCTTGTCAAAGATTCTTCCAATAATGCTGCAACAAATGTGGAATACTTCCCAAGATGGAAGTGCTTCCCAATCATCATCAAATACCAAGGAGATAGTGCCATCCCCTCCTCCTGCAACATCATACAAAGTGTGAGAGAAAATCTGCCCTTGCTCTCCCCAGCAAAGCAACAAAGTATTTTGCTGCCTCCTCATACTTCCATCATACAACTCATGTGATGAAGACACATCAACATCATGCGTCTATTCTCTACGCTGCTCAATGATCCAAGTATCCTGCCATCTTTTCCCCATCCTCCCATTCTTAGGAAGAGTGTTTTCCAAGTGATGGCCAAACTCTTTCAAGAGTAACCAGCGTAGCCAAGCCTCCTGTTGCCCGGTATCATAGATCTGTAAGTAGCCTCCTAGTTCCTTGCTCATCAACCACATCCACTCATTCACCTATGGATGCCTCCTTCTTCTCCTCATCCTGGTACTCCTCCCATGAGGGCTACCATCCTCCCAAATCAAATTCCTATCTTTGCACTTTATGGGATTGTGAAATGTAAGCTTATCAAGGATCAATGAGACCCTATCAAGAATCATATAGGTGGTAGGATAAAACCTCCCATCACGATGTGTACGGCTCAAGGGATGTCCAACACAAGCTTGAGAGATGTTATCCATCCTAAGATGTCCTCCATCTTCTATCTGCTCTTGTGAGAAGGGAAGAAAAGCATTGCATTCCATGGCGTGTCGAAGTGTATCTCCAATTATATCTCTCCTTGAGACCTCCCTTTCATTCATATTCTTCCAAAACCAATGAGGTCTTGGATCCGAAAGTAAAGGTTCCTCTTTGAGCTGAGAAGAGCTCATTGAGAAAGTGTCATCTTGAAGGGAGAAAAGGTTTCTTAGTCCAAGATGTCTATAATCAATCTTCAAGGCTTCAAACCCCAACCTCCAATGTGATGTACAATCTAACAATGGCTCATGAGAATGATGGTTTGATTCATTCTTGAGTGTTTCCATGTTGCACAGTGCAGTGCAACCAAGCTGCTCTATAATAGCAATGAGATTTGATTCTTGGTCATGCAAAAGTAAATCCCCACATTGATCAAAAGAATTTACTGCAACAATGGAATGTGGAAATATTTTCATACCTTGATGTGCATTTGGAACTTATTGTAGGGCTACAAGAGTCCCTTCCTCAAAAGTGTTGGCTACCCCAACTGTTGATGCATGTGGCTGCTCCTCCGTGAGTGGGACAACGTTATCACAAGCCTCCTCAAGAGGTGATGTGATCTCTTCTTTATTTGTTTTTTCTCCATCAAAGGTTTGGATCAAACTTTGAGTGAACTCTGCAAAAGTCTTCACCCTTGCATGGCTCAAGTGGTTGCACCACTAATCATAGGCTTCACCCTCCAAATGCAGCACTTAGATTTCAACAGCTTCTTTACCTGCTACAGGATGTAGTAGGAAAAATGCCTCCAACTTTCTCACCCAATTTCTTGCATTAGATGACCCATCAAAGGTAGACAACAAAAATCTATTACCTTTGATTTCGTTTCTGCTGCATGGCCTCTTCTCTTCCTTTAGATGGATGAAATGAGGAAAATCTAGAGTCTCCCTGAAGGCTCTAGGTTGAGATCTATACTCAATAAGGTAATTACTGAGAATCTGATGATCCAAATATCTTCCATGCTCAATATCTTCTTCTTGATGAGAATAGGAAGCGCATGGTACTTCCTCTTCTTTTTCTTCAATCTTCTTGACCTCCTCAAAGGTGGATGCATCTTCTCTGGATCTGAAAATAGATGAGAATAAACTCATATTTTTCAATGTTCTCATCTTCTTGGGCTTAGAATCACAGGGATCAGTGGATCCCTCATACATGGGAAAAGGTGATCTCCTAGTGGTATGCTACAACTTTGAACTCTGCATGCTAGATCCCCCATTGTTCCATTCACTTTCATCCTACCTGAGCTGACAGTAATCTTTGAAAGGCAAAGCTGCTCTGAAATCTTCCCCCATGGACTACCATTTACGGAAATAGTCTCCGAAGGGTATCTGATCATGCTGCCTCCCTTTCTCACTTGGTACTGGAGGTAAGAATTTAGGCATTGTGATCCTGGTTGGCCTACTCAAGGCTGGTGAATGTTGGTCACACTGTTGTGAGATCCCCATATTTGTCACCGCTACGGTCTTTGGTGGGTAAGATTCTTCCTACCCTCTTTGTTCACAGAAAATGTCCCCACGTTTTCTCTTTTGGTTTCATAGATAACTAGCTCCACAGGCTGAGCCAGAACTATGCTCTGATACAACTGTAATATCATGTTTCGAGGATATCTCTAAAACACGGCAAAATCCAACCAGACATGGACTAGGAGGGCATTTATCGGCTATTCCACCTATAATATAGGATGATATCTGGAGGATACCTAGCCCTTTCCAGACTCTTTCTATAGAGCTGCTTGAAGAATCCCGCACAAAATCTCTAATACCACTCTAATATCTCGAAAAATGGTTTTCTCAGCAACTCATGCCTGAAAAATGCATTATTCAGGAATGTGTGATTTAGCTATCATAAAAAGTGTTTAAAAACACTCAGCAACCCACTCCAAATACTGCAGCAACCTTTACTCAGCTTTTATGGGTAAAAAGGTGGGGAAAAGTGAGGATTTTGGCCCTAAAATGAGTGTATAAGAAAATTTGCGTAAACTTAAGGATCAAGGTTCTAGAATATGTTATATTAGGTCAAGAGGGATATTCATGTCGAATTTCAGAAGAAAAAAAAAAAGGCGTTTTACTAAGTTAAACAGTTCATCCTTCCCGACTAGTCAAGAAAAACCTTGATTTCCCATGACTCTGAGTATGCAGAAATTTACTGAAGCAAGGGAAACGTATTTTCTGAAGGTATAAGATGTGAAATAGTATTAACAATTATATATTGAGTTTAGGAACATGGCATAGTCATTAAGAAAGGTTAAACAACAGTTTTACATAGAAAATCCCTCAAGATTGAGGTGCTGCTAGACAAGAGAATGACCCAGAAACCCTTCAGCATTATTTCCAGGAGGCTAAAGCTTATTTTTATTATATTACATATCTGCAAATGATAAATACATGAAAAAAGAGATCTATAATGAGACAAAATGCCCAAAGGGCTCTTTATTACATTCCCCTTGGGATTTCAACAATACATGGAAATGCCGAAGTAGATGGGCAGCTACGGCAACTATGGAACTAAAAATATGTAGAGAAGGGGGAATAAGATGAAAGTATCTGAAGTAAACCTCCTCCAAAAGATCTCCAAAGTGGAAGGCCGATCCTTACACTTCAGATCCCACCCTCCAATCAATCTGCAAAACCCCGCAGCAAATGCACTATGAAAATAACGCAGCTATTAGAGAAAATTGTGCATTAGGGGCAGGAATATGTGTTGGCCTGATGCCAAGATCTGTAAATAAGCTCTCAAGCTTCCAAACTGATCCTCCAAAGGCAAGAAAGACTTCCCCTCTGAAAAACAAGCAATGGAAGAGGTGTTGTGGAGTCTCCACGGCAACACCCTACAACACAATATTATGTTGCTGCAGCAATAACGTTGTCCTGGAGGATGATGCTTCAGTCTCGAACCAAAATAATGATGGGACAACCTCACCCGAGCAGGCACTCGAAGTCCCCCGGGGCTAAGGGTGAGATCTCCGAACGGAGACACTCGGTGCACTAAACAGTGTTGCAGACTAGTTAAACAACCAGCGTGCTCAAGAAGTCGAAAATACCAACTCAATATCATAAATATATGCATGAATGGCGATAGCTCTCCTCCCCTCCATTTATATAGCAATTGGAGACTCCTCATGGGCCCTACTTCAAATTAGGGTTTCCCTTCCTCTAGAAGCTTCCCTCCTACGTTGTCATGTAGTGCTTTCTAACTCATACCCTGCGCTGGTTGACTTGGTCAAACCTCTTTGCAAATGTCTCCTTTCACACATGAGGGTGTGAAATCTGGTTCCATGGCTGGTCCCTTTTCATACTAGAGGGATTTTATTTATGTTTTTATTATCTTTTGGCCTCCTTACCCAATTATTCATCTCCTAAATGAGTTTAGACAAAATTTAATGTTCCAATTTATTGAAGAAAAATTTGGAACATTACAGGGTAGGTCTTGGATTTTGTGTTCTATGCCAAAAGAATGAGGAGTCTATTGTTCATTTATTTTTCCACTTTCCTTCTGTAATTTTTGTTTGGAAGGGAGTTTTTTTTTGTTATTACCTTAATTCCTGGTGGAATGGAAGCTCTGATGAAGAGTGGCTTTGGAATTTAAATCAAAGGTTTATTTCCTCTTTCCTTAAATTCCTTCCAATAATTATATTATAGGGAGTTTGACTAAGGTAAAATCATTTCCTGTTTGAAGGATTTGTGGTTTTCTCTAAAGTTGTTTCATATAATGCAAGATAATCTTATCTTGAATAAGTAAAACCAATGAAAGGGAAGAAGATAAGGCTTACTAGAGGTGTGGAGTTGTCGACTACAATATGAGGATTCTTTAATCAAGCCATTAAGAGGGATGTTTATGGTGGGTAAAATCATTTTATTCTCCAATAATTTGATGATTAAATGAAATCTAGGTATAATTTGGCCAAGACATAAATTTTACATTTGAACTGCTTGCTATGTGGTATGTCATGATGATTTCCCTTTGGAATGAGGTAAAAGTATTTAGATTATATGAGGCGTCAAAAGTTATTTTTGACTATTTCAATGGAATATATGGCATAAGGGTCCTTCATTTCGAATCATGCCAAAAAAATTGTGCAAGTTCTTCATATATATAGATGGAAAATAATGCATGGTGAATGTGTTATTAAAGGAAGCTCTGCTATTAGATGTTGTTTTAGTTTCCATCTCAAAGGCGTCTAATGGTAATGTGTTATCCATTTTGTCCTTAATTTGGTTGACCCTATTCAAACAAGATTTAATTAAGTTTCAACATATGTTTAATGTCTAAGATATATCTAAGATTTTATTTTTAATCCAACTTTTTAAGTTGTTAAGTACGTTGTTATGCAACCAAAAAATTGTATTTTTTATTTCCTATCAAATATCAAAAATATGTTTTTTCTTTTGAAAAAAAATTAATGTGATATATATATATATATATATATATATATATATATATATATATATATATATATAAACTGAATTGCTATAACATCCATCTAAGAGTTATAAATTCACTTATATTTAGAAACCAATTATGTATGTAAAATAAAAAAAAAAAATTTAACAAAACTATATTGAGAAATGAACCTATATATTTACATAATAGCTTTGAATACTGAACCAATAGCTTTACCTAACAACTTTGATTACTAAAAATTGTTTAAATTCTCGTTTTCATTGCATTTATTCAAAATTTACAAAAACTCTCTCCCTCACTAATGAAATTCTTGCTCACAATATTCTTTGTTAAGTTGAGTTTAATATGGTTTCTTCCTTGGATATCTTAATTATGGTTCAATGGTATTTTCTCTAGGTAATATTGCATACATCATTGAGCTTAAAAGATTATTCTACAATCCAGTATGAGGGACATATGTAAGTATGTCATGTCCTTAAAAAAATAATAAAAACAATTTTCTCTCATGTCAGCCAAACAAAAAAAGTATTTTAATGTCCTATAGAATAAACTATCAAATGTGAGTTATGAATCAAATACATTTTAATATGAATAAATATCAAATGGCTCAATACACATGTTATGTAATCCTATAACATTCCAAAATATAATTTAAACAGTAAAAATTTAACATTATTTTTTTGCACTCTAAAATAAGTTTGCAACAAAATAAATTTAATGTCTTTCCACTTATGTTAGATCGGTGATTTAAATGGATCCACAACCCTCATGCACATATATATGTTTATATTTAAATGTTATGGGCCATCCTCGTTTTATTTGAATTATGTTTCAACCCTATGTGCAGTGTTAAGCTTTTGGGTTTCACCATGATTTAACCCATTCAAATATTAGTGCCCGCGGATTAGATATGTGTGTGTATGTTGGTATATGGCGTGAATTTGTTACAAACTTTACGTTGCTCTTTTTCCTGCGTTAATATTTATTTGTGCACCGAAGTTTCTAAACTCCTTAGAGTCCTCTGTTGCCATTCAAACTACCATAGAGCCATACCTGGCTTCAACCCACGTGAAGTTGAGAAATGTGGTGGTATGGGCCACCCGACACTCTATTTAATGAGGTGTAGGTTTCTGGACGGTGTGGGTGGCATTGAGTTCAATCGACAGTGATATTTTTGTTAGAATTGGTTTTGGGTAATTACCCCCTTTCAGCCTCTCCAGAGTTCCGTCTCATTTTTCTCATACGCCATAGAGGAAAAGAGCTCTGCAACTAGTCTCTATTCTGGTAGTTACTTTAATTCTCTTGGACTCGGTGGTCAGTTCTACAATTACTGAATTGGTTTTCGTTTGCATTCTCATAAGTGTTTATTTGTCTTTTGAAACGAGGATAGTTTATGCTTAGGTCAGCATTGGACTTTAAAGGAACAAAACCGTTTCTATTCATTGTAGGTTTTTCATTCTGGTCATTAATATTTTAATATGTTTTTTTAAGAATTTCATTTCAAGTTTCAACTAGTAAAATTTCAAATTTTTCTTTTCAGTTTTCAATTCTTATCAGGGTATCAGAGTTAGTTTGTATAAGACTCTCTGAAAAGAAGCAACTCGAGCAAAATTGGAGCAACTGAAAAAAAGAGACAATCCTGCATAAAACTCGAAAAAAAGTTCATGCTAAAAAGCCACAAATCTTTGAGAGAGCAACAAAAATTTGAAGAAAAATCTTCATGCGAAAAAGCCACAGAAAGAGCCATAGAGAGAGCCAAGAGAGACGGTTCTTAAGAGGAAAGCCGAGCTAACGCATCCAGAAATAGTTAAGAGACGCATTAGTTCCAATTCTTTACACACTTTCCCACCCAACACACATTCTCTTCGGCTCACACAGCGTTAAAGTACCAAAATTCCACAAAGTCAAAGTCCTCACCCACCATTCTATCATAAAAGTATATGTTGAAGAAAAGAATGGTGAAGCCACTAGGTTCACAAAGCACGAAAACTAAATGTGCACAAGGTAGAAGGCTTCAAGGTTTGAATGGGAGGTTCAAAGTTTTTTTCCTTATATAAAATGCACATGTGATTATTGAATGAGACATACATTCTATTAATTTGAAAAAGGAATTATATGATTTGAAAAGGGCCCGTGTAATATTTCAATGCATTATTGTTTTTGTGAGATGCGATTCGGATGAGATTTGTGAGATGTAATATTTTCAAAAGGGCTTCATTTGAAGTTTTTATTTAAAAAAAAAAAATTAATTTTTTTAACAGGGTTTGTGATGGGGAGTTTTTCATATCACTTCTGAGTATTGAAATATTTTTTTTAATAAAAATAGTGGAAGGAGAATTTGTGAAATGTTTTGCAAAAGTGTTGCAGTTTTAGAGAAATGGTAAACTCATTTGTTTGTGGAAGGGTAGTGGAGAAGCCACCACAAAATATGTCTGCAAATCAATTTTCCTTTTGAGTCATAGTCACGAGAGCTCAAAAATCAGAAAAGCCAAAAGGCTTAGAAATTCGAAGTAACAACAGGAGATTTTTGAAATCTATTTGAAAGATTTGGAGGCGAAGAGGAAAAAGGATGCCTTTGCATTGACATGCATAAAATAATCCGTACATGAAAACATTCTTCCCTTAATTTAGAATGCCAAGACAAGCAAGGAGACCTGGGATACCCTTGAGAGGTGTTTTGGTGTAAGGGGGAGCATTCAAGTTGAAGACGAAGATGGATCTATAGCAACATATCTACAACGACATGAAAAGTTTGTTGAATCACATTGTGCTCAGCCACACATGGATGATGTCTATGAAGAAGTTGCAAAAGCTAGAGAAAAGGAGAACATAGATGCTTGTGAACCCCGCTATGCACATCCACAAGTGGATGAAAAATTAATGATTCCAGTAACAAAGCTTGTTGATGATGATTTGATGATTCTAGCAACAGTGCTTGATGGTGATGATTTGGTGATTCCAACTATAAAGCTTGTTGAAGATGATTTGGTGATTCTAGCAACAGAGCTTGTTGATGATGATTTGGTGATTCCAGCAACAGATCTTGTTGATCATGATTTGGTGATTCCAGTAACAGGTCTTGTTGATGATGATTTGGTGAATCCAACAACAGAGATTACTGATGGGAGTAAAATTAATATAGTAAATCCAACGATTAATATTGTCGATGTAAAATTTGATAAAGAATTTTTGGCTAATGATAATTGGTTTTAGATGATGCAACAAAAACATTATATTAATATGATGCTATTTGGTGAGATAATCCAACTTGAGTCTTAAAACCAAGTGGAAAACATTGTGTTTACAGTAGCACAGGTTAGGGAATAAGATATAGAGATACAAATAAATATAAAGGCATATGCAAAGAAAGAAGTCTGCAAAGAGAAAACATAAATAGAGACGGAGGCAAAAGAAGAGAAGGAAGCGAAATAGGAAAAAGCTTCCATTTTAGAGAATAAGGAACAAAACCAATGTGGTTTTGGAGATGTTTTTACACTTAATATTGATTTCCAACGTGCAGGTAAGCAGAACGATTATGAAGAAGAGTTAAAGTTTCTTGAAACATGGCTTGTAACACCATGTCTAGATGAGGTATACACAAAATATGTAGATATGAATGTTGAAGATAGCATGCATGATGAACACATCAATGAAATTTTCAGGTATTAGAGTTTTGAAGAGATAAAATTGTATTCTCATCTTATTTTGTAGCACATAGATGATGAAAAGTGTACTACAGAAGACAATATGTGGTAGCAAACCACATACAAGTCATTTCTTGAACAAGTCCATGACATGCTTAGACAACCTCAAACAATATAAGACCTGCACCAATAAATGAAAAAATTGAGATTTGAAGGTTACAAAAAAGAGAAAAAGATTAAACAATTTAGAGGCTACATGATCTGGAAGGAGAGAAGAAGAAAACTAAATCTAGTTGAAGTCAATTTTATAAATTGTAATCCTAACTGAGACATAGACCAGTAGGTATCTTAATTAAATTTTTATGTAGTTGTATTGAATTGGGATTTTTGGAGAATCTAATTCCAACCACATGCTAGGTATCAAACCGTCCATCCAAGTGTCCCATATCAGTTTCACTTAGTCCATTTTTAGTTTAGTCTCTTTGCAGTCATTTATTGTTGATGTTCCCAATGTAATCTTATTTAATTGATTCGTAATACTGAGAAGAGAAATACTCTACTCCACTTCTTTTCAGTTTTCAATTCTTTTCATCTTTCTATTGTTTTCTTTTTATTTTATCCTAGCTAACTGTAATCTTGATCAGGGTTTTAGGTATAACTCTAGTTTGCTTGCAATCTCCTGAAAATGATGCTTCCTGACTCCAAAACTTGATGGTGAATACCATCCAAATCTACTCTTGCAAAATAATATTTAGTTATTTTCTTGAAAGTTTTCTTTTCTACAAGACTTGAGTCATAATTTCTCCTTGTAGGAAGAGGGTCTTCCCTCACAGTAAAAATTATTACTTGTATTTTAACGTATTTCTAGAGTAGGGTTGTTTGGGGTTCCAACTCATGACAACTAAAGGAAAACTAAATTAGGTAAAACACCTATTGGTTCTACATTATATTTCTCAAAGGTTTTCATAGTAATTACTATATAAGTAGGTTAGGGCTTCTAACCTAGCTTCCTGTCCACTTTGCACTTTAGTTATGGTTGAAGGTATTCTTAGAGTTCCTTTCTATCTTCATGGATTATGTGTGAGATTTAAGTCTTGTTTGCGTGTTCTTTCCAGGTTCTTACAACGTTTTAACTTTCTATTTGTTGCCCAGGGTTCTCAAACTTGTGAGACTGATACCTTTTTCAAGGTTCCATGGCTTATGGTTTAATGAAAGAAAACTAGGTGCTATGCGGGTTAGTCCCATGCACTTAGTGGTTTTTATGAGTAATTCTTGAAAGATGTATATTTATGAATGTAGAAAAATTTTACTCTTTTTAACACACCACTGGTTTATATCCAATGTTATAAGTCTTATCATTGCTACAATACCATTTAACCAGTTATAATTATATTTTCTAGGTATGCTTAAAATTGCTTGGTCAAGTTTATATAACTTGTGATTTCATTATATCTATTCCTTTTGTGTCTACTACAAAACTATGTTGTGTATGATATCCTGAAATGCTTTGTTAATTATTGAATGGTTAAACCCGACTATGCTCTCTTCGTTTACTTTTAGTTTTGAAATTTTTATTCATTAAAATATAGAAAAGTATAGATTTAATAATGTGAAAATATTTTTAATAATATACAATTTAATGAATACTCCAGGGCGGCTCTACCTCTCAGTGTGCGAGCGATTATTACAGGTATCTCCTCTTCGTTTGCTTTAAGCACACCCTTCCTATTAAGGTTAAATTTTACCTCTTGATTCTTTGGATGGATGTCTCTAAGATGGTGATACGGGAATGTCATTATGGCTCACAGGATATATTGGAGGCGAGAAATTTTGATTTTGATAAATGGTCAGCACACTTTTATAGTCTCTATGTTTAATATGACATTTTGTGTTCTTTGATGTCTATGCATTCCCTTAATGATTATGGGGCTTTAGTCTGTGTCTCCTGTTTATGGAATTTCTCTCAATTAGTCAGCATTCATATAAAAAAATTGTTTGCGCCGATACAGGGAAATCGGAAGAGGAAATCCCAAGAACGAGTAACAATCCTAGCCTCATGTGGGTTCTGGAAACCGAGGGTAGAAGATGGTGGCTCATTGCGTTAGGGGTGGTTCTACTCCATGAGGAATGCTTTGTTTCATGGTTCTTTTGCTTATTATCCTACTGTATTATGTTATTTTACTTTACAGGGTTGCATTTCTTTTGGTTTCGTAAGGCTACTGTGCCAGGTCATCTCTTTGCGAGCTAGTTTCCAGTTCAGATGGGTTCCTGTGCGGGAGTGTTTGTGGTATTCATATGCTAGTCTCATGTGTTCTCGTGTGGTCTGCAATACAACCTCATGGCATGACCCTCCTCGCGTAGAGGAAACTCAAGTCGGGGGGCAAAGACTAGAGCCGGAGGAGTGGTCGAGGACATGGTGGTCCACAATCTCAGCCACGTTAGTCCATGAGTAGGGGACGTACCAAAGTCACATGGAAACCCAGGAGGCCGCCTTGTAATATCAAGTCAACACGCTGCCAAAGTTCAACAGGTTATCTCAGGGTGGGAGTCAAATTTAAAACATGCTGAGAACACTGACATAGATGGTGACTGGCAGACCCTAGTCCAAGACCCAGGCCATGCTAGAGGTCGGTATTCTCAGTTTCAACAGTTTGTATATTTATATTGGATAATGAAGAACATCATGGCTAAAGCTATGATGACCTCCCCGCCAATTCAACTAAGCCATACATAGATGTACAGGAAATTCACAAGGAATTTTAGCTCATTCAACATCGGATCCAACAACAAAATGCTTGTGCCAGTCGCATCAAGAAGCACATCCCTTGCCTCCCATAGTCTAAATTGTTGGGATCCGGTGCTAAAGATGTGACTCCCATAGACTCTTTTGATGAGTAATTTGATGATCAACATGATTATGTTTTTTTAATTTTGAGATGTATACATGAATGATTTAAATACTTTGAGGTTTTGTTATAACTACATAGCCAATAGGAAAATGAAAGACAATCAGACTTATATAGCATTGCTAGACACTATTAGAATTTTAAAATTTTGGATGGCTTACAATGGACTTAGATAGCCAACATAAACATACCTAGTTTACCTAATTTTCGAGTGGGTAGGTTGAGGCCAATTGTCCCTATTAAATATGGATGTAATACTTGCCTTTTTTTTGAAATAAAATAGAAAAGAATTGCCAAACTTATATATATATATATAAACAATATTTTACCATTCAAATATAGAAATTTTTTTTTAAGTTAAGATTGTAATACTTTTTTTATTCCTATAAAGATTACTCCACATTTGGGAAATTCCTTTGTTTTAGCATAAATAGCCAATTTTTCACAAGTTACATAAATGAATATACTATACCCTTTTATATCTAAACATCTAATTTTATTTACATATTTTTAGCTATTAAATTTATTTAAATTATTATGTTTTAAAAAATACTTTTTATAGCTAATTAAAAAAAAAAAAACAATTATAAAAATCTCAATACATCAATCATACAAATAAAATAAAATTATATAAATAAAATGAGAATGATTGATCATTCAAGATTGGTGTTCAAGCATAGGAAATTCAAATTCTTCATGTAATATCATTGATTGATTAATGTAAGTTTGGAATTTTTTTAATGAATGAAATCATCATTTCAATTGTTTTTTAGTCACCAATAATAATAAAGTGTAATTTATTAGTGTAATTTATGTATTATTTATTATTTTATGTTTCGAGTTATATTTATTATTCATTTTAAGTTTGAGTTATATTTATCATGTATTTTTTTATTCAAAGTGATTATTTAATTATAATAATAAAAAAAATTATTATATTTTGATAATTTTTTTTCATTACTAGTTGAGTAAAGAGAAGATGTAGTGAAGAATTATTTATATTAATAGAAATTTAAATCATTATATACATTAATGTAGATATATAAATTAAATGGTTAGTAAATATGGATACACATTAATTCATCATAATTATCAAAACATAATAAGTCTATTCAATTTAATTTATTATATTATCAATAAGATCAATACTTAGAATTGTAAATTTTTTCTTAAGTTTTACACTCAAAAAAGAGATTTTCATATTAAGATTCTTGTGCTACTTGAATTAAACACTATCTCTACTATTACTAATAAAAAAAATTATTGAACTTATTAATTTTATTATTACTTTTTACTATTTTCTATTTTTTATTATTTTTTTAATGAAAATAATATTAAGTTTTATTATTATTTTTTTTAATTCGACTTTTTACTATAACAATTTTTTTTATTTTTATTTTTAGATCTATGGTAATCGGTAACTGGTGAGAGTTGCCTGAGCAAGGCCCGGGTTCAAATCCAACTGGCTGCCACTATAAACCTAGACTAGGTGCAACAGCCTGCAAGCCGCACACAATAGCAATTAACTTATGCCTCAACAAGAGCCGAGACGCCTGCTCTGGGGTCGCCTACTCTTCTAGCCAAGACACAACAGACATACGTCTCCATGGAGACTTGAACCTTGGTGGATTGGATGAAAGTCATCTCCCTCCACCGTCAGACCTTACCTCCGCTTCACGGACAAAAGGTCGTGGGCTTGGCCCGGAACGGTTAATCTCTCGCGGCGAGCCACGCCCTCGCTCAGGATTGAGCACAGGACCTGTCCATCTTTACGAGAGCGACCTTACCACTATGCCGCCTCCACAGACCTTAAAAGGTCGTGGGCTTGGTCCGGAACGGTTAATCTCTCGCGGCGAGCCACGCCCTCGCTCAGGATTGAACACGGGACCTATCTGTCTTTACGAGAGCGACCTTACCACTACGCCGCCTCCATAGACCTTTTACTATAACATTTTATATAATACTTCATCTCAAGGACATAGTACATGGTACCAAAGAAGAAGGTTGACATAGGCTTGTAGCCTCACGTATGTAGGGGAGGTATTTGGGCAACATGCCAATTTTTTTTATGGGGTTGTACAAAGGGGGAGATGTGGATGTGGGGTTTGCATGAACATCAATAAATCTACACAATACAAGTTGCATTATTATGGGTCTTGGGATCAAATTCAACGACCGAGTAGATGACATTATGGAGCCTGCTGTAATTCGCTACTTCAAAATTTACATGAGTTGATGCCATTATAGAGTCTGCTATGGTTAGCTACTTCGAAATTTACATATATATGGAGAATCCATGACTATTGCTATTATTCAGTGCACGTTCCTTTGATCCCCTGATGTCAGAGGATGAAAGATTCGGGTGAATTCTCTTATACCATCCTTCATCCGCTTTGATATGCAACATATCTATCTAGTGAGAAACGACATGGTTGAATCTATTTCCAAATCTCGGCTGGAGGTACTTTGTTTGGAAATTTTATTTTAGGTTTTCAGCACATGTAAAAGATATCATCATGTTTGATATTAATTCATAGCACATGAAAAAATTGATACAAATGTGACTCTTTTTATAGTATCTTAATAAAATCGAATCGAGTCACATTTTTTGTCTGAAAAAAATAATACTTTACTATAATATTTCCCATAACTGAAACAAAACCACAATCAAATAGAAAACCAAACTCTATCTATTCACTATAATATTTCCAGAACTGAAACAAAATCATAATCAAATAGAAAGCCAAACTCTACCTAAATGCTTCCTACCTAAGTAATTATTCTTCAAATTATTCTTCAATTTAACAATATTGAAAGCCAAATTCTACCCAAGTCATCAGTCATCATTCCAATGGAAATAAAGGGTTAAAATTTATCCCACTCATAATGCCAAAATGAAATTAAGATTTAATATTTTTCCCAACTTGTTATTCAATTGAAAAAATGTTCAAATCTATCCAAGTCTATCATTCCCAGTGAATTTGTGGGCTAATATTCCACCCGACGGTTTATTAGTCCCTGCCCTCAGGGCTGGAAGGGACTATACTATATAGTAATAGATTTTTAGTCTTCCGACTGCCCTCAGGGCTGGAAGGGATCATAGTAATAGATTTTTAGTCGTCCAACTGCCCTCAGCTGGAAGGGATTATAGTAATAGATTTTTAGCCTTCCAATTGTTTATAACAAACCAATAAGACTTTATTGTTTTAATCCAAAGTTCCAATAAAATCATGCTTTCGTAGTCTTCACATTTCACTTTTAGGCGAAAATTGAGGAATTGAGGTCTTATTTGGCTGAAGAGGCATATTTATATTATGAAGAATCATATTTATATTGGCTTATAATAAGTTATAACACATATTTTACAAGCAATATCTTCCAAACAAAGTAATGCTAGCATCACTTTGTTAACTTTAAATACTTAACATTTTATCTGTCCTTGCATATTACATTGCATAGCACATTTTGTTAATGTTAAATATTTAATATTTTACTTGTACTTGCATGTGTACTTGCATCTTACATTGAATAGCACATTTGCTCCCACTCTGGAATCTACACTTTCCATATGCATCATCCTGTGGCATCATCATGCAAATGGAAATAAAATGTTGTTGCTACCTACTTACAGTTGTCCATGATTCATCCAAGAATAGAGAACCTACATCACACGTCTCTGTTGAGAAAAATATTGAAATGAATGTCCTTATCCCGGTAACATCATTTTCACCCTTTCGTTGTGTGGTGCGGTGCCTTGCCTGCACCTGGAGATCTATGTCAATGTCAGTGGACATTTTGCCCATGCTTTTCATTGTGTGGTGCAGTGCCTGCACCTGGAGATCCATATCAAAGTCCGTGGACATCTTGCCCATGCTTTTCATTGTGTGGTGCAGCGCCTGCACCTGGAGATCTATGTCAATGTCAGTGGACATCTTGAACATGCTTTGATGTAACATTTAGATACTTTCATTGCATCTTTGTCTTCAAACTTCTTTGACGTAGCATTTAGATACCTGCATTGCATCTTTGTCTTCGAACTTCTTTGATGTAACATTTAGATATTTTCATTTCATCTTTGTCTTTCAACTTATCTAACATTTAGATATTTTCATTTCATCTTTGTCTTTCAACTTACGTAAGCTTCATTTATGGAAGCTTTTGTTGATGGTAGCTTCTTTAAAATTACGTAAGCTTCATTGATGGTAGCTTCTGCAAAGGATTGAGAATAAACAATTATAACATTTGAGTAAACAGGTACAAAATTTCATTGATAGTTGCTTCTGTAAAGGATTGAGAATAAACAGATATAACATTTGAGTAAACAAGTACAACATTCTGTAATTTTTACAACATTTGGTAGTTTTTTTTTAATCATTTAAGAATCAAGTTAAATTATTCATGAATTGAGTAGAAGATTGATTACCTTAGGGAGTCCTCCTTATTGGAGTAGAGGATCTAGTACCTTGGGGACTTCTCCTACTGAAACCGATTGTGGCCATCTTTAGGCTTCTTCTTTGCACTGCCTCTTTAGGATTTTTCTTTGCATTGTTGCCACATTTATAAAAACAACCTGTCATATTAAGGATAGGAAGGACAACCTACAGCAAGAAACCAGCAAAACACCAAAGATGAGGTACGGAAATCAAACCCAAATCGAACAAAGAAAAGGGGTGAAATAACGACCATGGCTCTGGTGCCACTCACCTTAATACAACTCCTTTATAGGAAAAAACCAACTGCTATATACTAAAAAAACGTACAAGAAACCAAAATGGAGTAAGCTACATGAGAATTTATCATTGACAAGCCAAGTTTGTTAGGCTAGAATTTACCAACCGTTCACAAAGTAGGACTAACACCAAATGAAAGAGACCAAACCTAAATAAGCTACAGTATTCGTGGAGCTTGGACTTATTTCTGTGTCGAAACATCAGATATTGTTCTATTGACGCGACCCTTGAATGACAGTCTAGGGGTTTTCCAAGCAGGTACAACGGGTTTCGATTCTTCACCCCATGCGACCTTTCCCTAACTGCTATTGGTAAATTCTCCATTAGGCTTGGATTTGGAAGGGATGACGCCGACTCTGAGAAAGGACCTGCGCTTGCCGAGCGAGGTCCTAGTTGTGTCGCCTTTGTTTCCGCGTAGTCTAATTTGTTTCTGCTTCCCTTGTCTGCCCCTATGTCTGGTAGTGGATTTTGGTAGCGGATTTGGATCTACGGATGGTAGAATTTGATTTGTTGTTGAATATTAAAAAATTAGATCTGCCCCTGGATCAATGCTTGGGACTGCATTTTTTTACTGAATCAACCGGTAATCTACTTCTTCGGCTTCTCTTGCTTCCACCTCTGTGGTTGCTACATGGTAAACTTGTAGGAGGGTAAGCTTATCATGGATATGGTACAGGCTATGATAGTGAAGTAGAGTAGATGCTTAGCCAGGAATGAAAAATAGACAAGGAACTACTCACCAGTGTTGTAAGCGCTCAAATAGGATCATCACCTTGGAATAATTATTTATCACTATTGAAAAAATGACATGATAGTTTAAAACTGGCTGCTAAAAATGACAGGATATGTTAAAAGTGGCACATGTGGTGAAAAACAAATCACGATGTGGGCCCATCTGTGGACCACTTGTCTACACCGACATAGCCCATCGATATAACATGCCCACGCATGCGCTGATTGTTGTCGACTTTTTTGTTTTTAGCAGTTTTGAGAGTCATTGCTCAAAGTCGAGGTTTAACCACAAAACAGTAAGTTCCTTCTGCTCAGGTGCCAGGCTTGATGGACGGTTGTTCTACCAAAATTGTGCTAGAGCTGGAGGATTTATTTAATAATTCTGCTTACAATTATTTTGATTGTAAGATCCCCCAACTTTAGGTAGGAAAAAAGTTTTCTATTTAATTCAGTCAAATGAACTTTCATGATTTTTACCAAGGGTTCAAAATAATGTTTACCCAGGTATGTGATCAATATTGGATAACTAAGGTCTGTATAGTATAAGAATCCAATCCATTCTCTCTTTCATTTCCATTTAGAAGAAATGTCTGGCCTTTTGCTATACTTTATCTAAGTATAGTGTAGTTAATTTTACTTGATGATGCTTTTCTTTATGAGATCATGGTAATGTTACCAGCAATTCACAATTTTAATCTGTAGTAGTATCTTCTATTTCCAAAGGTGTCTAATACATGACTGTCTGCTTAACTTTTGAGATAGTTGTTATAACCTGTTTGATGTTTCTTTCATTTGGTATTTGATGCCACTTTAGGGCAAACATGCATTTTAGCTTTATTTCGAAGTCGGTTTGGTGATTGGCCTTTTCTACATGGAATGGAATGGTTGAATTAGGATGTGTGTTCTCTCCATCAATATCTGAAGTATTTATTTTTTAGCAAGTTACTACTCGGCTAAAGAGCAATCTTATGTCAAGTGTTGTTATTTTTTAGCAAGCTACTTCTCAGTTAAAGAGAAATCGTATGTAAAGTGTAACATCAAAATGAAGTTTGCCATTATGTGTGTTGAATACAGAGTTCATCATGTCTTTTGTTGCCAAGCATGACATAGAAAATAGTAGACACTATGTACTCTCTTTATTTCAATATGTTTTACTTTTTTTTACATTTATAGTATAATGGTTCCTCTATCCAACCATACTATACTTTAATCTGTAATTATCTCTTCTATATAATAGCTTGCTTTTCAAAAGGTGTGTTTCTTAATTATCTTTTCTATATAATAGTTTGTTTTTCAAAATGTGTGTTTCTTTTTAAACTGCTTCAGAACTTCACAACAATTTAAATACATTGGAAGGAAGTTATAGTAATTTTTTTTTTAACAGGTAAAGGGTTGTTGTAATCCTACGGGAATCTTTAGGGCTTCTTTCCAGTTAGGCAGTTAGGTAGTTCGGAAGTTAGTAGTTAGTGTTAGGTAGTTAGTAGTTAGTGATGACTAATTTCTGAATCAATTTGTCAAGTATAAATGTAATCCAGTTCAATGAATGAAATACATAGAGAGCATATGTTTATTATGGAACAATGGTATCAAAGCACACTTGAGATCTGCGGAGGCTGGCGGCAACATTGATGTTAAGGGAGTGGTTGATTGTTTTTCAACCTGCAATGTGCCCCCCTCTGTCTTCAATGCATATGTAGCTCTCCATCTGTACCACATTCGCATAGATCACCAACCACTTGGATTGTCGGTGCAGAAGAAGAACCAAACTGCGCCTAGGAGAGACTCTCAGCACTGCATCAACACTGCCATCCAATTTTGTTTGCCAGCATATTGCCGGTGTAGAAGGGACATTTTTTTGGTGGACCAACGTTGTGGAGGAAAGTTTGTCATTTTATAGAGTGACTGCCAACGTGACCCACGGGAGAGGATTTTTGCTGGAAAAGTTGTTTTTCCAGCATCGTGTTTGATGATCTATAAGTTTAAAAAACACACACACAGACACAATTTTTTTTTTTTTAAGGAAATATGTGCTTTGTTGAGAAAAAAAAACAATAAAAACCTATGAATCTGCAAGTTAAAAACAGAGTGTTTTTTAAGAGAAATGTGTGTGTGCTTGTGGTTAAAAATACAAGCACTGAATCTGTTAGTTAACAACAGAGTTTTTTGGAGAAATCTCTGCCGGTGATTGCATAATTTTTTTTTGTGGTTGAATAATAATTTTTTAAGATCAAATCAGATTTTTAAGATTAATTATTTGGTATCTTTAATTAGGGTTGTTTTGAACGAAAAAGAAAATTACCAATAATTGTTTAGAAAGGTTAAAAATACTCTCATTTTTAATGATTTATGGGATGGAGTTTGTGAAGGAGAAGAAGAGAATGCACCAGAGCAACCTCATGAGCAGAAAAACTCACAATCTAGCAAAGTAAGGATAAGAAGACCTTTGCCTTATTATCCACTTCAGTCTCAGAGGAAGTAAGTAGATACATTACTCAGAGTAAAACAACTTATGATGCCATAAAAAAACTAAAAGAGCTTTATGATTCACATTCTGAATTGGATATAATTCAATTATTGTTGAAGTTATTTAATCTGGAAATGAGTGATAATGATCCTCTAAAACTTGCCTCTAAAATTAAAGCCATAAATCATGAAATTGAATGTACTGGAGTGAAAGTTGATTTTCCGTTTACTTCCTTTATAAAAGCTCTTTATCCTAGTCATTCACATAGCTTGGAATCTCTCCAAGCTAGTTGGCAACTAGAAAATATATATTTTGAAAAATTAGTAGGGAAAATTATAGAAAGAGAGAAGGCTTTTGGTAAGAAAGAAGAATCACATAGTTCTAATGTCGAAACCCTACGTCTTGCTCAAAACGACCAAAAACCTCAAGAGGAATCTTTCAGAAATACAAAGGGTAATGGAGGTCAAGGTAGGAAGAATTACAGATGCACGGGGGGCAGAAATATTTAGGGAGATAAACAAAAGAATTATTTTTATGATAAACCAGCTATAAAATGTTTTAGATGTTGAAAACTTGGACATACTCCTACAAATTGTAGAATTCCCTGGGATAAAATTAATGAAAAAAGAGAACAATTTCTTGAAAAGAAAGATCATATAATGCCAGACAGAGGATAGTCTTCTGAGAATGCACATTATGTTGTCACACATTGTAATTTCCACATGGAAGATGTTTTTAGTACTTCTTTTTCTTCATGGTATGGTAGTTAGGTTCTAGACACAAGTGCCACATGTCATATTACCTTTCGAAAAGATTTGTTTGATCAATTCAGTAATAATATTGACGGAGTAGTGTATTTTTCTGATAAGTCCCAAATCAAACCATCAAGGATTGGTTCAATTCAATAAAAAATTCTTGGACTTCCAAATTATATTTTTAATGATGTTCTTTACATTCCACGGTTACAAAGAAATTTTTTTATCTCTTATACAAATAAAATAGCAGGGGCATTTCATTTACATATTTGATGGTAAAATAGAAATTAGAAGAGCAACTGACAATAAAAATGTAATGAATGTATGGAAAAAGATAAATTATTGAAGTTGCATGGTATGTCGTCTGTTGCATTGAACACAAATTATTTGGTTCAGCAAAATGATGCTCTATCCTCTTCTTTATTATGGCATGCACGCTTCGGTTATGTTAATTAGGAAAGTATTCAAATTAAGAAACCACAGGGGATTAAGGGACTTCCAACAGTTCCCATAAAATTAACCCCATTTAATTCTTGTATATTGGGCAAGCATCACAAACAGTTTTTTTAGAATTCTAAGTCTACAGCTACAAGAAAATTAAGCCTTATACACTCTGACTTATGTGATCCAATGCCTGTATTAATTGCGAATGGGAATAAATACATACTCACTTTTATTGTTGATTATTCGAGGATGTGTTGGGTTTATTTTCTTAAAGAAAAATCACAAGTTTTTGATATGTTTAAGAAATTTCATCTCTTGATAACAAATGAAGCACAACTTACTATTCGTATTATAAGGACTGATAATGGAGGAGAATATACTTCACATGCTTTTCAAACATATTTTCAAGAGAATGGCATCAAACACCAGACCACAATACCATATAATCCGCAACAAAACAATGTTCTTGAATGAATGAACAGAACATTGCTTAATATGGTAAGGTCAATGATGTTTTTTAAGAATGTAAAATTAATGTTTTGGGGTGAAGCTGTGCTCTGTGCGGCATACATTAGAAATCGGTTACCTTCCTCTATCATTAAAAATAGAACTCCATATGAAATGTGGTATAGTCGTATTCCTGTTGTTGAACATTTCCGAATTTTTGGTTCTCAATGTTATGCTTTGATTCCTAAACATCAGAGGAATAAGTTGAGTGAACGAAGTAGAAAATGTATATTTTTAGGGTATTTCGTGACTTCTAAGGCACACCGATTATATGATGAAGAGAACAAAAAGTTTATTTTGTCAAGAGATGTAATTTTTCTTGAAACTGATAAAGATTCCCTCACTGTTGATAGAAAACTTAATCAAATAGAAAATTTTGTGCCTCAAAAGTTTTATTATGAATCAGATAATATACTTCCATGTCCTAAAGGGGGGATTCCTATATTAGATCACTTTATGGAGTTTCCTTCTCTCAATGATGAGAAAATTGGTTGTGGTTTATGATGATAATTCCATTGTTGCTGATGAGGAATTAGTTGATGCAAGTGTTTCTACAGAAACAATGATAGAAATGGAAAGAGTTGAGCCAAATGAAGAATATGAACAACTTCCTGAACAAATTCCTACACAACCTTTGCGAAGGTCAATTCGTATTCGAATATTTCAAAAGAAATAGTATGAGTTTAAGGCTAGAAGCTCCTCAGGTAACTATTCTCATTGTGAATTCAATTTTTCTATGGATTGTGAGCCTACTTTCTTTGAAGAAGCTGCTAGTTATGAATAGTGGAAAGATGCAATGCAAAAGGAATATGATGCTCTCATAAAGAATGGTACATGGAGGTTGGTGTATCCTCCTATTGGCATCAAACCTATTGGTTGCAAATGGATTTATAAAACTAAGTATAAATTTGATGGTTTTGTAGACATTTACAAACCAAGACTTGTAGCGACGAGATATGCACAGAAAGAGGGTATCGAATAGACAAATAATTTTTCTCCTACAACTAAATGGGGCACTATTAGATCTTTGTTTGCTATTGAAATTTAGAAACAATGCAAAAATCATCATATGGATGTCAAAACTACCTTTTAAATGGAGATTTAAAAGAAGATTTTTACATATTTCAACCAGAAGGATTTTTCGTTAAAGGGAAAGAACAAAAGTTTTGCAAACTAATGAAGTCTTTGTATGGCTTGAAACAAACACCACAAGCATGGTATGAGATGTTAACTGAACATCTTCTTAAATTAAAATATAAACATTTTGACCTAGATGATGCAACTCTTTTCGTTAAGAAAGTTGGCAGATCAGTTGTATATCTAGTTGTATATGTTGATGATTCGATGATCACAGGAAACAATGATGCATATATATCATCTATAAAGAAGGGATTGAAAAAGGTTTTTGATATGATATATTTAGGTTTACTTCATTATTATCTTGGAATTGAAGTTGATAAAAAATCACAACATATTTTCATCTCTGAGAAGAAATATGTTGATAAGTTATTGAACAAATATAATATGATAGAATATAATCCTGGCATTACTCCAATGGAGTAGAATTGGAAACTGACTTCCAAAGAAGGAAAGTTGTTTGAAGATCCAACAAAGTACAGGCAACTTGTTGGAAGTTTGATTTATTTTTCTATTATTCGTCCTGATATAACCTTGTTGTCGGAATACATTCAAGGTTTATGAAGCATTCTTGTGAAGGGCATTAGGTAGCAGCAAAAAGAGCTTTGAAGTATTTCAAAGGAACTCAAACTTACGGCATCAAATATTCCAAATTTTTAGACTTTCATAATACTAGTTATTCAGATTCATATTCTGACGGAGATAAAGAAAATGGAGTCTCAACTTTTGGAGATTCGATGAACCTTGGATCAGCAGCCATCAGTTGAAGATCGCACAAGCAATCTGTTCCTGTTGATTCTACCACCGAAGCCAAATATGTTGCAGCAGCTCAATCCACTAAGGAAATCATTTGGCTTTGAAAAATACTCTAAGAGCTTCAACTCCTATATTTGTCGACAACTCTTCTGCAATTCAGTCGGCCAAGAATCCAAAGTTTCATGATCGAACCAAACATATCAACACCAAATATCATTTGATTGGACATCATATGGAAGACAAAACAATTCATGTGACACATTGTCCAACTTCCAAACAAATTGCAGATATTTTTACCGAAGCATTAGGGCGTCAAAAGTTCGAAAAATTTAGATCTTTACTTGGTATGTCAGATGTCCCTTCGAATTAAGGGGGGAAATGTTGTAATCCTACAGGAATCCTTAGGGTTTATGTTCAGTTAGGTAGTTAGGAAGTTAAGAAGTTAGTAGTTAGTGTTAAGAAGTTAGTAGTTAGTAATAACTACTTTCAGAACCAATTTCTCAAGTATAAATGTAATTGAGTTCAACGAATGAAATACACAGAGATCACATGTTTATAATTGAACAAGGATAAGCTTCGTTTAAATTGAGGAGAAAAGAATGGGCTTTGGTGATCCTCTGAGAGACTATGTGTCTAATCTCTTTGTGCTGGAAATTGTGTCACTATGTCAAGTGTTGTTATTTTTTAACAAGTTACTACTGAGTTAAATAGAAATCTTATGTAACGTGTAACATTAAAATGAAGCTTTCCATTATGTCTTTCGTTGCTAAGCAGGACATAAAAAATAGTAGACACAACGTACTCTCCTTGCTTCAATATGTTTTACTTTTTCTTACATTTATAGTATAATGGTTCATGTGTCTAACAATACTATACTTTATTGTCTAATTCTCTCTTCTATATGATAGATTGCTTTTCAAAATGTGTGTTTCTGTTTAAACTGCTTCAGAACTTCGCAACAATTTAAATGGATTGGAAGGAAATTATAGTAATTTCTTCCAAAATTTTGACGCTAAAATCTACTAGAAGATTTGAATGAGCTACTGCTGACCACAAAGTTGTTGCAATATTCTCTCATTTCTAGCATTGTATACTCAGCGCTTTTCCACCAACAAGAGACTCACAATCTTGGTTGGGGAAGCCTTTGCCGAGTATCATTCATTCAACCTGGTATTTTTGTAGTGAGAGACCCCCCTCATACGGTTGTTGTAGGATGCATCAAAGATGTACTCTAAAGTCTGAACACCATTATGAATATAATATTAAAATGCCATTTCTGGAAAACATTCCAGAGGATTGGAAGTACCAAGAGAAAATAATGGTTTCTTACCAGGATTAAGGAGAGCATCTGAACGGGAAGCACCAGGCCACCAATTATCCCCGGATTGATGACTGCCATAAGCATACCAATCCCATCAAATAGAAGCTTAGCAACTTTCAGCATTAAAAATCCGTTGACAAGCACTACAAATCAGGTTCCCACCCAAAGCTGTTGAACATGGCCATCTACTTTCTTGAAATCAATATGTTATTGAGATTTGTGAAACATACAAGTAGTTCTCTACAGGGAACCAACGTTTCTCTCGTGGAAAGGATCAGTTGTGGACTTAGTTGTTTGGTGCATTTTTGAACCAGAATGTTTTTTATCATATCTTCTTCGTTGCCTTATATAGATTACATTCCAAACTATGAATTTCTTTTTCTGATGCCACTATAAATTCCAGAAAGGAGAACACTGTCTACTATTATAGTTGTGATTTGACAAGTAATTCTAAAAGCTAGTTTATATTTATGTCTTTTGCAGATCAGCATTCATATCCCTTGCCTCACGATTCCCCCTTGTTATCACGAGAATTTTCAATCAATTGAGGCCAGATTTTTCTGAAGTGACAATGAGTTATGTTTCAGGTTTTCAAACTACTTGCAAGTCTATTATAGGGCAAGTAAGTGATTTGTTGAACTTTAGACTTGTGTAAAATCTGTGTTTATATGATGTTATGAGGATTGCTACTTTCATTGAGCAGAGTAGTATGAAATGCAAACTTGAATGTCAAATGCAATCTGGAAATGTAAACTTCCTGCATCATATTTAATGTTGGAAACGCAAAGAATGCAAAACATAAATCAAAATAATAAGCACGTGCTCTTGCAAGAACTCAGGCTTATCAATCTTTGTACTCCAAAACAGGATTTTTAGCATTTCATTTATGCAGACAAAATTTCTTGCTGCGAAACTATATATAGGTTGTTGATCTGCCCATTCAGGGCAGGGAATTGCTGCCCTGCAGTCTGCTTGTTTATTTTGAAATTGAAGGTCAATCTTAACTAATGAGTTTATCAAAGCCAGTTTTTTCAGGTTGTAATGAGAAAAACATGCCCAAAAGAATGTTGAATGTTGATATTCCATGGAATTTTAATGAGACAATGAAGAATAACATATACCTTCAGAAGTTCTAATGATGTAGTGTTATGGATATTTTTTTTCCTATAAAGGACCGAAACCCGAAACTTCATGGTTATGAGTTCAGAGCTCAGGGCCTATATGACTAAAAAATAATAACCATCCGTAGTAAACCATAAAACGCAATATTCCTTATTTTGTCCAGAAAAGAGATTATCCAAACAAATGCCAAAGAGTTACACACTACGTAACAGAAGAGATGCAACGTAGGCTTTGGAATGCAAAATATAATTTTAATTGTTATTGCTTCTATTAATGAAGGCAGTCATTCAAAGTTAAAGTTATGGGTTCTAAGAGCGCAGGGCCTATATTAGTAAAAACTAATAATCACCCATACTAAACCAGAACACACAATATTCTTTATATTGTTTAGAAAAGGGCTTATCCAAACAAATACCAAAGAGTTATACACTACGTAACAGAAGAAATCCATTCTAGGCTTCGGAACCTAGTATGCAAAAGATAAATGCACAGCGATTCAAAGTTACAAGAAAATATATTTTTCTTGTGGACTAGTACAAAGTACAAATTTATTTGCTAGGATTAAAGGATAAAAAAAAATATACTTTTACATTGTAATTTTCATTTTTTGACTAGGTTTTTTTTGCTTGTAAATTATATTCATTGTGTAAATGATACGTTATTTTTAAAAAAATTCCGATTACATCTCACTTTAATGTCTAGGTTTCATTTACTAAAATAATAATATTAAATATCAGTTTTAAGTAAAATAATAAACAATAACATAATTATGTTTAACTTAATTTGTAGAAGCTTATTAAGATATATTATGATGAACTCATTTACTAAAATATTCACCGTAAATTATACATCATAATAAAATTATCCTAACCATATATTACTTCCTCATAGAAGTTATAAGATTACAAGTAAGAAATTGATGGAGAAAATATATTTTTGGTCTTCTACAACTCTGTCATCACAATAAAATTATCCTAACCATATATAGTGTTCAATAAAATTATCCTACTCATATATTACTTATAAAAGTAACAATATTACAAACTATATATTACTTTCTCATAAAAATTACAAAATTACAAGTAAGTAATTGATTGAGAAAATTTTTGGTCTTCTTAACTTTTGCAACTATGACATAGTGTTCAATAAAATTATCCTAACCATATATTATTTCTTCATAAAAGTTACAAGATTACCAACTATATATTACTTCCTCATAAACGTTACAAGATTACAAGTAAGTGCAATTGATTGAGCAAATATATTTTTGATCTTCTTAACTTCTACAACTATGACATAGTGTTTAAGTAGTGATGATTACAAACCATATGTTACTTCCTTATAAAAGTTACAAGATTACAAGTAAGAAATTGATTGAGAAAATACATTTTTGGTCTTCTTAACTTCTACAACTATGACATAGTGTTTAAGTAGTGATAATGAGGATTGGAATTTCTGGCCTTCTTAATGATGATGATGAGGATTCGAAAGAAGATGGTTAAAGCACAAAACACAATTTCTAATTATCCGCACTTTCCTTAATCCTCACCATTTCTTCACAATTTATTTAAGAATAGTGAATTATTGTGATTAGTAAGAAAGTAAATGATTTGTTTGATTTGAGAATGATTTATTTAAAATATTTAAAATTTGTGATTTTTTTATCATTTTATACACATCTTTTGTATGTTGATCATATTATTTTTATTGGACCAAGAAACCCTCTTACAACTTAGTATGAAGTAGATGTGTAATTCCCTCCATATTTCTCAATATGAAATTGATGCATGACATTTCATGAGTGTGTATGTGTGTGATTTGATCAAATTCTCTTCATGGTCTTCTACAACCTAGTATGAGGGAGATGTGTAATTCCCTCCATACTCAACTTGGAGTTGATAAATGTCATTTCATATATATATATATATATATATATATATATATATATATATATGAAATGTTTTGATGTTGGCTAATATTCAATTTCCACTTAAGTTAAATATTTATCTATGCACAAAGGGTTGTGTGTGTAGAGAGAGAAAATTTTCTTATTCTCAATACATTTCAATGATATGCTCCTTAAGACAAAGGATATGTGTAATTCCTTCCATGCTCAACATGGAGTTCATACGAGAGATATCTATTTATATATATAGAAATAACCAATATAAATCCGTCTTAAGTCCATATTTATAATGCAAAAAATAAATTGCACAATTATTTTATAGGTATTAACATATCATTGAAATATTTTAACCACAATTTTTTTTACTTTCAATTTCCTTATATATTCTAACATAGATCTATATTTACTCCACATATATTATATAGTCAAAGTTAAATCATGTCACTTCACTCCGTCTTAAGTCCATATTTATAATGCAAAAAATAAATTGCACAATTATTTTATAGGTATTAACATATCATTGAAATATTTTAATCACAATTTTTTTTTACTTTCAATTTCCTTATATATTCTAACATAGATCTATATTTACTCCACATATATTATATGGTCAAATTTAAATCATGTCACTTCACTCCGTCTTAAGTCCATATTTATAATGCAAAAAACAAATTGCACAATTATTTTATAGGTATTAACATATCATTGAAATATTTTAATCACAATTTTTTTTAACTTTCAATTTCCTTATATATTCTAACGTAGATCTATATTTACTCCACATAGAGTCAAAGTTAATTTGTGATTTATTATTTTTTATAAAATAATATGATACAAGTCATCTCTATTTTAAATATATTTTAAATATTTTAAATATTATATACTATTATGAAACACTAATATCTCATACACATTACTTAAAATCAATAAAATCAATAAGGCTATAAAGAAAAAACTATTTATTTATTATATTTTTCAACATAAATCTTTGGTTTGAGATCCTTAAAAAGATTAGAAAAAAAAATATTGAAATTAATAACAAAATGACTCTACAAGATGCATACCCACTTGAAATTAATGGACATGGCCATGTCGACGTTAGTGTATAGCATTTTTGCTTAGGAATCACACACAAGAATTACGGTGACAAATTGATTTCACAATAAAAGGTGGTAAAGGTGTTCAAGTTATATTTAATAATTACGTCGTAAGACATTTTTATTTGAAAACAACTCTCCTAGTTGCCACTGTGTACCTATCTACACCCTCCGATGAAATGTTACATGATTAAAATTTTTTGGACCCTAAGATTAATAATAGTTAATAAAAACTAATAGTTAAAGCTACAAGTATATAATATTTTAGACAACTGACCATGGTTTTGCTGCATAAGGCCAAGATTTTTCTTCGATGTGAGGGTATTACCATTCTTATTTCTTGGCTGTGGATGGTTGAGCTACACAGGTTAGATTCTTCTTAGATTTGGCCTTGCTTTAATTCTATTTTTTTTAGGTTTTCAGATTCTGCATTTTTTTGGTTTCTCTATAAAATTTTCTATTGTTGGTGCTTGCTCTATAACCTTTCTGTAGAATGTGAGAGGGCTTCTGCTATAAAGCTCTCCATTTTCTCATTTTCTGCATATGTAGAAATCCAGAAGCCGTGTCATTCTTTGTGCTTTCGATTTTCAGTTCATTTCGGTGAGGGAAGAATTCACCAAGCTTTTTATCTCTGTATTTTTCACCAGCTCCATTTTGTTGGCAGAGGAATAAGCACTGGTTGCAGCTTATTTCCATGTTTTTTCTACATTTCTTCTATAGTTTTTAGTTTTTTTGCAATGGAAGATTTGCAGAATCTGCCAGGCTTCTTGCTTCCTGCTTCCTCGCGTTCGGTTTTCAGAATTTGCACACTTTCTTGATCCAACACCATGGCTTTCTGTTGCATTCACATGCATTTCATCTTCATTTCTTTCAAAAGTCTCATTTCCTGTCTTTGCATAATTTCTCATGTTTTTAAATTCTTTTGTTTGAGATTTTGTGAATTTCGGATGCAGCTATTTTCTCAATGTCACACGATATTCATAAATGTATGTTTATGTCTAAGAACGTGGTAGTATCAGAAATTCCTTACATGGTAGGTCTAGCATTGATATATTGAAATTTTATAATCTCTACAGATTAGATAGAAATTGGGAACATACCTTTGTGTAAATTACTCTGTTGAATGCTTCAATCGAAGTAGATCAATGTGTAGCCACAATAGGTGAGTTCTGTTAAAATTCAGAGTTTAAGGCCTATCTCATGTTGATGCAAAACTACTCAGAAGGTGTCGCAATGCTGTCGATGGAATGGAGTCACTGTCTGAAAATAAAGGACCGTCTGAAGTTTACAATACGGGATCTTAAGCTCAAAGAAAAAGAAGACAAATATCTCCACATTCTAACAACATTGCATAAGGGTTTTCTGAGAGTGAGTATCTAAAGGCTATTCCTGGGAATGATGAAATTTCCAATTTCCACTGACAGAACTGTGCAGCTAGCCTCTGAGATTGTTGACTACAAGTATGTAGTCATAAATTTTAAGTTTAATGATGCTTGGCTTCCATTTGAACTGAGAAAGGTGATTACATCTAACCTGTGATTATTAAGCTTATTGACGCCTGGGCTACCGTCCTGGGTTATAATTTTTTAATCCTATCCAATATTTTTACAGATGTTTTCCAGGTGTATTGTTATCGATGTGTCCACTAGCAATAACTCTTTACATCTTAATTTCTATCTCTATTGTTCCGATTTGTGGTGTTTGCTAATTGACAGAGAGTTATTTGTGTTGCACTACCAGTTAAGTCCATGATAAAGAAGGATTTTAACAGTATAACACAAGCATTCGATTGCAGTAAATCAGAGTTCTTGGGTAGAAGATCTAGAGTTTTAGCATTATCTGAAGCTTCATTGAGTAGATGCTGAGATGATAAAACAACCAAATCTCAAAATTTTCCTTCTCCGGGTTCGTTCCAGAGAGTAGATTTCAGTTTGGAGAGCATACGATTCTAATTATTTATTTAATAGAAAAAATTAATATCTTTTAAAAATTAATTATTTAAACGAGTTTAATTTTTATATTTTATCGATTTTAATGTTTACCTTAATAAATAACGAAATAAGAAGTTGGCTAATCAAATTACAAAACAATTTATTTTTTCCCAAACATGTTTTATTTAATGTTCTAGTCAAAATTCTATGATGGTATATGTAAAAGTATTATTCAATTTTAAATAATTCTATTATTTTGAAAAATGACTCAAATAAATCATCCCCTTAAAGCTTTATACTCAAAACCATGTAAATATTCAAAGTCAGTATGTAAAATTCCACATCTAAAACTTGTTTGTAAAAACTGTGGGTCAAACCACAGCACTTCCTTTCAAAAACCTATGTCACAAAGTTCGTTCTGATTGAAGGGCATTGCAATCGTCTCCAATCTTGCGTGGATTTAATCTCCTTGAAACAGGAAATCGAAAATCTTATAACTTTCTTAGTACGTCGCTGAACACTACAAGTCGTAAGGACTGCCATGATACCTTCTGAGTATTAATAGATAGACATTAATTCTCAGGTCCATAAAAGAGTTCAGTTACTTGACAATAATATCCCAGTGCGTTTTATTTCTACAATCCTAAAATATATTTTATCTATTTTTAGGTTTAAACCTTTTTGAAATGTTATAGTATAATATATTTTTATTTATTCTTTTCCTATTTATTATTTTAAATCCAATGATTTGTATAATTGGTTAATTAAAAAACATTATATTATTATAGAACTAATAACAAATCTTGTGAGAACCAATTAAACCACAAATCTTCAAAATATAAAAAAAAATGTTTTAAACATGAAAAAAAATATAACCAATATGTTGATAACAAAACAATTTTTCAAAATATAAAAAGAAAAAATAACATCATTTCACATCTTATTACTCTATTTTATTATTTTAAATCCAATGACTTGGATAATTAGTTGATTAAAAAAATGGTCCTAGGTATTCTTCTAACACCTTTTAGGTAACTTTTTGTCTCATGTGACATGTGTTCCTTGAAATTTTGGTTCTTGTTATCTCTCTTTGGTCTTTACGTTCATCCATGAAATGCTTATTTGAGATTTCTCACAAATAAATACACTAATCTGTAAATTGTGCTCTCTTAATATTTAAACTGTGTAAATAGTGTTCTCTTTCAACTGTGCTCTCTTAATATTACCCACAAATAGATCTCAAATGGTCCACTGATCTGTAAATTGTGTTCTCTTAATATTAATTCAATTGTGCTCTCTTAATATTACCCATAAATAGATCTGTCCAGCCATCTGTAAATTGTCGTCTCTTAATATTTCAACTTTTCTCTCTTGATATTTCCCACAAATAAATCTGAGATGGTTTAATGTAATACTTACTAATCATTTAATTATTTTTATAAATTTTATTATGCCCTCTTAATATTTCCCAAAAATAAATCTCATGAGCATTCTAAAATCTAATATGAAAATGATTAATCTGATTCAAATGATCATTTTAATGTAATACTTACCAATTAATTAATTATTTTTATAAATTTTCTTGATATTGTTGAGATAAATGATTTCTCTTTATTTCTTATGACATTTCCTTTGCAACACCTGGTACAATTGCTAATGTTAGTGGTTGTTGATGTCATAACTAAATATTCCTATAAGACATAATGCAAAGAAATGTGGCATGTGTTATCATCGAGTTATCCCACTTTAACATCATTATGACGGGAAAAAACCTAAAATGTTTCGCACATTTAATGTATAGTTATTGAGATGGAAACTTCTAAATCATTTGTTGCAATATTTTAATTTAAAATATTTTTAACAATCAGAAAACTAACTATCGATTTCGTAACTTTGTGAACTTATAGAAATTTTGTTTTGCACTTAGGCTAATTTGTCTAGTTATAAGGAGAGACTTGCCCCCAAGTAAATTATTTTATCTATTAGAAATCTAAATAAACAAAACCTCCGTTTGAGATTCCAAAACACGGTTAAAGAATCACATATGGATACTAAAATTAATAATATAAATACTCTGCAACAAAGATAATTATAGTGAATGAAATAATGAATATCCGCCTAACATCTATGGGCATTGGCTACATTTGTGTTAATACGTACCCTTTTTAATTTTAAATTATATACAAGAAAGTAGGAAGAGTACTCAAAGTCATAAAAATTATATACAATTTAGTAGGAAGAGTACTCAAAGTCATAATGAAAGGTGAAAGATGAAGGAGGAGTGAAATAACATATTTAACTATGGCCTTAATTGAAATCCTATCCAAATATGTTAAAGGATCAAAATTTAGCATTTACCAAATATTTTGCAAACTAAAAAAATATGTAGAGACAAAGTTAAACAATCTCGCATAACCATTTCAAAGTAATCAACTTTATACAAACTTCTCTTACTTTGCGTAATTTTTTCAAAATTATGAAATAAGTAGAGGTAAAACTATGCAAAATTTGCATAACTTTTTAACACGCATGGTTTGGGATGTTATTTTGTTATTTTTAGTACACTTATGGTTTGGGATGTTATTTTGTTATTTTTAGTTCACTCATAACTGATTTACAATTTCAAAAATTATCTAAGATCCAGAACTAAAATTTAATATTCGGATACATCTTTGTTTCTCTCACTTTATAATTTTCATCATTTAAATATAACTTCTAATTTATGCCATCTTATCTTTTTTCATAACCAACTATCATGTTATGTTATCAATTTTTATATCATTTCAAATATAAAATTTTACAAAATATTTTATTACCAAAACTAATTTAATATTAGGATGCATCTTTGTTTCTCTCAATTTTTATTTTCCGTCATTTAATTATAACTTCTAAATTATTCCATCTTATCTTTTTTCATAACCACACTATCATGTTATGTTACCAATTGTTATATTATTTCAAATATAAAATAACAAAAAGCAAGTTGGGGAATCATGAGTGTGGTACTTTGACATATTTTGGGTGGTTATAAGGATAATTGTTATTTTTCCCACTTTCGTTTAATTATAACCATATTTTAATTATGGAAATTAAAAAAAATACAATATTAATAATTGAATACATGTATTGTTTTTAACAATAATATAACAATACACAATAAACGATATATTTTTTAATGATAATAAAAATAAAATTTATTTAGAGAAATCAAATAATTAGAATAATTTTAGGAATAATAAGAATTAAGTAATTGCATTGATTTCAAGAATTATATAACATGAAACATTATTCTTTTAGACATGATATAATGAAAGATGGTTTAGAGCAATTCACTCCGTTGATTTTGATAATGACATGATGCAAAACAATGTGATGTACTGATTTTAGTAATGGTACAATGAAAAATGATTTAAGATAATCAAATAATTATACTAATTTTAACAATAATATAACAAAAAATAATAGAGTGTAGTGATTTTATTAATAATAGAATGAGAACTTATTTGATATAATAATTGAGGAAATGGGACCAACGACATTAATATGGTACATTGATTTCAACATCAAGATAAAACAATTATCAAATGATATAATTTTAACAATAATAGACAATAAACCATTTACACAAATGATATAATTTTAACAATATTATGTATCCATATCAAAGTAACACATAAACATAAGAAAATATAGATCAATGCCTTGATAATTAAGCCACTTCGAGGGGCCAACCTTCCTTTACATCACGTAAACGAAAAATTATTGGATGATTCAAATGACAAGACCTCTTTGGTATATATAATAGTCTAAAGGGTCAAAATATAATTAGAGCCTACGTAAAAAAAAATGTAAGGGCTAACGATAACAATAGTGGGCTTTATGGGGCATAACATAACATGCCCCTATCCTTAAAAAAAAAGTGTTGTAATTAACACTTGAGTAGTTCTGGATGCTTCTATATGAAATACAAATCTTTCGATGTGGAATATTTGGCAGATAAGTTCTTCCACTTAATGAGATAATTTTAAATTGATCGATTTCGTAGCTATCGAATTCTTGTTTCTATGGTTGCTTCAAGCTCCAATATGATTTTCCTTCCTCGTCAACTTTTAGCAATATATTTGAACTTAGAACTTGTCAACTATAACCTTCTTTAAGTATGAAACATCGAAAACTGGGTGTATTCGTAAATATTTAGGAAGCTCCAATTTGTATGCCACAGTACCAATATTTTGCAACATCTTTTAAGAGTCATAGTACTTGGGTGAAAATTTATTATCCTTCTTAGATTGCTTGAGGATCATTTGTTTTTATGGTTTTAGTGGTAAAAGTACTCAATCACCCACATAAAAACTTATTTCACGATAATTTTGATATGTTTGTTCTTTCATTCAATTTGACACTAGATTCAGGTTATCCCTTAAGAGCTGGAAAACTTTTTATTGATGCTTGATGTGATATTCCATTGCTTGAACCTTTGAATTATCTCTAAAATATAAAGTGATAGATGGTGGATGATATCCATAAAGTGCCATAGATGGGGTCATATTTGCTACATTATGGAAAGAAGTGCTATACCACCTTTTTTTCCAGATGGTGACCTCTTTACCCATCATGTTTATTTATCAGAAACAAACAAAAATTAAGTTATCCATCCAATCATTTGTTTTCTATCTCAGTTTTCCAATCATATTGAGGATCATCAGATAAGATATTAGCTAATTCAATACAAAGACAAGAAAATAATTTTGTCCAAAAATTTCCAGTGAAAATGGCATCTCTATCACTTACAATAATATTTGGGTTTCCATGTAGCTTTTGAATTGTTTCAACAAATGCAGTAGAAACTATGTTGGCTTTGAAAGGATGAGATAGTGCACAAAAGTGTGCATAATTTTTATGTCTATCAACTACCACCATGATGAAACTATTTCATTTAAACTTGGGTAAATTTATAATAAAATCCATTGAGACCTCATCTCAATGTTGACTTGGAATCGCTAATGGTTGTAAAAAAATTCGGGTCTTAATTGTCTCAACTTTAATTTTTTGGCAAACCAAACATTCTACCACAAACTTTTGAATATCAAATTTAAGGTCATCCCAAAAAAATTCCTTCTTGACCTTGCGGTAAGTTTTTAAAAATATTGAGTGCCCTCCTATAGGAGAGTCGTGTAATTCCAAAAGAAAATTTTGTTTGGTTTAGGAGTTATTGCATAGATATAAGTGATATTTATATCATAGTGAATCATTTTTCCAGATAAATGTATCATATACATTGGGATATTGCTCGAAATTTTGAATGAGTGTTGACACCTCTTCATTATTCTTCCATCCATTGCCTACTTCAGTTATCTAATTGGGTTGGATAATAGAAATGGAACAGAGTAATGCTTCCACGTCCTCATCCCTTCTTGAAAGTGTATCTGCAACAACATTTTTCTTCAATTTTCTGTAGATAATTTCAAAGTCATAACCCAACATAATTGTGACCCATTTTTGTTGTTATTCTAAGGAAAATATTTTTTCCAATAAGTATTTAAGACTATCATAATCTATTTCTACCTTGGAGTGTAATACCCCTATGAATTTTCTTTTTATAAGGCTATTATTTTTAGACATTGAACTATTATGGGATTTAATGGCAAGGGAGGCCATGATGAGACTTGTGTCGTGATGAAATTTTATTATTATTATTGAGTTAATAAATAAATTATTTGGGAATTTTCAAGAATGGCACTATAGTGTAGAAGACGTCTTTCCAACTTAGATAAAGTTTTGGTGGTGAAGTCCTCATGATGGACCTTCCCTAAAAACTCTCCTAAAAATCAGTAGGAGGAAAATAAAATAAAATTTATATAATAAAAGAGAAAAGTTATGTTGATCACTTAGTTGGAGACAAATACTAAGTAGAATGGAATAAAACATTGCTGGAGAGAAAATAATGCCTTAAAGAAAAAAAAGTTTTTTTTTTTGAAAAAAAATAAATAAATAAAAAAACAAAGTCAAAAGGTTGGCAAAACTTAAAGCAAAACGCAATTAAAATCTGTTGAGAACGAAAATCTATAAAATAAGCCACACACAAATCAATGGTGGTGGATTATGGAAAGCAAGAAGGTATTATCTCGGAGTGAGCTACAAGAGATAGCTCATTTTTTGGTGGAACTTGTTTTCATTCGTGAATATTTACCAAGAATTTACAATTAACACTGAAATCTTGTTTACGCCTTATTAATAATTTCTAAATGGTATTCTGGCATGCAATGATATGAATCGATAGCTTAGGTGAAATGATGTATATTCGTATACAATTTCATATACTATAAACTCACATCCAAGGATTAAGTTCTCTTTTATTTGTGAATGATTATTGAGGATGAATTTTTGTATGCATGCATCGAAGAAAATTTTTTACCCATAAGATCTTACATGCATGTATGGTAAATCTTAATTGTCATTATTATTTATGTAAAAAATTCCAAAGGCATATCTATACTTATTTGTATTATAAAATCTATCATAGCATATTGATGTGTACGTATATCAAGTTTGCATAAGACAATCTATGGGAGAAATCTGCATGTATGGAACGAATTCTATTTACATGATTTGGTGTTTGGGTGAATAATACAACACTACAACATGTTGGTAGTTGAAATTGGATACGGGGCATTCGCTACCAGAATCTCAAATTTAACTATGAGATAATTAAGTTCAATCTAACAATTTCTGGAATGTGGTACAAGTAAGAAAATTTAAACGAATACTGCTAGAAGTAGTAGTTGAAACACTTAAAGATCAAGGGTTCAATGAGTGGTCACTATATACGATCTCAGGTGTGAGATATCAAGGAAGGAAACTAGAATACAATTCAGAAAAAAATGGATTAGGAAATTTAAAGTTATACTGGGAGAGTTGAATTATTTAACGAATAAGATTATACGTTAACAAGTTTTGAGTTTTTTTTTTAAAGATAATTAATAAACAATGTTAGTAAAAAACAACAACTGATTGGTAAATGATTTCAAGAACCCAAGGTAAAAATGTAGATACAGTTCTGACAGTTACCTCCCTAGAAGGATAAAATTAAAATCTTGAGAAAGGGAAAGGGTGAAGGCTACAACTGGAGTTGATTTCTTCTTCTGTACAGAAGATAAAGTTTTGAATTCTATTTTACTTTGTTTTAAGTTAATTTGGGGTAACACAACCATTGTGATTTGCAGTTTAAAAGAATAGTCAAGTCACGATTAGTTAAGTATTTAGTTTAATAAACTGTTATGAAACTGAATGACAGTTTCTCAACCATTTGGGGATTTTGGGAAGGCATAAAACCAAACCAAATCCACTATTGTGGGTTTCTTCCATCCGTAGAGAGAAAGAGAGTGTAATAAGAGTGAAATATGTGTGGAATAAGTGCGAGAAAGGAGTGAACAGAGAGGAGAAATACATGTAAAAAACAACCATCTAAGGGCTTGGCTCTGTATCTTTTATGTTTAAATTAATTCCAAGTGTTTTGTTCTTTGATCGAGCTCTCTGTTTTAAACATACTATTTTATTTATTTGTTAAATTGCACCACATTTGGTCACACAATAGGGAAGTTAATCGGATTTGCAAGCACAGCAAGGCCATAGATCTTTCATGAAACCTTTGTCGAATTGAACATCATATTAATCACAGAACAAAAGACCATCGGATTTGCAGGCACTGTGAGGACCGTTTGATCCAACACTGATCGATGGTGATAAGACACATCACAGCCAAAATGAATTCGCACATCGCAAGAGATAGAAGTCACGGTTAAGACTTTACAAGTTAAAGTATTCAACTTGGAATGCGAAGTGGTACGATGATGGTGTAGCATGGACCGTCGGATCCTGCAAAGGCCAAAGGTAGAGATTGAAGGTGTGCCGGGAGTGAAATCGCAAATCGCAAGTTTTGGAAGCTAGCATTAATGCGGTTGCAAGGAAAGTTAAATACTTTGCGATGCTAAGTGGAGAAGGCACATGGCAGCATGGCACAACATTGCATACCGCAAGAAATAGAGTTTAACTTTTAAGTTATATTGTAAAGCACACGTAGTGTGATCACCTGCTATTGGTCGGTATTGTTGTGGGACCCTCCGGTAAGAGGTGTTGTGTATTTGCATTGGTTTTAGGTTTAAGTGTGGTCTGTATAGAACTTCGCTATGATTGTGCGCATATATATGTTTGGAAACTGAAAGGTTTGAACTTCACTATGATCACATGTGTATGTATGTTAAGAAATTCCAAAGTTGAACTCTGCTGCAAGGGAGTTTTGTATGGAATCATAAAACATAGTTCCACGGCGCATTCTGGTATTTTTGCAGCTAGTCTACATCAATTAGTATCAGAGAAATTCTTTCTTCCCAAGTGAAGATGGAAGTAGGAAGAATAGGTCGGGGAAGAGTTGCAAGGGGAGTAGCAGATGAAGGAATGCGTGAAGAGATTAGAATGTTGTTAGCACGTTTGGCAGTTGTGGAAGCAGGAAGGCGTAGGGATCCTGAAGGTGGAGATGACAGTGATGGTGAGACAGTGGCACTAACAAATGGGTCAGAGGATAAGACACGAAAAATAAAACTATTGAAATATGTTTTGATGGCTAGTAGTAAACCAAGACCAGAGCTCTCCAATTATGATGCCAGTTTGTCTATAAAATATTTGCTGGACTGGATAAGTGAGTTAGATAAATACTTCAAGTATGAGGAAGTTATCGAGGATAGGAAAATTAGGTTTGTTGTCACTAATTTGAAAGGACACGTCGCACTGTGCTGGGACAGTGTGCAGGCAGAAAGGAGAAGACTGAACAAGCCTTTGATCAAGAGATGGGACAGGATGATTGCAAAGATGAAAATCAAGTTCCTCCCTAAATATTACCAAATTTCCCTTTACAGACAAGTGCAGAATCTGAGACAAAGAACGATGAATGTAAAGGAATACACGAAAGAGTTCTATAAAGTGAACTTGAGGGCTGCGTATGTTGAAGATACTCGTGAGAAGAAAATAATATTTTTGAATGGTCTACGGATGGAAATCTTAGATGAGATCTGTATTCTTTTGCCTAAAAATATAGAGGAGGCATATCAATGTGATTTGAAGGTGGAAGAAAAGATTACCAGGAAGCAAAATATAAGAAGAGGACATGGGTCTAGTAGAGGAAGAGGACAGTCCTTTGGCAGAGGTAGAACTACCGATAGTAATGAAGAGGGAAATACTTCGAAGAATTAGAGGTAGACTGAGAAGGAAGGTAACACCATAGGTGGAAGGCCATACCAGCGAGGAAGAGGTAATGGCAGAGGCAGAGGAAATGCCTACCAGTGTTACAAGTGTCACAAATGGGGGCACATGTCTTTTGAATGTCTTGAAAACTGGTCAGCTGGACAGAGGAGAGTGTATGTTGCTAAACCTGATGTAGCAGAGGCACCACCACAAGAGGTGGAGAATGTGCTTGAAACAAGAGAGACATTGGTGTTGAAAAAGATTTTACGAAAAACAAATAAGGAGGTGGCTAACCTAACACAGAGGAAAGCATTTTTCCGGACTGTGTGCAAGTCGCATGGAAAATGCTGCAAATTGATTATAGATAGTTGAAGCACTGATAACTTGGTAGACAATGAGATGGTAGAAAATTTGGGTTTTAAGAAGTTGAAGCACCCAACTCCATATAAGGTGTCTCGGTTGTAGATAGGACACCAACTGTTGGTTGATGAGCAATGCGAGGTGGAATTTCACATTGGCAAGTACAAGGATAAGGTAACTTGCGATATTATGCCTATGGACATGTGCCATATTCTGCTAGGAAGACCATGGAAATATGATAGAAAGGTCATCCATGATGGGGAAAAGAATTGTTACATATTTGTGAAGGATGGGATAAATCATATGCTAGTTCCCATGAAAGAAGAAGATATGGCAGAAACTAGTGGGACTAAAACAATGCTGATAGGCGGAAAGGAGTTTTTGCGAGAGAGTGAGGAGAATGAGTTGAATTATGCAGTTTTGTGGAGACTAGGAGTAGTATTGATCCATACGGAAATCACTAATTTTCCTGTGGAAATACAGGACATGCTGCAATATTTTAGTGATATTGTGGTAGATGATCTACTAGATAAATTACCACCAAAGTGGAGCATTAGTCACCATATTGATTTTATTCTAGGAGCCAGTTTTCCAAACAAGGCTGCTTACCGGATGAGTCTGAAAGACAATGAGGAGATCAGGAAGCAAGTATAGGAATTCTTGGATAAAGGGATGATTCGGGAGAGTTTGAGTCCTTGTGTTGTGCTGACCATTTTACCTTCCAATAAAGAAGATGAATGGCGGATGTGCACTGATTCTTGGGCGAAAAACAAAATCACTATCAGGTATAGGTTTACTTTACCTTGGATGGATGATATGATGGATTTTTTGAGTGGTGCAGCGTACTTTTCAAAGATGGATCTGAAAAGCGACTATTACCAGATCAGGATTAGAGAAGGTGACAAATGGAAGACAAATTTCAAGACCAATGAAGGCTTGTATGAATGGCTGGTCATGCCACTTGGGTTGAGCAATGCCCCCATCACATTCATGTGTTTCATGAATGAGATGTTGAAAGAATTCATTGGAAAATTTGTGAACATATATCTGGATGATATACTTATTTTCAGCAAGACGAAGGAAGAACATTTTCGACATGTCAGGTATGTGCTAGAAAATTACAGCAAAATAAATTCTTAATGAATTTTAAAAAAATGATCTTTTTTTAAGAAAGAATTGATTAATTTAGGATTTGTAATTTCTGAAAATGAGTTGAAGATGGACCCAGAGAAGGTTGCAACCATGGTTAGCTTGCCATATCCTAAAAGTTTGTTTGAAGATAAGTTTTCATGGACTGGAAAGTTTCTATCATAACTTTATTAAGAACTTCAGTGGTATTTGTGCACCTATGGTGGACAAAATTAAGAAGGAAGATCAGCGTTTTAATTGGACATAATTTGTTAAGAGAATTTTTTAGCTTTTGAAGAAGAATATCACTGAAAAACCAATCCTAAAACTGCTAGAATTCAACAAAATTTTCCAAGTTCATTGTGATGCCAGTGGGACAGCCATTGGTGCAATACTCAGCTAAGAAGATAAGCCAGTGGCATACTTCAACAAGAAGTTAAATGTGAGCAGGCAGAAGTATACATCTTATGACAAATATTTTTCTGCAGTCATCCAAGCGTTGAAGCATTGGAGACATTATTTGCTGGCTAATGAGTTTGTCTTGTTTTCAGACAATTCTGCGTTACAATACATTATTTAGCAGCATAAGATGAATCATAAACATGTGAAAAGGGTGGAGTACTTACAAAGTTTTATGTTTGTTTTGAAACACATTAGCGGTCAGGACAACAAGGTAGCAGATGCATTCAACGGAAGAAGTTTGATATTACAAGAAAGCGCAGTGAAAGTGCTGGGATTTGAACATCTCAAAGACTTGTATGAGATGGATGCAGATTTTAAGGAAGCTTATGAAGCTTCCCAAAATCCACTATTGAGAGACAATAGTCAATGGTTGGACTATAATATGCAGGATGGGTTGTTGCTCAAAGGAGGATAGTTGTGTATTCTGAAATGTTCTATACGAGATAACTTAATCTGGGAAAAACACAGTGGAGGTTCGGCCAGACATTTTGGCATAGATAAGACTTTGGATCAGCTGAGCCACTTTTACTATTGGCTGAGAATGCGAAGAGAATGAATAGATTCGTGATCAGGTGTAAATTTTGTCAACATTCAAAGGGACGTAGCCATAATGCAGGGTTGTATACACCCTTACCCATTCCTAACAAACCATGGGACTGAGTCAGCTTGGATTTTCTCTTAGGTCTACCGAAGAAACAGTGGGGATTCAATTCCATCATGGTGTTGGGGGATCGTTTCACTAAAATGGCACATTTCATTCCATGCAGAAAGACAACTGATGCCACACATTTAGCACACTTATTATTTTCAAAGATAGTCAAATTACATGGCTTGCCGAAGTCCATCATCTTGGACAGGGATGTAAAGTTCACTGGCCATTTTTGACAAACATTGTGGAAGAAGTTAGACACGAAACTAAATTTTAGTTCGACCTATCATCCACAGTCAGATGGGCAAACTGAAGTTGTGAACGGGAGTCTGGGGAATTTGCTGAGGAGTTTGGTTGGTGAAAATTATAAATATTGGGATTGTGTGCTTGCACAAGCAGAGTTTTCCTACAATGAATCGCCCAACAAAAGCAGAGGCATAAATCCTTTCCAAATCCTATATGGAATGCACCCACATGGAGTATTTGAGTTTCTGGATTTGGGTCAGTTGGAGCGCAGGAGTGCTGATGGTGAATATTTCACAAAAGAAATGAGGGCTCTTGTTGGGAATCACGATTGTCGTTAGACCAAAACCTGCAGGTGTTATTCAACAATCGCATCGCCAGAGATAAGGATCCATGAAAGGCATTTAGTCCATGTCGCGAAACACACGGGGAGTGTTGGTTTATCCAATGTCCAACAATCTCCACCCCAACGCGAGCTGGGTGTGTATCGAACTCGTGACCTATGCTCTGATACCACTTGTTGGGAATCACGATTGCCGTTAGACCAAAACCTGCAGGTGTTAGTCAACGATCGCATCGCCAAAGATAAGGATCCACGAAAGGCAGTTAGTCCATGTCGCGAAACACACGGGGAGCATTGGTTTATCCAATGTCCAAACCTCCATGTATAAATACATGAACATTCTTCAACTAATACACATTCTGATTTGAGGAGTTACCTCCTGGTTTGACAGCTCTACATGAACAAGTCAAATTGAAGCTACAGAACATCAACCAAAGATATAAACAGAAAGCATATTTGAAAAGGCGAGAGGTACAATTCGTAGTAGGAGACCTGGTACTGGCACATTTGCGCAAGGAGAGGTTTCCTAAAGGCGAATACAACAAATTGAAAATGAAAAATATTGGGCCTTGTAGAATTCTTCAGAAGTTGTATGCAAATTCTTACAAGTTGCAGTTACCTCTAGGTGTAGGAATCTCGCCCATCTTTAACATGGTAGATTTATACCCATACACTTCTATTGATGAAGAATACAGTTCAGAGAGACAAACACATGACACCCAGAATGAGGATAGATCATGGATTCAACATATGCCTCTAGCACAACCTTTGGAAATTCAACATATTTTTGACACACAGGTAGCCAGGAAGATATGAAGCAAAGAATATTTAGAGTATCTGGTCAAATGGAAGGACCATCCTCTAGAGTATTGTCCTTGGTTAGACGTTGCCCAAATTAAAAGCGTCAGGTACTCTATTGAAGAGCTCATGGACAGGAGTCATGAGTTTAATTTACCCTGGGAGACTAATGCAGGAGCATCCAACTGAAAGGCTACTGCTGGAGTTGATTTCTTCTATTGGACAGAAAAGAAAGTTTTGAATTTTATTTTACTTTGTTTTAAGTTAATTTTGGCTAACACAGCGATTGTAATTTTCAGTTTAAAAGAATATTTAAGTCATGATTAGTTAAGTATTTAGTTTAATAAATTGTTTTGAAACTAAATGACAATTTCTCAACCGTATGGGGATTTTGAGAAGGCATAAATCCAAACCAAATCCACCATTGTGGGGTTTTGACATCCATAGAGAGAAAGAGAGTGTAATAACAATGAAATAGGTGTGGAATAAGTGCGAGAAAGGAGTGAAAAGAGAGGAGAAATACATGTAAAAACCAACCATATAAGGGCTTGGATCTGTATCTTTTATGTTTAAATTAATTCCAAGTGTTTTGTGCTTTGATTGGCCTCTCTGCTTTAAACAAATTTTTTATTTCTTTGTTAAACCGCAAATCACATTGATCGCACAACAGGGAAGTTAATCAGATTTGCAGGCACAACAAGGCCATAGATCTTGCATGAACCCTTTGTCGAATTTAACATCGTATTAATCGCAGAACAAAAGACCATCAGGTTTGCAGGCACTGCGAGGACCGTTCGATCTGACACCGATCGACAATGATAAGGCACATTGCAGCCGGAATGACTTTGCACCTCGCAAGAGATAGGAGTCACAGTTAAGACTTCGCAAGTTAAAGTATCTAACTTGTGATGCAAAGTGGTATGGAGAGGGCATAGCATGGATCGTCAGATGTAGCAGAGAACAACAACGGAGATTGAAGGCGCGTCGGGAGTGAAATCACAAATCACAACTTTTGGAAGTTAGAGTTAAAGCGGTCGCAAGGCAAGTTAAATACTTTGCGATGCGAAGTGGAGAAGGCACGTGGCAGCACGACGCAACATCGCATACTGCAAGAAACATAGTTTAAATTTTAAGTTATATTGTAATGCACGTGAAGTGTGATCGTTTGAGATTGGTCGGTATTGTTGTGGGACCCTTCGGTAAGAGGTGTTGTGTGTTTGCATTGGTTTTAGGTTTATGTGTGGTCTGTGTAGAACTCTGTTGTGATCGTGCGTGTATGTATGTTTGGAAACTGAAATGTTTGAACTATGTTGTGATCGCGTGTGTATGTACGTTATGAAATTCCAAAGTTGAAATCTACTACGAGTAAGGGAGTTTTGTGTGGAATAATAAAACACAGTTCCACGACGCATTCTGGTATTTTTGTAGCTAGTCAAGGGGTTTTGTGTAGAAAGAATGTTCGAGTTAAGCAACAGACTATTGCAATCAGTTTTCCAGAGATGGTGAGGAAACCAATGGAGCTTAGGAAAAACCCAAGAGAAGTATAGAGTGGATTTAGATCCCGAGGCCTATCTTCTTCTGTCTTAGTGAATTACCTAAGATCCTAGTGAGGAGCATGGGGGGAGTGGAGGACGTCATTGCCTCACTCAAGGTTGGGAGGACCATTATTTTACTGGAAGATTACACTGAGATAAGTATTTAAGTGTTTTTTTTACAGGATTCAGAATATTTAAAGATGGAAAATGTTTTATGTGTAGTTAAAATCTTGATTGAAATCCTACTATTTTGTTAGAAGAATGAAACAGGAATTTGTCCTCTGCCATGTTGGTAGAGTAGAATAAAATACTAGGAATTTGCTACATATTCTCTATAAATTTGATATTAAGCAAGACCAATATGAATATTGTTGGCTCGAAGGGTCCTGACGCAAGTTCGGAGTTCAAGGCTTGCCAACAAACCCCTATACTATTGGCCCTTTTGGCAGTGACCTGCTTGCACAGGTCAAAGTCTCACCCGAAGTAGTATGGGTGGGTGCTGGAACCGGGTTTCCACACCCTGATAAAAGATAGGAAAGGCAAGTAAATCTGCATTCGGCTCTGCAATGCCCAGATCGCCTCTTTCTGCGCAGGGTCAATCGGTCTCTTTTCACATCCACGTGTGCTAGATCTATACTTATATATTTCTATGATAACAACATAATATTGCATAAAACAGAACAAAACAGATTCAGATACAGCAAATACACTTACACAGATCTTTTTCAACTGGAATACAGAATGCGCATAATGCAGTAATTATCAATCATTCACACCAACAGTATACACAGATTTAGTTCTCAAACAATATTTCTTATTTATCAATTCGTAAATTTCTTCATACAATACCCATCCCAGCCTGCGCACACAGCAACAGGGTCCGTACACAGCTGAACTCTGGATCTCCACGTAGACAGCCAGCAGGAGTCCTTTCCCAAAAACCCAAACCCAAAAAAATATCTTAAACCACAGTTTGCATCAATAGCTCTTCCTTTCCTACCTTACAATACAAAATGTTCCTCTATTTATAATAATTTAGCCTAAACTTTCTTATGGTCTGCAAACCGTGGTTTGCGGACCCCTGGTTTTACCCTTTTTCCCATTACAATGCTTTCAGGGCTTTGACCCACCCCAAAACCCCTACGCTAGACTAAATATAATCAAAAGTATTCAAAATTGGACTAGTTTCACAGCTCGTAGGAGACCCTATTCCAACAGTCCCCCAACACAATCTTGTGACTCATCCCGAGTCACTATGGTGGTGTGGCCACTATCTGCGCACGCAAGGTATTGAAAGAGGCGATGAGTGGAGGGAGCACTTCCTGACTTTGGGCAGCAGCTCACTGTGCGAAATTGACAAACTTCAGGGAGGCAGGATCTTCAGGAGCCATGGTAACATGTTCCAACGTCCGGTGGAGGTGCGCGATGGTGTTATGAGCATCCTAATATATCTGGAATGACATGTCGCTCCATGGTTTCAAGCGCTTTCTAATGACGTGCTTGGCACGGTGGAGAGCTGCAATCATGTCTATGAAGTCGCTACAGGTTGGTAAGAGGGCTAGATGTTGCGCAGGGTCGAGGGAAGGCAAGGAATCTTTGACCTAATCGAAAGTAGCCTCCATCTGTCGTAAGTCTTCTTGGACACGTTGAAGCATGGGGTCGCACTGAACCCCTCTCTAGAGCTATGTAGCTGCCTCGACCAACTGAGTGCCCAGAGTAAGCTATTCAATAATAATATTCGTTGCGTTCATGATCAATGCAACCCATTGTGCCCGAACTTCTGGGGGTATTTCACGCTGCTGCCGTGTAGTCTGGTCATAGTTACGGATCTCTCGCAACACAGTGGTGTATAACTCCTGTAATGCCTAATGAGGTAGCTGTGTCAATTATATCTGTAGGTCTGTAGATGTCGGGGCATGGTGGCCAACTATGATAGTGCGAGGTAACGAACAAATATGTCTGTTGTCGGTCAGTAGTCTAGAACTGCGGAGAAGTCGCAGCGTATCCCTGTATTGCCTCGTCCCTCTTCTGCACAGGACTGTGTCAGTGTCGGTGGCGAACTGTGGCAATTGCGTACTGTTCCTTGGGGTGTCATCCGAGGCCATCCAGCTGGGTTCTGCAATCATTCTAGGGTTGTAAAGGTCCGGAATTACCGTCGCACAATTGTGGTGCCCCTCTGTGCGAGGTTCAAAGTCAATTCTCCCTACAGGGAGCCAGAGGCCAATCATCTTATCAATATCGGTAGCCCCAGACCCTTTCAGCACGATGTCTGCAGGCACTTAATTGGTAAGGGCCAAGGCATGCGGTGGGTTAGGGACTACCATATCAAAAAAAGGACAAGCTTCCCATAAAATGTTAAAGATCCCAATAAGTAAGCAAGAGAATAACAGAAGCAGGGTACAGAGACAATATGGAGCCTTGAATGAAGCTATCTTGTTTTCCTTATACTGTTCGGGGCTTTCCAATGGTAGAGCATACCTCACTTGAAACTTACCATTGATCTTCTAAAACAAACTCTCCATTAATTGTCGTATTGATGGTCAGCAGCCCATTTGTTTTAACGAGAAGGTTCCCGTCTCACCAAAGTGCAGTGGTCTAACAGTCGTTATTCATACCTGAAGGCTTTCCCATGGATTTACAGATTTTGGAGGACGCCTGCATGTTACTTGCGTACCCCGAATTAAATTCGATGTTAGGTGATTTGTAATGTGGTCCAAGTACCACTTCAGCAACTTGGCCACCATACCTCTGGACAGGCGTGTTCTTTCCTTGGTCACGACGTCCGTGTGCGGTAGGGCTGCGTCGAGCATACTTGTGCCATCTACCACCTTAAATGTTCGCAGGGACTCAGCCCGCAAATTATCCCAATTGCGCATGTACCGGTGCAGCCCCACATCTAAATATCATGCAATTGGACGCAAGCCTAGTTCATGGATAACCAGGTGAACTTGTTCGTTTGGAGTCCTCTCACACCCTTATGTTTCCAATGCCAGCAAATACATGCGCGGATCCTATGACCCAAGAAAACTTTGGGTCCGCCTTCCAGCTGGGGCTCCAAATCACAGGATCATCTTATCCTGACACTCCTCCCAAGTGCGGAATATCGGCCCATGTGTATCTCACCAACATGCAGACGCTCCATGCAGGGCTAGCGGAAGTGCTCCTAGCCTGTGTTCCTTGGGAACTTCGGCTTCGAATGCGTGTAAAAAATCCTTAATGTCACCCGCATCCTCAAGGTAGGGTAGGCCTCTTACCTCGGCGGAGATGTAGTGGAAGTTCCTTGTGACGCGAAGACATCGTAGCGTAGAAACCTCATGCAACCGGCCTTGCAAATTCTCCAGTTCTCCATCGGAGTCGGAAAGGCATTCACTATCCTTTTCCCAGCAGAGTACTCCTTCTGCTGTGGGGTTAATCTAGCCTTCATCCTGCGTAGTCAATTTGTAAATGTGATCCATTTCTTCCTCATCATGTGTTGTCTCTGTATACCACGCACCTTCTGTGGGATCCAGTGGTACTATTACATGCGTACCGTTATTTTCAAACACCATGCTGCGCTTTTTGAGATTGATAACACCCCCCATATCTATAGCCCAGTCTAGTCCGAGGAGTGCAGGGTAGGGATCTACATCTTCCACAATTTCTATTACTTCAAATTCAGCTAGTACTATCACCCCTATGATATCTACCATGACCTTTGGCAGCCTTCCCAGAGGGATGATCTTTTGCTGATTTGCCATGCGCAGCTAAATGGTGGAACATTCCAATTTACACTCTCCCATTCGTTGCCATGTTTTTTTTGGTAATACGTTCACATCTGATCCAAGGTCTAAAATAACTTGATCCATCTCGTAGTCACCAATCTGCGCGGTCAACCGCATTTCTCTTCCAGTGCGTTTTTTTATATCAGTATAGCTTGTGTACATCCTTGATCCCAGGAATCGGATTGGGCTGATCTGCGCAGCTATGCATTAATGCTTGAAGGTTCTCTACAGCCTGTGGGTTACGCAGCAGCTTTAGACATGGCTGCAGAAAGGGCTCAACTCCCTCCCCTATCTTGGGGTGTGTCGGTATCTATGCAGTAGCTGCTACAGTCTCTTGTCTGTTGCTGATGTTCGATCCTTTCTATGAGGTCATAGGATCCCGGGTAGGCACCTCCTTTGTTCCTTGGGTGACCACCCCGCTGCGATTTATGACTTTCACACTCGGGTCTATGTTCCTTAGTTTGGATTTAACTCTTTGCACATTCTGTGTAGGGGTGGGTTGTTTTTCCTATAGCTGAGCTATTAAAATTGGGTAATCTTCAACCACATGGTCCAGCTACCTACAATATTTGCACGATTTCCTGGTGGGATTTGGGCAGTCCCTAGCGAAGTGTCCTAGCTCCCCGTAGTTATAATAGATTAACTGCCCACGTCCTCGTCCTTCACTTCCGCCCCGACCTCCTCTGCCTCTTGCTGGAGAGCCTCCGAAGCTCGCGAAAGTTCTTAGCGACGCAGGGCCTGATTGTAACCTATACAAGTTCCCATGATCTATCATCAAGTCATAAGTGCGATAGTTCTGCTCATCATGTCCCACCGACCAACAGACCCTGCACCACTGTTGCTTCAGTTCTGGGACATACGCACCTAGTTGTGGACAATGGTTCGTATCATGCAGCCCTACTACACGACAGTCATCGCACCATAGCACAGGTCCACTTGAGCCTGGTCGCGATAGGATGGGTTCTCCACTTGTTCCCGGGCGCACCAAACTAGGTCCTCCTATCTGCATGTAATTTGGAAACAGAGGGCACTGATCCTTCGTATGGCCATATACTCGACATAGTATACACCACAGATCTGTGTGGGCTTCTTTTCCTCACTCCTTTCATAGGTTCTGAATTTCTATATGCATCGCTCCAAGCTGCTCCTGGATTTTTTGTACTCCTACCGACGTATCTTCTCTAGGCGCAGCTTCTAATTTCATAGCGACTTCCACAACTTTTTCCTGCGACTCAAAGGTTTGGTGACTCATTGGCATACGCATGTGGGGTAACATCATAGCGATGAACCATTCCGTATGTTGTCTATCATCATACTCAAACCCTCCTTCCCTGATTTCTTTCTTCAGTCACTGATTAGCCTCCCACACATATTCAGACGCACCTTGCTTGAAGTCTTTTACTTCTGCTACCAACTACGAGTAAGAATTTGGCTTTCGGAACTGTTGCTTCAGAGCGTCTTTGATATCTTGAATGGATGCACTCCTGTTCTGGGAAATGTATCGCATATACCAGTCCAATGCCCTGTCCTCGAATGCTAGGGACAGCTGCACCCTCTTCACCGTATCATTTATCACATTTTTCGTAGTCCAAATGGAGTCTGCAACAAACCAAAATTGTTCCATATCCTCATCCCCTATCCTTTTGAAGGTAGGTAGTCTCAGGTGCACAACCATATCACTATCCGGCAGAGGTGGTGGTATGGGTGAGTTCTTACCTTTGTGTGGCCTGGGTGGTGGTGTCTCGTAAAAGGTTATAGGCGGATTCCCCCCCCCCCCCAAGGTTGGTCTGATCGTATTTACCACTGCGTGTCGCGCTCTCGTCTAGATCTGAGGTCATTCAGTCAGTATGACTACATAGAATGCTCTTCTCACACAGTAATATCAGCAACGGTAATGTCTTCAGAAATTTTCCCTTGAACCCTTTGAAGAATCTTTGTTCGGCCTCAGAGTAGGAGACAAACTGATCAATAGAAAATTCTGTCACAAATCCTCCCAGCGCACTTTTCACCCAATGATATACTGTTTGGGTAATAGTATTATTAGTCCTCTCTAGTTGTTGGATCAGCTCTAGGGTCCACTGAGTGATGTGCGCATCCTTTGAACACTTCTGGAATTCTACAAGTCTAGCTAGCCACTCCTGAAGCTCGATTGAAAATGTTACAAAGAATATTTCACAGCTTTCCGTAAGAATGTACCTATTTTTCCCGCTCTCCGCCATCAATTTATCGCTGCAATTTTCTTTTACCGCGAATTCCTGGATCTTCTTTTCAAACCAGTTCTCAATTTCCTTTCGTTCAGGCTTCCAATATTCTCTTGTCATTACCCAATCCCTTTCTCAAAATGCTCCAGGTCCCGGCAACGGAACCATTTGTTGGCTCGAGGGGTCCTAACCCAGGTTCAGAGTTCAAGGTTTTCCAACAAACCCCTATACTACTGGCCCTTTCGACAGTGACTTGCTTGTGCAGGTCAAAGTCTCACCCGAAGTAGTATGGGTGGGTGCTGGAACCAAGTTTCCGCACCCTAAGAAAGGATAGGTAAAGCAAGCAGATCTGCGTTCGGCTCTGTGATGCCCATATTACCTCTTTCTGTGCAGGGTCAATAGGTCTCTTTTCGCATCCACGTGCGCTATATCTATACTTATATATTTCCATGATAACAACATAATATTGCATAAAACAGAAGAAAATAGATCCAGATACAACAAACACATTTACACAGATCTTTCGTAGCTTGAATACAGAATGCGCATAATGCAGTAATTATTAATCATTTGCACCAACAGTATACACAGATTTAGTTCTCAAACAGTATTTATTATTTATCAATTCATCAATTTCTTCATACAATACCCATCCCAGCCTGTGCACACAGCAGCACGGTCCGCACACAGCTCGAATCTAGATCTTCGCGCACACAACTAGCAGGAGTCCTTTCCCAAAAACCCAAACCCAAACATATATCTTAAACCACAGTTCGCATCAATAACTCTTCCTTTCCTACCTTACAATACAAAACGTTCCTCTATTTATAATAAGTTAGCCTAAACTTTCCTATGGTCTGCAAACCATGGTTTGCGGACCCCTGGTTTTACCCTTTTTCCCATTAAAATGCTTTCGGGGCTTTGACCCACCCCAAAACCCCTGCACTAGACTAAATATAATCAAAAGGATTCAAAATTGGACCAGTTTCGCAGCTCGTATGAGACCCTATTCCAACAAATATCTAGAAAATAAATTTTTGCATCCATTAAATTTACTGGTAAATATTATTCATTCATCAAATTACAAGAGTTATAATCTCAGCAAATATAAGCACTGCTAACAGAAAACATAAACCAGGTAAAGTTCCATGCATAAACAAGAACCTGGTAATCATTAAGATCATGGGTCGACGGTTTAGTACCTAGTCCTGAGGAAACAGGTCTGGGGTCCATGTCCCCTGAACCCATGATAAAGGGGATACTGATCACTAAATTAAACCTAACCAGGGATTAAATCCAAGAATTTGCAGTGAAATCTAAAACTCAGAATTTAAATGATGAAAGTGAGTTTGCAAAACCAGGCATAAAAAGAAAGAATACAAATCTTGAATCTGGAAAATATGCATATCAGATACATTTAATTTTTAGGAGGAAAATTCCCTACAATATTAACATATAACAAAAATACCTCGAAGGAAATATCATAGAAATGTAATGAATAAATGTATGGTGAAAAAAAACTAGAAACTGAAATTATGTGAAATACTTAGACAATTAAATTTGTATTCTCTCAAAAAGATTAAAACGGAGCCTCAAATTTTGAATAGGATAGAAGTTTTTTCGACAGATAGACTTGACAACCAAATAACAAATAATTACTGAAATCATGAACCATGTATGAAGGACGAAGTCCCTTTTTAGTCTTAGTTAAAGAAATATATAGAGTATTTAAAAGGAAACATGAACATTATTGTGCATAGAGGTCGAGCCTTGAAATTTTCTTAAGAATGGAAAAACCCTAAAACCAGCACTCGCTGCATTAACTAAAGGTTCATCACCGGAAAAACCCCAAAACCCTGCAATAGGTTGGGGGGGTGGGGCGAAGTTATAAATATTATTTTCCATGGCTAAATTGACTATTCCATCTGTTAGCCACCTATAAAATTTTGGCATAAAAAACAGGTGGTTAAGTATGTTTTTAAGTCTTCAAGAGAAACATTTCCCTTAAAAATCTATCATTCTTGAAGCCTTCATGTGTCCTCTGTCCTTTGAAGATATCTTCACTGTTGTTTCCATTGAAAAGCCCTACTGTTGTGTGAAAGAAACTTCTTTCAAAGGTCCCCATTTTCTCCTTTTACTCCCATAGAATTCCCATTTTTCACCCTTATTCCCTTCGCAAAAATCCTCTAATAGACCTTCACTTGCCTTCAAAATCATCCCAAAATCCATTTTAAACCTTATATCTCCCTTATTTGGTTTAAAAAATCCCTCTTCTAGTCTATTAGAACCTCCAAATTCCTTTAAAAACCCTTCAAAATCCTTGACAATCTTCATTTTCACTTTAAGGCCTTAAGCCCTTTTGGTCTTAGCTCCAACTCCTTCTCCCCACATATGACTCGGCACCCAGAACTAGGTGCTAAGCCCGTCACTCATCGCAATCGAAATTTCTTCTTTAGCCGCTCCTTTACTTCTCTAAACTTCAGATGCGATGAGCTTTCCACTAAACTTTCCGATGCGATCTCGTAATCATTTCTCCACCATTGATCTGATCTATTATGCCCAGATCTAATGGCCCATATTTCTCCCCGTTCCAAAACCCGCCCCTCCTCCTTTTTCTTCATCATTAAATCTCCTCCATCGATCTAGTTTTCAAATCAACGGCTCTCTCTCCATTGCAAATCGGCATTCGCATTTTCCTTTATCCTTTCTTTTCCTCCGATGCCGATCCCCTGATTCAATCTCAACCGTCGAATCCACAAGAACCGATGGCTAAGATTCAATCACTCTCCACTAATAAACCCCTCACCATCGCACCCGCCAATTAATCCCAACCGTTGATCTCCCTTTCGATCCAACGGCCAGGATCTAATCGCATCACCCATTTTCCTTCCCTCCACCAATTTTGAATCTGTTCTCCAATGCAATCTCAGTTATCCGTTCATACAGATCCAACGGCCCAGATTTCTTTGCACTCTTCCCATCTGTGCAGCTTTCCCATCACAGTCATTCCACGCCGTCCGATCAATGCATCACGATCCGACGGCTGACATCCCGTTTCACAAAAATTTTGTGCCTACAGTTTAACACAAAAAAAAATTGTGAAAAGGGCGGTTTTCAAAGGGACAGGTGTCAATTAACGTATGGAATCGCATTTTATTTGGTAATATCGCCTCCCCTCATTTTATTTTGCGAAAACCGTTACCGGTTTTTCGCGATACCACTCCCCCCCCCCCCCCCGCAATGTAATTTCTCGTTTGATCCTGACCATTGATCACCATGATATAACGGTCCACATTCCATCACAATTTCATTTTGGCCACTATTCATTTGATCTCCAAATGACTCCATCCGTACATCTCCACCATTGATTGATCTAATCTAACGGTCCTGATCTAACCTTGCCTCCATCCATTTTCATTCATCTAACCTCTCAAAAGACTTCATCGACGAATCTCCACCATAGATCACTGTGGATTATTCTAATCTAATGGTCCACAACCCATGATGCCCCAAACTCACATCAGGACCGTTTTCACCTTCCGCCATGGTTTTTCAGCCGTTTTTCTGCTAAATCCAGTTTTTCTCCTCACTGCTCTTTCATCCCCACGAGCCTCAGAAAGAGCCTACCCCGCTCCCAATGGTTTTTATAACGAGTTTTCCGTTGTTTGCAGGTTTCAGAGCATGGTGGATCCATACAGTCTCCACGATCACTATCATGGTGATATATAGTGCTGAGAGACTCTTTCAGAGCCGAAGATCACAGAAGACTCCACTAAGGAAGGTTATTAGCATGTTTTCCACTGAAGATCGGGTTATAAACCTTGATCCAAACCCTCCAGTGCCACTAAAACCTGTATATTCACAAAAACAGGAAATAAGAAGCAGAAAAGTGTATCAGTAAGAGATTAAAGGGATTAAAGCCTAATGTTGAAGACTTAATGCTTATAATCCAGTGTTTAAAGGATAAAGACATGGATGAAGACCATAAGAATGATCAAGAAGACGTAATAAGGCCTAAAGCACATAAACAAGTTATATCAGTGCTTTCATATCAATAGAATGTTCTTTTTCCTAAGAAGGACAAGTTCCCACAGCATTTTCTATGCCCCATCGAACCCCTAACAGTTATTATTCTAACAGAAAGTTCCTAGAATTGTCAGTGCATTGGTTATGAAGTGTGGGAGACCTGAAAGGAAAATCTTCATCCTTTCTTGTCTCAGAGTACAAACAGAGTACCAACAGCCACAGAGTACTTCAAGAACATACGTTTGAAGTTATTATCAGTCTGTCGAATACCCCTAATCCATCTAAAGGTTACTGAAAGTTAATGTAAAGATATGGAACAGAATGGGCTTCAAAGACATTTCTCCCTCTGTTTTAATGAATCATTTAAGTTCTATCTTCCACTACTATCACTCTTTCATCTATAAGAACTCCTGAGAAATAAATTGTAAATGTTGGTTGGTTGGATATTGTAAAAACACTGATTGTAAGTTGTTTCAATGAGTTAGAGTTCTGTGAGTAGTAGTTGTAAATAGGCTGGGAGATGATTTCTGAGTGATATCAAGCTATTGGACAAGGATGTATGTGACTGGTTTTTCTCTTATAATATGACAAGCATGTTCATTGGATCCTGATCTAAATCAGTGGTGATGTGATCTTTCTTTTTTATTTTTTTCCCTTTGTTATACATCATGTTTCACTTTCTCTGATAAGAATCAGTAATTTTAGCAAGTACTACTGCAAGTACCCTAATGCTTCTTGCACTTTCTTCTCTTTAATGTTTTCTGCTATTTGTGTATATAAGAACGAATTCAACATAATTTAACCCAGTATAGATGTTGGTTTGTCCATGCTTACTGATGTATGAATTTAGAGTTTGTTTCTTATATGTTCTTGTTTGGTTTCTGCTGAAAGAATTAGGAAACTGGGGATTTAGAGTTAGCCCTGTCCACTAGGTTCCTTTTCCAACAGTTAGCCTTTCTAAGATCCCTTCGAGTTGAATGTCAAAAGCAAAGAAGGTTAAAAGTATTTCTCTCATATTAGACTTCACTCTGTGTCAAAGTTAAATGTGTTATGTTGTCTGAAAGTAGTTAGGAGGACTGTCGGATTGTTGTTTTCGAAGTTAGCCTTATTAGGAGTTTAGATCATAGAGGTTAAGGCATGCCCTGTCCCTAGATTTACTCCGTAGTGGTCACCTTTTAAGGTTTTCCTTGTTATTCCCATTCATTTCCTTATTGTTTCATCCCATACTATCATCTTAAGAGATCCTCTGATATAGATGACTAGCCCTTTGAAAGTCTTGGATATTTGAATTTAAATTAAACCCTTTTATTACACCATTTCCTAATGGACTTGTGTTCTCTTTGAATTATCTCCCCATTGCCAAAAATCCTTCTCTACTCATTCCTTTACCTTACATTGAACCCTTCTTTCATTTTTCCCAACCAAACAAATAAATCTAAAACCCTTGTGCCCTATAACTATCCTAATACCTCAAATTGAACTTCAAAGATACATATTTCTTTACCTTTATAGAGAGATCCCTCTCTGGATCTAGGAGGGCTAGATCCTGAGATCCGAAAGTGGTTTGATGTTGTCTTGTCATTTGGTATTGTCAAATCTGCCAAATCATAGGAACCCCAACATAATGGCGACCCTGCTGGGGACTTCTGAGTGAACTCCATCTTAAATACCTTAAAGACCTCACAAGGCCCATAATCTCCTTATATTGGTAGTTAATCGCTGTGGTGGATAGTAAATCTCCTTGAACATTTTAAAACCCTCCACCTGGCGACTCCACAGTTCCTAAATGACCAAAAGACTCCACTGGTGATCAGTAGGCTTGCTGATTATCTCTGTTTTCACAAGACTCCACTGGGAGACCAGTTTCATCACAACATCACCCATATCAAAGGAAACACATAGGATTAAGCTTCTTTGTTTGAAGATAGTTTTCCTCTTAAAGATTGTTACACCTGGCTAACTTTCTTCAATGAGTCTGAGGACTTAACATACTGGCTTCAAGGAAAATCCATACCAAAGCTTATACTGATCCTAATCCCCCTGAAATAGTTGACAATCTAGAGAGAATTCTTAGGAAGTCTCCCACATCTAGGGATCCAACTATTGTCATACCCATTCATAGAGCTAACTCAGCACCTGAAAATCTTTCAGCTCTATCAGATACTCAAGTTGACTTAGATTTACCAAGTAAGTTATCAATAACTAAGTCATTCAGTGGCATAGATCAGACAGACTTTGAGCCTTCAATTTCATCACCACAGAGTGATCAACACATTGATAACAGAGAAACCCCTCCATCAACACCTCCTAATATACATTTCATACATAACTTGGGGCTCTCTCACCCTAAATCTACTCAACAGTTTTTTTCTGGTCCAAACATTTCTATCATCCATATACCTGCTGTCCAGGCCACTCCTTTCCCTCCTCAAAGCACTATCATGGTGGCATGGTATGCTCCTCTTGTGTTTCCACAGCCTCTAGCTCCTTTACCCAATGACTATCAATCTAAGAGTCCCCATTTCATTGGAAAAGAATCTACCACAACTCAACACCATGTAGATAGGATGGAAGATGCTTTTAATTATATGGAAATGGAAGATGAAACCATTAATATGAGGATATTTGCTCAAAGTTTAGGAGGAGAGGTAAAAAAGTGGTTTAAAGGCTTAGCTCCTAATAGCATCAATGGCCTTCCCTCTTTAAATCAAGCTTTCATAAACAAATGGGAAATCAAAAACAACCCTCTCCAAATATTAGCAGAGTATAAAAATCTCAAAAGAAATTAGGGAGAGAGTGTTCATGATCACTCCACCAGGTTTAAAAGTGTCTACAACGCTTTTCCACCCCACATGAAACCTCCCCAAGGAATGGCCTTAGTGAAATATCCTAAAGGATTCAATGCTGACATGGCCTATCAACTAAGGGAGAGAGACTATACCACTCTAGAAGATATGAAAAAAGGAGTTGTAAGTGCAGAGGAAAACTTAATTGAAAAATGAGCTAGGATGAGGGTTGAAAAGAAGGTAACCTATAGGGAAGACACCACAGTTTCTACATCTGATCCCAAATTTGATAGTCTAGCCAAAAACATAGAGAGGCTAGAAAGAATGATGGAGAAGATGGTTTTCCAAGTCAATAATCAAAATAGAAACCAAACTCAAAACCAGAACCAAAACTTTAGGAGAAACAATACCCCTAATAGACAGAGGGATTCTGACCCATAATTCATACCTCCATTCCAAGAAAATTTCCTTGATGAGGATGAGGGAATAATAGAAGAATCAGAGGGAACTGTTATTAACATGGTGGGAGTGGATAACCAAGATCACACCTTTTCCACAGAATATAGCTAGACTTCATACACACATTGGGATGAGTAAGGGTTAGAATCTGAAGACTATAAGTTAGGATTTGAGAATGCCATCATGCAGGTCCGAGAAAAATATGATCTCAGAAGCAAAAAGAACATAGATACTCCCAAAGAAAAAACCTCTGAAATCACCATTAAGAAAAGACTTGAAAAGACTCCTAAAGGGACTGCTGAAAGCAACAAAACAACAACTGAGAGTTCTAGCAAAAACAAGGACAAAGACATCCAAACCATCGATAAATCAAGCCAAGAAATCAGCAGCACTGGCATTGCAGCTAGTGCTCTTGAAAAAACAGTTTCAACCAATGTACATAGTGAAAATCAGCAAGCTGATTTTGCTAATAAAATAGTGACCAACAAAATAGAATTGATCCTTACAAAGATTCAGTTTCCTTTCAATCTGGAGAGTGAAATTGCTAAAATCAAAATTTGTGTTCCTCTCACTAAGTTGGCCACCGAAGATGCATATAAATGTCAAATCTTGAAAGCGTTAAAATTAGGAGAAAACAGTGACTCTGTCAACTTAAATGATGATCAACCAGCTCTCTTGTTTGGCCCAAAAATTGAGGAGAAATTTCAAGAAGGAGTAGTGCCTCCATTCTATGTCAGTCTGAATATCCATGAAAAAATCCTACATAATGCTATGCATGATTCAGGGGCTTCACACAATCTCATGCCTAAAGTGATCATGAAAAAGTTAGTCCTAGAGATTTCCAGACCATATAAGGATTTATATTCTTTTGACTCTAGGAGAGTTAAGTGTTTGGGCCTGATCAAAGATCTCTATGTGAATATGACCCAAATAGCAGCCAAATGCATGGTAATCGATGTTGTAGTGGCTGATGTACCTCCTAAGTATGGCATGTTGCTATCAAGATCATGGGGTGCTAAGCTATAAGGTACCATGCAAATGGACATGACATATGCTACTATCCCTATTTTCGGCCAGCTTAGAAGACTATATAGGGAAGCACACATGAAATTTATGGTAAGTAGCCCAGAGAAACTAGAGAATTCCGCTCTTTACTCTGTCCATACAGACCTAGACTCTTTTATCCTTTACAATGATGAGTTTACAGATGAGCAAGAGCTAGAGAACAAAAATTCAAACAAAAGAGTAGAGTCCACAAATCCAAACATAATGGCAGCTCTGGATATAGAGGAAAACAAAGGAGAAACATATGAACGATCTGCAGGGTTAGAAAAGCATAACCAAGGTTGTAGTGAGCAGATTACCCATCAGCCTACTAACCTCAAGAAACAAGAAGACATTAAGGGTGAAACTGTTAACAAATCTGCAAACAATCCTTTATGGAGCATGAGCTTTGATGGATCTTGCACTAAAAAGAATGCAGGAGCTGGAGTATGGTTGCACAATACTAAAAACAATTATGATGAGAGTCATGCCTTCAAGCTAGATTTCAAATGCACAAACAACATAGCTGAGTATGAAGCCCTCCTCTTAGGACTGCATCTATTGAAAAAACTAGGAGCTAAGAGGATAGTTGTTCATGGAGACTCAGAACTAGTCATCAAACAAATAAATGGAGAATACACTGCCAAACATCCTAGATTAAGGGCATATAGGAATGATTCCATGGATATGTTGTAAAAAATTGTAGAATATGAGCTTGTGTTTGTCCCTAGAAGTCAAAACATACTTGCAAATGGATTGGCCTGCGCTGCTAGTTCATATCATAGACCACTTAGTGACAAATAGATCATTGTTCTAACAAAATATAGACCAGCAGTACCAGATAATGAAAAATATTTGTAGGTCTTTGAGGGTGACAAACAGATAGAGGATTTCCTACTTTCCAGGAATGAGTTTGAATTACCTGATTCAAACTCTAAGTCCGATGAAAACTATCTGGATATAGAACCCCCTGATGAAGAAAAACCATTCCCAACTGCAGAAATAAACATGCTGACCAGAGAATTTGAAAACCAAACAAAAGAATACATGAAAACAGACAAAGAAGACATAGAGGTACTACAGTCCAAAGACAAAATCATACCCAGAGGACTAGCACCCCTTGAGGACTTTTTGACCTTAATGATGTGGCAAAGAAGCCCACTATAGAACCCACTAAATCTAATGTTGAAGAATGCAATATAGGAAGCAAAGACAAGCCTAAAATGATCAAATTATCTAAAACTTTTCCAACACACATCAAACAGAAATACATTTATTTGTTTAAAGAGTTTGTTGATGTTTTTAATTGGAGTTATGAATATTTGAAATCCTATGACACAGAGATCATCCAGCATAAGATTCCATTGAAAGAAAACCAAAAACCTTTTAGGCAAAAGTTGCGCAGAATAAACCATATACAGTTACCCCTGGTAGAAAAGGAAATCAAGAAAATGTATGAGGTTGGAATCATAGTCCCTATGAGGTTTTCATATTGGGTATCTAACCTCATGGCTGTGAGAAAAAAATACAGGAGAAATAAGGTTGTGCATTGATTTTAGAAACTTAAAAAGGGTCTCCTTAAAAGACAATTACTCTTTACCCAAAATGGAACACATTCTACAGAGGGTAGTAGGCTCTAGGAGGATTTCTCTGTTAGATGGCTTTTCAAGATACAACCAAGTCTTAGTACTCCCAGAAGATCAACTTAAAACAGCTTTCACAACTCCTTAGGGCACTTTCATGTATTTGAAAATGCCTTTTGGATTAATGAATGCTGGGGCCACCTTTCAAAGAGCCATGGACATTGCATTCTCAGAAGAAATAGGTCACTTCATTGTAATTTTCCTCAATGACATAACAGTTTATTCCAAAACTAATGAAGAGCACCTTAAAAATTTGAGAAAAGTCTTTGAGAAATGTAGAAGGTATGGACTATCTCTAAATCCCAAAAAGACAGTGTTTGGTCTCCAAGAAGGTAAACTTCTTGGTAATATTATATCTGAAAAGGGATTAAAATAGACCCAAAAAGAGTTGAGGGAATATTGCAGATTAGCCACCCAAGGAATATCGAAGAGTTGCAGTCCTTTATTGGGAAGATTAACTTCTTGAGGAGGTTTATACCCAACCTAGCAGAACTCCTTAGGAACATGACAAACATGCTAAAGAAAGAAGTAGGAGTTAAATGGACTCTAGAAGCCAAAAATTACTTTGAATTGGTAAAACATGCACTCACCCGAGCACTAGTTCTGATCAGCCCTGATTTCACTAAAGACTTCCTCATATTCTCTTTTGCATCAGAACATACTGTGGCTATTTTCCTATTGCAGAACAATCCAGAGGGACAAGAGCAGCCAATTTCATTTTTCAACAAGGCATTAAGAGATGCACCTCTGAAATATAACATCATGGAAAAATAGGCTTATGCTTTGGTAAAGGCCTTAAAAGATTTCAGAGTGTATATTTTACATTCCCATATTGTTGCCTTTGTGCCTAACATAGTGGTGAAAGACATTTTGTCACAAGATCCAGATGGCAAGAGAGGCAAGTGGATTGTTGTGATACTAGAGTATGATGTGGAGATCAAACCCACTAAACTCATTAAGGGTCAAGGCTTAGCACAATTGATGGTTGAATCTAACTTACAAGCCCTTGAAATTAATATGGTAGATGCTTTGGATGAACATGAAGGATTACCAGCTCCCATTGTAGAAGAATAGTTCCAAAACTCACCTTGGTATGTCGATATCTTGTATGTGCTTGTAAATCTTAATGCTCCTCCTGATTTATCAAAGACATAGGCAAGGTTTTTAAACTTGAAAGCTAGAAATTATTGCATTTTAAATGAATGTTTATATTGGAAAAATTCCAATGGTTTATTGCTTAAATGTTTTCCTGAAGTTGATGCAGATAGAATCAAGCATGAGTTCCATGAAGCTGAGTGTGGAGGCCATCTATACTGGAAAACCACTACCAATAAAATCCTTAGAGCTGGATATTACTGGCCCACCCTCTTCCAAAATGTCCAAAAAATTATAGTTTCCTGCCACAAATGCCAAATCTTTGAGGGTAAAATAAAACTCCTTCCTTTACCTTTACAACCAATCACTATTGAAGCTCCTTTTCAACAGTGGGGCATAGACTTCATAGGGTAAATCCATCCTGCTTCATCTGCCCAACATAGATGGATACTCATAGCCACTGACTATTTCACCAAATGGATAGAGGCCATCCCTTCTATGAATGCCACAGACTCAGTTATCCTAAAATTCCTTGAAGACCATATCCTATCTAGATTCGGTTGCCCTAGGAAAATTATCACTGACAATGCAGCTGCATTTGGTTCCAAAAAGATAATTGATTTTTGTCATAGGTATCAAATTGCACTTGGTCATTCTACTGCTTATTATCCTTAGGGTAATGGGCTAGCAGAATCATCAAATAAGATTTTGGTGACCATCATCAAGAAGCTGTTGGAAGAAAATAAAAAATCATGGCATAATAAGTTGGTGCATGCACTATGGGCAGACAGATTTACAAAAAATAAATCCATTGGAATGTCTCCCTATCAGCTTGTTTATGGAGCAGATGCAGTGTTCCCTACCAGTTTGGGAGTACCAGTGATAAAATTGGTCCAATAAATATAGTCATAAGAAGACAGCATGGTAAGGAGAATCAATCAGACCATACATCTCCAGTAGACAAGGGAAGAAGTCTATAACAGAGTTTAGAAAGTACAGGAGAACATCAAAAAATTGTTTGATAAGAGCACAAAGGCCTGTGATTTCAAAATTGGGGACAAGGTACTCAAATGGGACTCTAGAAGAGAAGATAAGGGTAAGCATGGAAATTTTGACAGTTTATGGTAAGACCCTTACATCCTTCAATCTGCCATTGGTCCCAATGAATTTTTTTTGCAGGAATTGGATGGTACTGATCTATTTGGGGGTCCTGTCAATGGCAGGATGCTCAAGCATTATTACTATTGAAGTTCATATTAAAGTTTTCACTTCCATTGTAAATACCATTACTTTTTTTTGTTTGGAAAAAGGAAAATAAAAAAATATAAGAAGAAAGGTTCAGACAAGCACAAATCTTGATCCTATGAAGTTCCAAAAGAATGGCTCAAATCAGATCAAAACCTAAGCTAGAGAAAGTGAAAGGTTGGTTCTAACATGTTCAAAACTTGAACCAGCAAAGAAATAAAGAAGAGAACAGCTCAAACAGGGTCAAAATTAGAGATGAAACAAAGAAAGGTGACTCTAAAAAGCTCAAAATCTGAGTCACAAGAAAAAGGAAGGATGCTCGTAATTTTCAGAATTTCAAGCCTTCCCAATTTTGTTTAATTTCCACACAGTTCAGTCCATGTGCAGCTTGTCTTTATGCCATGGACCCACAACAAATCAGACAGTCTAATCCTGGTTTGGTTGTGTTTCAATTTCTATTTTAGAATGTAGAGAATGAAATCTGCCAGACAGTTTAATCCTGGAAGATATTAGTTTAGGTAGAGAAGCTATGAGTCCAAATGTTTAATCTGGTCTCATGGAGGAATAAGGGTAGAATTAGATTAGTTTTTTCTGCTTTCAAAAAAAAAAAATAATGATGAAGAAGGGTTGCAAGTCTAAATTCACCTTGAAGAAAAAATGTTAGGACAGTAGGATGGGTAGGTAGTTGTTTGGGTAATTATTTCTACTGATATAATGCCTTCACTTGTGTAGCAGCTGATCAATAAGAAAGAGAGAATCAAGTGCCAGGCATCTGGCCTACTTCCAAAATATTATTTCTGAGATTCTTGACACCTTCAAGAAGATGCCATCCCCATGTGGAGCCACTGTTAGCCACCTATAAAATTTTGGCATAGCAAACAGGTGGCTAAGTATGTTTTTAAGTCTTCAACAGAAACATTTCCCTTGAAAATATATCATTCTTGAAGCCTTCATGTATCTTCTGTCCTTTGAAGATATCTTCACTGTTGTTTCCATTGAAAAGCCCTACTGTTGTGTGAAATAAACTGTTTTCAAAGGTCCCCATTTTCTCCTTTTTACTCCCACAGAATTCCAATTTGTCACACTTATTCCCTTCAAAAAACTCCTCTAATAGACCTTCAATTTCCTTCCAAATCATCCCAAAATCCCTTTCAAACCTTATATCTCCCTTATTTGGTTTAAAATGTCCCTCTTCTAGTCTATCGGAACCTCCAAATTCCTTTAAAAAACCTTCAAAATCCTTGACAATCTTCATTTTCACTTTAAGGCCTTAAGCCCTTTTGGCCTTAGCCCCAGCTCCTTCTCCCCGCATATGACCTGGCACCCAGAACCAGGCGCTAAGCCTGTCGCTCATTGCAATTGGAGTTTCTTCTTTAGCCGCTCCTTTACTTCTCTAAACTTCCAATGCGATGAGCTTTCCACTAAACTTTCCGATGCGATCTCGCAATCATTTCTCCACCGTTGATCTGATCTGTTACGCCCAGATCTAATGGCCCATTTTTCTCCTCGTTACAAAACCTGCCCCTCCTCCTTTTTCTTCATCATTAAATCTCCTCTTTCGATGTAGTTTTCAGATCAACGTCTCTCTCTCCATCGCAAATCGACAATCGCATTTTCCTTTATCCTTTCTTTTCCTCCGATGTCGATCCCCCAATTCAATCTTAGCCATCGAATCCACAAGAAACGATGGCTAAGATTCAATCGCTCTCCGCTCATAAGCCCCTCACCATCGCGCTTGCCGATTAATCCCGACTGTTGATCTCCCTTCCGATCCAACGACCAGGATCTAATCACATCGCCCATTTTCCTTTCGTCCACCAGTTTCGAATCAGTTCTCCAATGCAATCTCAGTCGTTCGTGCATACAGATTCAACGGCCCAGATTTCATCACACACCTCCCATCCGTGCATCTTTCCCATCGCAGTCATTCCACACCATTTGATCAATGCATCACAATCTGACGGCTGACATCTTGTTTCGCAAAACTTTTGCGCCTACAGTTTAACACCAAAACATTTTGCGAAAAGGGTGGTTTTCAAAGGGACAGGTGTCAATTAACGTATGGAATCGCATTTTATTTGGCAATATTTCCTCCCCTCATTTTATTTTGCGAAAACCGCTGCCGGTTTTCTGCGATACCGCTCCCCCCATGCAATGTAATTTCTCGTTTGATCCTGACTGTTGATCACCATGATCTAATGGTCCACATTACATCATAATTTCATTTCGGCCACCATTCATTTGATCTCCCAATGACTCCATCCGCAGATCTCCGTCGTCGATTGATCTGATCTAATGGTCCTGATCTAACCTCGCCTCCATCCATTTTCATTCATATAACCTCTCAAAAGACTTCATTGACGAATCTCCATCGTAGATCATCGTGGATTATTCTAATCTAACAGTACACAACCCATGATGCCCCAAACTCCCATCAGGACCATTTTCACCTTCTGCCATGGTTTTTCAGCCATTTTTCCGCTAAATCCAGTTTTTCTCCTCACTGATCTTTCATCCCCACGAGCCTCAAAAACAGCCTACCCCACTCCCAATGGTTTTTAAAACGTGTTTTCCATTGTTTTCAGGTTTCAGAGCATGGTGAATCCATACAGTCTCCACGGTCACTGTCATGGTGATATATAGTGCTAAGAGACTGTTTCAGAGCCGAAGATCGTAGAAGACCCCACTAAGGAAGGTTAACAGCATGTTTTTCACTGAATATCAAGTTATAAACCTTGATCCAAACCCTCCAGCACCCCTAAAACCTGTATATTCACAAAAACAGGACAGAAGAAGCAGCAAAGTGTATCAATAAGAGATTAAATGGATTAAAGCTGAATGTTGAAGACTTAATGCTTATAATCTAGTGTTTAAAGGATAAAGACATAGATGAAGACCATAAGAATGATCAAGAAGACGTAATAAGGCCTAAAGCACATAAACAAGTTATATCAGTGCTTTCATATCAGCAGAATGTTCTTTTTCCTAAGAAGGACAAGTTCCCACAACATTTTCTATTCCCCATCAAACCCCTAATAGTTATTATTCTGACAGAAAGTTCCTAGAACTATGAGTGCATTGGTTATGAAGTATGGGAGACTTGAAAGGAAATTATTCATCCTTTCTTGTCTCAGAGTACAAACAGAGTACCAATAGCCATAGAATACTTCAAGAACATACCTTTGGAGTTATTATCAGTCTATCGAAGACCCATAATTCATCTAAAGGGTACTAAAATTTAATGTAAAGATATGGAACAGAATGGGATTCAAAGACATTTCTCCCTCTATTTTAATGAATAATTTAAGTTCTATCTGCCACTACTATCACTCTTTCATCTATAAGAACTCCTGAGAAATACATTGTAAATGTTGGTTGGTTGGATATTGTAAAAACATTGACTGTAAGCTGTTTCACTGAGTTAGAGTTCTACGAGTAGTAGTTGTAAATAGGCTGGGAGATGATTTCTGAGTGATATCAAGCTATTGGACAAGGATGTATGTGACTGGTTTTGCACTTCTAATATGAAAAGCATGTTCATCGGATCCTAATCTAAAACAGTGGTGATGTGTTCTTTCTTTGTTATTGTTTTCCCTCTGTTATACATCATGTTTCACTTTCTCTTATCAGAATCAATAATTTTAGCTTAGGATATACTGCTGCAAGTACCCTAATCCTTCCTGCACTTTCTTATCTTTAATGTTTTATGCTATTTGTGTATCTAAGAACAAATTCAACATAATTTAACTAGTATAGAGGTTGGTTTGTCCATGCTTACTGATTTATGAATTTAGAGTTTGTTTCTTGTATGTTCTTGTTTGGTTTCAGCTGAGAGAATTAGGAAACTGGGGATTTAGAGTTAGCCTTGTCCACTAGGTTACTTTTCCAATAGTTAGCCTTTCTAAGATCCCTTCGAGTTTAATTTCAAAAGTAGATAAGGTTAAAAGTCTTTCTCTGATCTTAGACTTCACTCTATGTCAAAATGAAATGTTTACGATTGTCTAAAAGTAGTCAAGAGGACTGCCGAATTGTTGGTTTTGGAGTTAGCCTTATTAGGAGTTTAGATCATAGAGGTTAAGGCATGCCCTGTCCCTGTATTTAATCCAAAGTGGTCACCTTGGAAGGTTTTCCTTGTTATTCCCATTCATTTCCTTATTGTTTCATCCCATACTATCATCTTAAGATATCTTCTGATATAGATGACTAGCCCTTTGAAATTCTTGGATATTTGAATTGCAATTAAACCCTTTTATGACCCCATTGCCCAATGGACTTGTGTTCTGTTTGAATTATATCCCCATTGCCAAAAATTCTTCTCTACTCATTCCTTTACCTTACATTGAACCCTTCTTTCATTTTTCCCAACCAAACAAATAAATCTAAAACCCTTGTGCCCTATAACTATCCTAATACCTTAAATTAAACTTCAAAGATACATATTTCTTTACCTTTATAGAGAGATCCCTCTCCAGATCCAGGAGGGCTAGATCCTGAGGTCCCAAAGTGGTTTTATGTTGTCTTGTCATATGGTATTGCCAAATCTGCCAAATCATAGGAACCCCAACACCATCAATTGAAAATGGAAGGCTTACGTGGAAGTGACCATGTGTGGTTCAAGATGGCTGGTTTCTCTGACCTTAAATGGATGTGCATGCCCTGTAACACAAGAAACCTAATGTTAATACCATCAGGTTGTGTGAACCTCTGCCTATAGTGAAACCAATATTTAAAACAAGAAACTATGAAAGAAATACTTGTCACGGCAAAGCTTACTTTTATAGATCGAGCTTCCCAAGGCGGCATAGTCTCCTTTCTCAGTAGTCCAGAAGAAAACCAGGAAGACTTTTTCGCATGGCAGCTAAACATTTTCATGCTGGGTAAACCAACTGAATTTAGGAAAATAACCTAAAACCCTCAAACTGAAAACAAACACTTGACAGAAAAATTGGTATCGAACAGTAAAGCTTCAGGTGACAGAATAATTCACCTGGGTTTAAAGCCAAAAGGTCCCTCTGTAACAAGAGCAGAAGTTACAGTCTCCACAAGCATCAACTGTGACAGAAATTCCATCTTAAAACTATTGAATACTGATAGGGAAGAGGGTATTATTACCTTTGTTAACCAATGAAGATGAATGTGGCGTGAACATTCATGGAAGGCATCACTTGCATGCAGGGATGGCATACAGAAATAGCCACAAGAGAAAAACTTAAGTTGCAAAGCCAAGACCGAAGAACAAGTGGCAGAGTGAATGAACCCAGAGGTGGTTGATGGGGTGGGTGGTTATCCTAACCATCCCTACCCTTCAAAAGCACCATTGATCACCAGAGACCGAGATCTATGGTGGGACAAGATCCAAGTGAGAAAGCGGGGCGTTTGGCAACCATAGGAACTAACAGGTGGGCATTCAACAGAGTAAACGAGGTGGGAATGCAATAGATAATATTAACGCCAAGTCGAAGTGTTGCACAAATATTAAGTTTTAATATGAATTTGAATCATATAAATCAAATCAAATCTGTCAGAGATAGGAATTGAAACACTGTCTATACACATGAATTCATATAATCAGTTTTAAAATCCAAGTCAATCCATTCAAGGGAGTAATGAACACATACGGAAAAATCAACTCAATCATCATGTTAATTAAATATTTATGCTTTCTAAGGTTATAATTTCAAACCCTAGACTCTGATTTATTATATGATGAAAACTAGAATTGATCGTATGGATTTTCATTATGTGTACTTTAAGATTTAAATCATATTGTATGCATAGTTACATTACGAATATTTTCAGTGAGCATTTAGTATTGTTGTGTATATCGAATAGTATTAAGGTTTGAGTGAAATTAAAGTTAATAAGAATTTTATTTTTATTTTTGTATATATTTACCTTTTTAGTTATGACAAGTGGTATCAGAATATGGTTATACACTGGGGCTCGATGGGAAAACACAATAGCATGGGTACTTTCATTTTGTCATTTTTTGAAATTGTGCACAATTCAAGAAACAAAAGAAAAACTACCAATAAGATACCATGAGGAGAGGGTATAGCCATCAAACGCCTAGGAAAATAGGGGAAATCCATCCCTTAACCAATCCTGAAGTCAACCTAGAAATGTGGGTGCAATTAAGCATAGACCAGCACCAACAAACCAGTAGATTGCTAGAAGAACAACAACGTCAAATGAACAGACTACTTGATACAATACAACAACTCCAGACAGAGATGGGTAGGGTTCCGAGTGATAATGAAAGGTTAATGAGGGAGTAGGAAAGGATTCTAAAGAGGCTTTCCGATAAACAAAACCATCACACTGCACAACCTATCTCTGAGAGGGACACCCATGGAGAAGGAAAACATCAGCAACAAATTCACGACAATCGTGAAGGAAGTCGTACGCAATGGAGTAATAAGAGTAGAACCTATATTGAAGCTGAACCTGGAAATATTTCGGATATGCAAGAACTAAAGAAACAGAAAGTGGAATTACAGGGTGAATTCTATAAGATCAAGCCACCTACATATGAAGGAGAGGAATAAGAAAAGGCACAAGCCTGGATAATAAATATGAATAAGTATTTTCAAGTTTATGAGTATAACAACAAACTTAAAGCTCATCTACACATCTACCACTTGCGGGAAAAGGCTACATTATGGTGGGAAGAAGTGAAAAAGGTGCATGGAATTGAAGACTAGAACGTAACTTGGGATGAGTTTCAGCAGTATTTCAAAGATAAGTATTTAACTAAACGATTCTATGATGAAAAATAATGATAATTTCATGATCTAAAATCGGGGCAAATGTGTATGGATGAATTTATCACTAAGTTTACCTCCTTATTAAGATATGTACTTTATTTGCATGATGAAGAAGTTTTTTAAGCATCTTGAAGTCTCACATGAAAGTGAGAATTGAGTTTGTAAACCCAAAAGCCATGGACCAAGCGATAAGGAAAGTACAAATTTTCTATCAGCAATCAAAATCTAAGGGAGAAACCGACAGAATTTGGCCACCCAAGAAAGGGCAGAAAGGCCCTTCCAATTTTAAAAATAGAAGATATAGAAATTACAAGAATGCTGCAAGGAATCAAACAAATAGACGGAATGGGAAAAGTCAACAAAGGACCAAATGGGTAGCTGAAGAATGACATACTGAAGCTTCTAATAGGCTAGACCTTGGACAGTCCCAAAAACCCCCATTACAATGTTGGGGCTGTGGGGAGGCACATTATTTTAAAAGACGTCCACATCGAGGGAGAAATGAGGTGGTAGCCAATTTGCAAGAGGCATCTATCGTGGGAGATGTGGCATGAAATATACCTAGAATCAATGTTGCTTTGGAGGATCAACAAGCATATTTTCAACCAACTATGATAGAATTAGAAGGTAAGTTACAAACCCACTCTGTTTCTATTTAAGTTGACCCTGGTGCTAGTTCGAGCTATATACACCCTTGTGTAGTTGAAAACTATAAATAACAGGAATCAAGAATTTAAGAATCCATGGCTAATACAACTGGCTATAGGGGAAAAAATACGAGTTAATGCCGAAGTGTCAAACTGCGAATTGGTTATTGGTGACCAACACATAATTGTAGAACTTAACATTCTACCTCTAGGTTCCTATGATATTCTATTAGGAATGGACTGGTTGGAAATACATTGGTCATTGGTGGAATGCAAAGACAAAGTCATTTACTTTAAATCGAAAGATGGTACACATCAATAATTGTAGGGAATTAAGAAGCCACTTCAGTTACGTCTCGTTATTGCATCTCAACTGAGTAAATGCATTAGAAAGGGGTGTAAAATCTATGCAATTCAAGCATGGTTCTCTAACTCCAAGGATAAGACCCTCATGTTGGAAAATATTCCTATTGTGGAGGAATTTCAGGATGTGTTCCATGAAAATATTCTAGGATTACCACAAAAGCGAGACATTGATTTTACAATAGAATTAATACCTGGGGTAGGCCCTGTGTCATGATCTCCATAAAGAATGAGTGTACATGAATTAACAGAATTAAAAATGCAGCTGCAAGAATTAATGGACAAAGGATATATTCTGCCAAGCGTGTCCCCTTGGGGAGAACCAGTGTTGTTTGTTAAGAATAAATATGATACTATGAGAATGTGCATGGATTACCTACAACTCGGTATATTGATTGTCAAGAATAAGTATCCATTGCCACACATAGATGAACTTTTTTATCAAGTGAAAGGGGCAACAATGTTTTCCAATATTGATTTAAGGTCAAGGTACCACCAAATACGGATTAAGGATGAAGACATATCTAAAACAGCTTTATGTACCCGGTACGAACATTATGAGTTTGTGGTGCTATCATTCGGATTAACCAATGCACCAACAACGTTTATGAGCTTGATGCATGGAATTTTCCACACATTTTTGGATAAGTTCATTTTAATTTTTATTGATGATATATTAATCTACTCTAAGAATAAGGAAGAGCGCAAGGAACATTTGCACATAGTGATGAAAATGTTATAGGAACACCAACTCTATGCCAAGTTTAGTAAATGTGAGTTTTTCAAGTAGAAAATCAAATATCTCAGGCATGTGATTTCTACTGAAGGGATTTCTGTAGACCCTTAAAAGATAAAGAAAATTATGGAGTGGAAATTTCCTAAGAATGTGGCAGATATACGTTCATTTATGGCTTTAGCTGGATATTACCGACGATTCATTAATGGGTTGTCTAAAATAGCTTTTCCTATTACTTCCTTACGTCGAAAAATATGAGTCTTTAAATGAACTTAGGAATGTTAGAATAGTTTCGAGATATTGAAGGAGTTGTTGACTACTGCCCCTGTTATGAAAGTAGCATACCTGAGTAAGGAATTTGAAGTATGCACTCATGCATGCAAGGAAGGGGTAGGAGTAGTTTTGACCCAGGAAGGGAAAGTCATAGCATACGAATCCAGGAAGCTGAAGGATCATGAGCAGAGGTATTCTGCCTATGATTTAGAGCTAACTATAGTAGTCCATGCCTTGCGAATATGGAAGAATTATTTTTTGGGGAAAAGGTTTGTGTAAAGGTATGATCATAGCAGTTTAACTAGCTATTTTAAACAATTTCATCTGAATGCTTGCCAAAAAAGATGGAACGCATTTTTAAGTGAATTTGATTTTTAAATTCAACTTTTGAAAGGTAAAGAGAACTGGGTGGATGATGTGTTAAGCATAAAATTGCATGGCATCTATGAACTCTACTTTAACCAAGTTGAATTCAAATTTCAAGCACACATTGTGGAGGAAGCAAAGAAAGACCCTAAATATCAGTTCCTGTGGCAACAAGCAAAAGAAGATGAAAATCAAGGAAAAAAATCAGACTATGAGCTCAATGATAAACATCTGTTAGTATATCGAAAAATTATATATATTCCTAATAAAATGAGTTTGAAGGGTCTGATTCTAGATGAGTATCACAGGAGTTCTTATGCAGGACATCCAAGATATCAGAAAATGTTAACAACAATTAGGAAATACTATTCCTGGCCTGGGATGTGTAAAGACATTGCGGAAAACTTAATCAAGTGCTTGGAGTGCCAACAAGTCAAGGTATAACACCAAAATCCAGGAGGATTGCTTCAACCTATTCCAGTACCAGAATGGAAATGGGAAGTCATCTCCCTTGATTTCATTACCAGACTAACAAGAAACAAAAGACACAATGACACAATCATGGTGGTAGTAGATAGACTCAGCAAAGTGGCTCATTTCATACCCATCCATTCAACTTACAAGGCAGTACATATTGTTGATATTTTCATGAAAGAAATTTTTAGATTACACGGTATTCCCAGGATTGTCATCTCAGATCGAGATGTAAAATTTACATCAACATTATGGAAGACACTATTCACTAGTTTGGGGACACAAATACAATTTAGTACTGCTTACCATCCTCAAACATATGGGAAAACAGAGAGGGTGAATCAAGTTTTAGAGGATATGTTGCACATCTACGTAATGAACCAACCTACGAAATGGGAAGAATATCTGCATTTGGTTGAGTTTTCCTATAACAATGGATATCAAAAATCCCTTAATGTGTGTTTATTTGAATCATTGTACATAATACAATGTCAGACTCCTATAAGTTGGAGTAGTCCAAAAACCAAGATGATGCTTGGACCAGACATGCTAGAGGAAATGGAATGTGAGGTAAGGAATATTAGGCATAATTTGAAGGTAGCCCAAGACCAACAAAAATTTTATGCAGATCAGAAAAGAACCTTCCTGGAGTGGTAGGGGATCATTTATATGTAAGAATTAAACCAAAAAAGAGCACCTTGAAGTGGAATTCTTGTGCCAAATTGGCTCCCAGATATTTCAGACCATTTGAAATTTCGGAAAGGATAGGATCGGTAGCTTATCGACTAACTCTACCCAGTCATATATTGGTACATAATGTGTTTCGTGTCTCTCTGTTGAAGCGATACATACATGATCCTAAACATGTGATACATTGGCAGGGTATACATGTAAGTCGTGACTATATTACTTTCGTAACAAAAATAGACTTATGATTTAAATTAATTATAATATTTTTTTTCTGCAGGTAGAACCGGATGACGAGTTCCTGGTAGAACTGCAAAATATTTTAGATCGGAGAGATTTAACGCTCCGGAGGTGAGTCATATCCCAAGTTAAAGTGCAATGGAAGCACTTTGGCCCAAAGGAGGCTACTTGGGAGGATGAGCATATTATTCGAGAAGCGTATCCTGAATTATTCTCATTGATTAAATAACACTGAGCATGGTGTTTGCCTTAGCGTGGGAATATGTAACACCTTGTTTTAATTTAAATTATGGATGGAAGACTTGTTATGACACATTTGAATTATTTAATTAATAAGATTATTCATTGACAAGACTTGAGAATTTTTCTCTAAGATAATTAATAATTGTTCTTGATTAAAAAAATATAACTAATTGGTAAATGATTCCAAGAACCCAGGGTAAAAAGGTAGAGACAGTTTTGACGGTTACCTCCCTAGAATGATAAAAGGAAAATCCTGAGAAATGGAAGGGGTTCTATGTAGAAAGAATGTTGGGGTTAAGAAACAATCTATTGCAATGAGTTGTCAAGAGTTGGTGAGGAAACCATTGGAGCTCAGGAAAAACCCAAGAGAATTATAGACTGGATTTATATCCCGAGGCCTATCTTCTTCTCTCTCAGTGAATTACCTAAGACCTTAGTGATGAGCACTGGGGGAGCGAAGGACGTCATTGCTCGCTCAAGGTTGGGAGGACCATCTGTTTACTAGAAGATTACACTGAGATACGTATTTAAGTGTTTTGTTTATAGGAATTGAGAATATTTAAAGATGGAAAATGTTTTATGTATAGTTAAAATCTTGATTGAAATCCTATTGTTATGTTAGAAGAATGAAATAGGAATTCATCCTCTGCCATGTTGGTAGAGTAGAATAGAATACTAGGAATAAATTACATATTCTCTGTAAATTTGATATTAAGCAAGACCAGTATGAGTATCTAGAAAATGAATTTCTGAATCCATTAAATGTACTAGTAAATATTATTCATTCATCAAATTACAAGAGTTGTAATCTCGCAAATATAATCATTGCTAACAGAAAACATAAACCAAGTAAAGCTCCATGCATAAACAAGAACCTAGTAATCATTAAGATCATGGGTCAGCGGTTTAGTACCTAGTCCCAAGGAAACATGTCTAGGGTCCATGTCCCCTAAACCCATGATAAAGGGGATACTAATCACTACATTAAACCTAACCAGGGGTTAGAACCAATAATTTGCAGTGAAATCTAAAACTTTGAATTTAAATGACGAAAGTGAGTCTGCAGAAACAGGGATAAAAATAAAGATTACAAATGTTGAATCTAGAAAATATGCATATCAGATACATTTCATTTTCAGGAGGAAAATTCCGTACAATATTAACATATAACAGAAATACCAAGAAAGGGAATAACATAGAAATGCAATGAACAAATGTATGATGAACAAAACCATAAACTGAAATTACCATGCAAAATACTTAGAAAATTAAATCTGTATTCTCTCAAAAAGATTAAAACGGAGCCTCCAATTCTGAATAGGATAGAAGCTTGTTCGACAGATAGACTTAAAAACCGAATAAAAAATAATTACTCAAATCATGAACCATGTATGAAGGACGAAGTCCCTTTTTGGTCTCAGTTAAAAAAAAATACTGAGATTTAAAAGAAAACTTGAACAGTACTATGCATAGAGGCTGAGCCTCGAAATTTTGTTACGAGTGGAAAAACCCTAAAACTAGCACTCGTTGCATTGACTAAATGTTCAACACTGGAAAAACCCCAAAACCTTGCAATAGGTGGGGCAGGGCCGAAGTTATAAACATCATTGTCCACGGCTAAATTGACTATGCCATCAACTGAAAACATAAGGCTTACCTGGAAGTGACCATGTGTGGTTTGAGATGGCTCATTGCTTTGACCTTAAATGGATGTGCAGGCCCTGTAACACAATAAAACTGATGTTAAAACCCTCGGCTCATGTGAACCTCTGCCTACAGTGAAACCAATATTTAAAACGAGAAGCTATGAAATAAATAATCGTCACGGAAAAGCTAACCTGTACAATTCGAGCTTGCCAAGGCGGCACGGTCTCCTTTCTCAGCAGTCTAGAAGAAAGCCAAAAAAACTTCTTCGCATGGCAACTAAACATTGTCATGGTGGGTAAAGAAACTAAAGTTAGGAAAATAACCTAAAACCCTCTAACTGAAAACAACCACTCGACAAAAAAATTGGTATCGAACAATAAATCTTCGAGTGACGGAATAATTCACCTGGGTTTAAAGCCGCAAGGTCCCTTGTAACAAGAGCAGAAGTTACAGTCTCCACAAGCGTTAATTGCGAAGTAAATTCCATATAAAAACTATTGAATACTGACACGGAAGAGGGTAGTATTACCTCTGTTAACCAGTGAAGACAAATGCAGCGTGACCATTCACGGAAGGCAACACTTGCATGCAAGGATGGCATACGGAAATAGCCACAATATAGAAACCTGAGTTGCAAAGAGAAGATCAGAAAACAAGCGGCGGAGTAAGTAAACCCAGAGGTGGGGGATGGGTTGGGTGGTTACCCTAACTATCCATACCTTTCACAAGCACTGTCGATCATCAGAGACCGAAATCTACTGTGGGACGAGATCCAAGTGACAGCGCCAGACGTTTGGAAACCGGAGGAATAGAGAAGTGGGCATTCAACTAAGTAAACTAGGTGGGAATGTGATATATAACATTAACGCCAAGTCAAAGTGTTGTACAAATATTAATTTTTAATATGAATTTGAATCATATAAATAAAATCAAATCTGTAAGAGATAGGAATTGAAACACCGTCGATACACATGAATTCATATAATTAGTTTTAAAATCCAAGTCAATCAAGCCAGTAATGAACACATACAGACTTTGATTTATTATATGATGAAAACTAGAATTAACCGCATGGATTTGCATGATGTGTACTGTAAGATTTAAGTCATATTGTATGCATAGTTACATTAAGGATATATTCAATGAGCATTTATAATTGCTGTGTATATCGAATATTAATAAGATTTGAGTGAAAGTAAAGATAATAAGAATTTTTATTTTTATTTTTTATATATTTACCTTTTTAGTTGTGACATCCTCTAAAAATAATAATAATAATATGGACTTTCAAATGGTGTCCATTATGAAACCAATCTAAAGAAAAAGTGGAGCAAAGAAATAAATAAAATTAATAAAAAAATGGGAATAACCTCTCACAGAGAACTTAATAAAAGGTTGGGTGTGGAATTGTTAAACATGTACAAGATTGTGTGTGCATGTAAATGACATGTCTTATTAAACCTTTGTTGAAGGTTGGATTGCAATCTGACACTTGCAACCGAGATTGCAGGATTAAGAACTAAATGAAAAACATGGTTTGAATGCTGGATTTTTAACAAATAAATTTAAGATATATTATTCTTCTACAGTAGATCGAAATAAAAGAAAAAAATAAAATAATAGTTTAACTAATAGTGTAATTAGTTGAGGTTAAAGATGATATGCTGAGAAAAAAAGGGATAAATGTATTTTATAGTATCACCACAACTTACGGGAACAAGCATATTACAGTATAGTGCATGGAAGGGAGAGAGAAACCAGATTGGGACTCAGGAAATATATACAAAGTCCACAATGATAATAGTATATTTTTGAATTGTCTTTAGTGTCATTTTTGAGGTTTTTTAAAGATATTTTTTATCTAATTTTTTTAAAATTTGGTAGGAATTCATTGAAAACAGAAAATTGATGGGTAATCTTGAACAATTTAAGTGCTTTAAGAGTTTTTTAAAGTGCTGAATCCATATATACAGTAAAAGAAAAATCTAAATAACAAAAATCAAGATTTAACCTCAAATTTTTTAGCCAGATTCCAATGACACTAAAAACAACTCTTACCATATTCTTGTATAAGACCATTCAATGTAAACTAATTTAAATTTCCATGAAGTGACACTAAAAACAACTCTTACATATTCTTGTATAAGACCAGACTATTCAATGTAAACTAATTTAAATTTCCATCCAATGACACTAAAAACAACTCTTACCATATTCTTGTATAAGACCATTCAATGTAAACTAATTTAAATTTCCATGAAGGTTAATTATTGATCATAACGAATGTGAAGTGGCATATTGGAAAATTACAGTAAGTATTGATTATTCAGTAGATAGTGAACATGATATAAAAGAGAAAAAGAACCATATCATAAAATAACATGCGAGCCCCAACCACATATTTGGACGCATTGAGGATAATATAGACTCCATTACACCAGTAGTTATGAACTGTTAATAAAAATGACTGGGGTGACCCATAATTGGAGCCTAGTTGCTGAGAATTCAAAAGTACAGAGGTAGACAAGAAAAATAAATGAATACAGTATACATGGCTCTAAGAGATCTCAAGTCTGTTACTAAACTCTATAAAATGGTGTAGTTAGGACAAATTCATAAGAGGATCCACAGTACATTCCATATCCCATAAATCCATTCGTGCAAACTTCTTGAAAACCAAAGAAAATTCAAGCCTAATGCTAAATGATTTCATTCTTGGAGATATAGAGAACAACAATAGTGCGTCGACTTCGAACCCACATGCAGAGAGAAATTACTCTCAATATGGGATGGAATCCGATAGTTTTCAGTCTTATCACTCTCGCACCTATAAAAACAATCAAGGATTCTGATCAAGAAAAGACAATGTTAACCGTAAAAATGGGTCGACAATAGAATGTAGTGCAAAATGAATTTATTACCTGGAAGGGTATTGAACCATCTTGTTGAAAATCTCACGGTACTGAATGGAAATAGGAACTCCTATTGGATTAGAAAATTTCCATTTTTATCTTACACCACCATAAATAAACGAAAATATCATTTACACAATACCTGCGAATTAAGCCATAGCTATTATGGCACCATAATGGTCAATAATCGATCTGGGTTTGTGAAAGCAGCATCATGGAAATTAGTTAGGTGGAACGACCAATCACCTTGAAGAAAAATAAGTAATTAAAAGAGGAAAACTCTTGAATAAGAAAATGTAAATCGAAATTTTACACTGGGTCAACAATGCTGCTTAAATTACCTTATACCCCTACCAAAGCGAAAGTGAAGGGGATAATAGACACCAGAATTTCCGTTATCTGGAAACCCGACTGGAAATCAGGTAGAATTATATTGAAAAACGAAAGTCACAAAAAGAAAAAAGCAAAAAAAAAATTGTAAGCAATAAATAATAAATAATAAAAATAATAAAATAATAATATTACATAAGGGCTTTTATGCCAACAAGAAGTTACGCTAAATTATCATGCGACCTGGCGAAGTTGACCCACGCCATTCCGTATCAAATGAAACAAATTTCCAGATGATAGATACATACTTGGGAAAACCATAATAAAATTAAACAGAAGTAGGTTATAGTGGACAAATTAATGATAGATTCTTCAAGGTAACTTATGTTACATTTTGAAAAAAAAAACAACAGTAAGCATGATGCAAGATAAAATTGGAAACCAAAAGGGATATATGGAAGATAAAATTGGAAACCAAAAGGGATATTCCTCCACATGAGGTGACTACATTAACCCTCATCCATACATCTATAGTGAATAAATAAACTCAAGGCATACAATTGACTATAGGAGCAATTATTCCTCTTCGTATACTCTTGAGTAGTAGGGGAAGAATTTAGAATATATAGACTAACTCTGGTGAATATTAGAAAACCCAAAATACATATTTCGTAAAATGAGAAATTATAGAGGAGAATGAGTACCTATGCCACCTACTATTGGAGTACTTGTTTCGACCCTTTCCAAATATTGTAACCTTACATCTCCCATTGTAGGAAGGGGCAGTCTTTGTAACTTCTTTCCGTTGTGGACACCTGAGTGGGCTCAATGGTTAAGAACTTGTGATTTCTCTTGGGAGGTCACAAGTTCAAAACTGGAAGGGGTAGGGTTGTCTATTGCTCGTCATGACCAACCTAGAGGGATAGACGCCCCCAATGCTAGAAGGTTCGATCCTTGCGAAAGTCGGAATTTCTGGTAGATGCAGCTTACAAGTTGCTACATATACCCAAGAAGGTTGTTGTTCCCTGTCTAAAAAAAACTCCTTCTAGTTGTGAAGGAACCTGCGGTACTCCACAACACGTCAAAGGAAAAATAGAGGGAAATTCGTGGTGAAGGGAGCTAGGGTCAGATGAGTATCCCAAGAACAGTTGTCGTCGTTGGATGTCTAACAAGTCCTCCTCATCATTGATCGAATCTCGAAAATGGGACAATACTTGTGATCAATGTGACCATCACGTGATTTCCAAGTACTGAATCCCTCACGAAACGTCGTGTGTTACCTCAACACATGACTTGGATGGAGTGTTTAAGCTTCCTAATGGGTGTGTGATACTATGTAACTTAAGCCTCCGAAATAAATAACTATGCCATGGAAATGAAACTGACCCTCCATGTGGTATTAGCATAATAAGTTTCTTTTCAAAACCCCTTTGCGTATACATTCTTTCCTTTCAAGGTGATATGGGAATACAATCTTTAGCCCATGATGGGTACGAGTGGGGTGACAATGAATTATAAATGAGCCACGAATACAAACCAAAGTTAATTTGTGCGTAGAGATATTATAGTGAAAATTGTAGTTCCTAGAGCTTAAGAAATATATTCGGCCTCCATTTTAGTCCCTAGAGCTTAAGAAATATATTCACCCTCCATTTTAGTCCCTAGAGCTTAAGAAATATATTCAGCCTCCATTTTTTTCCATGTATGGTACTTCGTCAAAATAACCACCTCTTTGGATAAGGTTTCAGATGAAAGGAACATGCATGAGAAAAGGTCATGGACTTGGAGCAGTTATCATTTAACATTAGCATAGATGTGTAAAAAAAAAAAAAAAATTGCAAGAGGTTGGGTATGTGACATGGAGTGTCTTCTCATTAGGTAAGGGCACCATTACTTTAGGGTGTGTAGTATTGATAGGATTTCCTAAACTTAAATATATTTGTGTAAATACTTACCCTTGATTGGGCAACTTTCAAAATCAATGGGTCTTCCTTCTTGCATTAAAACAACACCAATTCCATTTCTTGGGGAAGTACATTCCACAATAAATATTTTTGTGAAGTTTGGTGTAGAGAATACCGGAGCTCGACACATTTCCTCTTTAATATATTCAAAGGCCTTAATTTCTTCCAGAGTGATCTGATAATGGGTGGATAACTTGAAATGATTATGCGCAAGCACCTCCCACTCAGTTAAACAAATTTTTGATCTTGCTTATACATGATTGTGCGGAAATGAATACTTGAAATAGGTGTATGTATTTTAACTGTTTAAGTGCTTTAAGAAAATTTGTTTTTGTTGATATTAAGCATGTGCAACAACCATAAAGTGAAGCAAATAAGCATCAAAACATAACAACAAATTTAATATAGGAGTTCACCCAAATATCGTGGGCTACGTCTCCTTGAGCCTATGTCAACTGACTTGGCTCTTTAGGATTATGATGAAAAAATTCTTGTACAAGTAAATACTTAAATCCAATGGTTATTTGGGCTGTGCCATTGGGTTTAGAATACCATAATACCCCTGTGATGGTTGTCATCACTCTGAAGAAAGAAATAGGCTTCCCTTAGACTTGATCTATGATGTCGGTGCCTTAAGCTTCCCTAAGCTTCTCTGTGGCACTAACCCTTTAAGAAATCATTTTCTGTCCCTGAAACCTCACCTACTATCTCCAGCATATATCAGACCTCTAGAATAGACTGATCATTTTCTCAAAATGAGCTCTGGCTCCCCAATTTAGGGCTGCATCCACTATTGGCCCTAGTCTGCCCAAAATTTCCCTATGGCTACTCTTAGAATGGTCGAATCTAGCTCAAGATAGAGCATAAATAGTTTTTCCCAATAACTCCAAAAAAACCTCCACTAAATTTGGAGAACTGCACTTAACTGTAGTTACAGTTGGCAAATTTCCAAAATTTTTGTGTCACGCTATGTTTTACCACCAGCTAGCAATAACGGTTATGGTTAAGGGAAGGGGGTGGCCACATGCCAACCCCAAAAACCCAGGTTACAATAAATTTAGGCGGAAACCCATGCCGAGACAACAATGGTAGAGGCGGAACCAGAGTTAACGCGGAGTTTAACAACTGTCCACTACGTCGCACCTGACCGCAAAGAGTGGCATGTGACAAGGATTTAAAATTAAAAGTCAGAGTTTAGAAGCAGCATTCAAGCCTCACCACGCGTAGATCTCCAAGGTAACTACCGCATGTGAACACATCGAATGGTGGAGGTTACGGTAACATTTAAGTTTTATATCGTGGTTTTTGTAGCATTTCCATGTGATCAATAATGTAGACCGTCGGTGGGTTGGTGACCGCTGGTGGTCCCAAATCCAATTACAAACCTTTCAAACTTTAAATATGCTTGTTATCCCTTAGATGTTAAGATCTAACACGCAGCACGGATGGTTAAAGGCTTTGCATGCAGGCCGGAGGTCGCGGGGTCGAACCCCCCGGACATCATAAAATTTTACACCACCGTCCAAGGGACAGGTGGCGGCCTCAGGGTTGGCCACGTGTCACCCTCCAATTGGCCACTAAAACCAAACGTACAATCCAACAACGTATAATACCCTGCCACTTGTCAAAATATGACTGGCCCAGAAGGAATACTCTGGGGAATATTTTGGGGAATATTCCAAGAATTTTCCCTGGAAAATTCTTTTGCTGACAATACCCTTGACCAGTCAACCTTGGTCAAATGCCAAAATTTGTAGTTTACTAGAATTTTCAAATCGCGATAACTTCTTCAGACAGTGTTAGTTTTTCGAACCGTTTACAGTGCCAGAATCGGGAAGACGAGATCTATTATTTTGCTCAATTTTGAAACTTTTTCGAACACTTTGAAATTTGAGCTATCACTTAGGTCCTTGATCCAAATCTGATCACACCTCCCCATTGGGAATCTTTTGGACCCCAAAAGACTAATTACCTGATCTGTTCAGTAGACGAGAGTACAACACCCTCACGTTTCCAGCCTCCATACACTTTTCCTTGCATGGATTAGTGCCTTTGAACCAAACTCAAAGGTATTCAACACTTCCTCTTCTTAGATGTTGTTGTCCTCCTATCATGAATTGTGTCTTCCTTGCTCATCCAAAAATTTCTGGCAAGAAATTTATAGAAGGTAGTTGAACATCATGTCCTTGATCATCTACCAAGGTGGCTCAAACAAACATAAGTTTCCAATAGAAATACATGCATACATAACTGAAATTTGCATATGTACAAATGAATGTATGTCTTACTGAATTAAGAAGTCAAACCACTTCTTACCAAGCCACTTCCATGACGACTTTTGCTGCTGAAAATATTCTTCATGTGAAACATCTATTCTCACATCAATGATGGAATCTTTGGTTATCCTCTTGCTTCAAATGCTTGGGATGATTAGTTGGATGCAATGTCCAACATTGGGAAATAACATGTCCCCTCTTCTAGTAATGTGTGCAAATATTTTGCACCTTCTTTGCAAGTTTCCTTCGCTTCAATTGTTTCTCGTATGCCTTCATCCTCTTCAAGCATTTTGAAACATCATGGTTACACAGACCACAATAGAAACAACAACTCTTTCTTCCATTCACGCATGCATATTTTTCATGCTTATCAGAAACATAGTCAACTTGACTATGTGAAGAATTATACCTCAAATCGTGCTTTGCATGTCCATATTTTTTACCTTCTTGAGGAGATGAACTTGTAGAGGTTCCCGCTTTCTTTTTAAGACTAACATTAATTTTCATGTCTTGATAGTTGTCCAAACTCTCTTGCTCGACATAAGCTACAAGTATACAAACATCTTACTGCAAAATAGACTTCAAACAATGGCAATCAACTTGAAAACAAAATTGACATGTTTTTGGTTTAGAACTTGTAACAAAAGTTCTTAGAAATGCCTTCATGGCTTTATAGTATTCGCCATAAGATTGAACATAGCCTAGACCAAATTTCTTAGGCCTCTCCTCAACCAAAATAAGCTCAATTATGCCTTGTGCATGTTTTCCTAAACCCTTGCCTTCATAGCCCATTTTTAACATCAACTTGGACACTATACCTCTAGTGTGATTTTCAAATGAACCTACACATCTTTTTGAAGAGGAATTAGAAGAAAAATTTGAGTGATTTACCTCTGCTTCAAGCATGTTCTTGGTTAAGTTCTCTTAGGCTTGATGGACCTGCATCTCCATCTCATAAATTCTTTGAAGAATTCCTTCCTTCTCTTGCTTCATAGCAACCAATTTCTCATGAAGTCTAGTGCTTTCGTTTTTGTCTTCATATAGAATTTGCACCATATCCTTCAAGATGTAGAAGTCTCGCTTCATGTCTTCATCGAAGAATATTGTGAAGGAGGAGGATTTTGAAACCTCACTTGAAGAGTTTTTCATCATTATGTAAATTAACAAAAGAACTTCAACAAAAATTCATAAAGCTTTCAAAAACAATTAACAAAGCTTCTGAAAAAAATGCCTGTAGAGTCAAGCTCTTGTTCAAGCAGCCTTTTGCAAACAAACCCTGTTGTGCTTCAAGGGTTGCCTTGAGGTCATTTGGGTAAGGAAGATTCCTTCAGCCCTTCTTCCTTCTTGTCCTCTTCTGATCTTAGCTAACAGTATCTCCCGTCACCTCTAGCAAACTCAAACTTTTAAGCATCAGTCAATTTGAAAACAGTAACATTCTTTGCATTGTTTAACACCTTTCAAGTCAACAAGCAACCTAGCGCTCTGTCAATCAAGAAAACTAGTGTTCTGTCAAGCAAGAAACCTGGCTCTGATATCAACCTGATCTGTTAATGGGTGTATAACTTGAAATTCTTATGCACAAGCACCTCCCACTCAGTTAAACAAATTTTTGATCTTTCTTATACATGACAATAAAGAAATGAATACTTGAAACATGTGTATGTTTTTTAACTATTTAAGTGCTTAAAGAAAAAAAAAAATTCCGATATTAAGCATGTGCAACAACCATAAAGTGAAAAAAATAATCGTCAACACATAAAAGAAAATTTAATATAGGAGTTCACCCTAATATCGTGGGCTACATCTCCTTGAGCCTATGTCAACTGACTTGGCTCTTTGGGATTATGATGAAAAATTTCTTTTACAAGTAAATAATTAAATCCAATGGTTATCTGGGTTGTACCATTTGGTTTATAATACCATCATACCCCTGTGATGGTTGTCATCACTCTGAAGAAGGAACTAGGCTTCCCTTAGACTTGATCTCTGTTGTTGGTGCCTTAAGCTTCCTTGAGCTTCTATGTGGCACTAACCCTTTAATAAACCCCTTTATATCATTGAAACCTCACCTATTATCTCCATCAGATATCATACCTCGAAAATAGACTAATCATTTTCTCAAAATGAGCTCTAGCTCCCCAATCTAGGCCTCCATCCACTATTGGCCCTAGTCTCCCCGAAACTTCCCTATGGCTTCTAGACCTTCAGAATTATTCCAATGACTCTGGAAATACCCTTAATGGATTCATAATTTCAAAAATAGTTATAATAGGCTATTCACTTGCATAAATTGGCCTTCGGCTGCTCCGGTTACGCCTCCAACACCTGGTGGTACCCCCTGGCTCTAGGTTCACTGAAAACTTCTCTGAAGCATCTCGGCCTTCAGAAGTCCTCAAAAGATTCTACAAACACTCCCATTGGATTAATAAGGCTCAAAATAGTTATAATAGACTACCTTTTTTGTTGAGAATGGATACTGGCTGCTCTGGATAGGCCTCATACTCTTACTAGCACTTAGTGGCCCTAGTGGCCCCTGGAACTTCTCTGAAGAATATCAACCTTTAGAAGTCTTATACTGGCTCTAAAAACCTCACCATTAGTTGCATAATGTCTGAAAAATCCAAAATTGACTATTGTGTTACTGAGAAAGGCCTCTAGTTGCCCTGGCTAGGCCTCAAACTGCTACTCGCCCCTTGTGGCCCTCGTGGCCCATAGAACTTCTCTGAATCAAAACCTACTCAAAAGTCCTCTGCTAGCTCTGAAACCATCACCAATGGGTCTGGAATGTCCGAGATAGTCGAAAATGACTATTCACACTCTCAGAATGGTCAAATCTAGCTCAAGATAGAGCATAAACAGTTTTGCCCAGTAACTCCAAATAGACCTCCACTAAATTTGGAGAACTGCACTTAACTGCAGTTACAGTTGGAAAATTTCTGAAATTTTTGTGGCACGCTATTTTTTATCGCCATCTAGTGATAATGGCTACGGTTAAGGGGAGGGGGTGGCCACATGCCAACACTTGAAACCCCGGTTACAATAAATTCCGACGGAACCCCATGTCGAGACCACAGTGGTAGAGGCAGAACCAGAGTTTAACGCGGAGTTTAACAACTGTCCACTAACCATCGCACCTAACCATAAAGAGTGGCATGTGACAAGGTTTCAAAATTAAAGTTCAGAGTTTAGAAGTGGCGTTCAAGCCTGACCGCGTGCATATCTCCAAGGTAACTGGTGCATGTGAACATGTTGAACGACAGAGGTTGTGGTAAAATTAAAGTTTTATATTTTGGTTTTTATAGCATTGCCATGTGATCAATAATGTAGACCACTAGCGGGTTGGGGACCACTGGCTATCCCAGCCCCAATTGGTAACATTTCAAACTTTAAATATGTTTGTTAGCCCTTAGATGTTAAAATCTAACACGCAGAGCTGATGGTGGAAGACTTTGCACACAGCCCGGAGGTTGCGGGGTTGAACCCCCCGGACCTCATAAAATTTTACACCACCATTCATGGGACATATGGCGACCTTAGGGCTGGGCATGTGTGTAACACCCCTAGTTTATGTTTTCTTTCAAAGCTAGACATTTGAACTTAAATCCTAAGGGGAGTGGACCCCAAATGGATAAGTATATTTTGTGGATGTAATTAAATATTTCATTATGAAAATTTAATAAAAATAATGCTGTGTAGATTGACCAAATGAGAATTGTGAGATGAGTTGCCAAATCCATGAGGATGGATAGAGGCAAATATTTCCCCAAAATATTTCAAAAATCCTTGAAAGAATTTATTTCCAAATTAGATTTTGAGGAAAATCTAGTTTCCCCAATGATGTGGAGAGTAGTTGGGAAGAGGTAAAAAGCTGGGAAAAACAGAAAGCAGCTTTAACAGTCCCTAAAATGGGAAGCCTAGGCAAACAGGAAGAAAAGCATCCTGATATTCTAGACGCAGAATTAGAAACAGGCTTTGGGGAGAAAAAGCTTAAATAAGCTATTCCTGAACAGATTAGAGGTTGGTCTGGAATGGAAGTGATCTCAGCTCGGGGGTGAGTTCTTGAGATAGAGGGACTCTACGGTTGGGAGGATTGGTCAAGTACCACAGTGGTATGCTCACAGTGTTTATGAATTATTAAAATTTATTGTTGTTAAGTGTAAAGGTTAATGACTGTAGCTACACATTTCTTGCAATGTTTTGGTTGTGTTGGTGTTCCATACATTTACAAAATGATAGAGTAGTTAAACTCTCTCAGTCCTGCATAGTTGTAGGAACAAAAAAAAATATGAGGACAAATCAGCCAGAAACTCTAAACTAGCCTTTGGTTTAAATCTGGAGATTTATGTACCTCATAATTCATAACTGTGTAACTTTAATCTGTTTCTGTTAATAATAGGATTAAAACAATGAACACTAGAGACATTTAAAACATGTATGTGGGAGAAATTAAGTACATACAGTGCAGATCTATAGATCTATTGAATTAACTAAGTGGAGAACAGATGTGTAGATTTCCAAAATAACAGTGCATGTCTACCTATAAACTGCCCTCTACAATAAGGAAAGAATGGAAGAGTATAGAATTTAGTGCTTCACATAACTCTAGGTAGCAAAGAGACATAGCTAAACATGGTTAACAATCTGCAAATAATTGTGGTATGACAATTATATATATAACGGGTGTGTGATTAACATCCTTCACAAAATAATGGTCCAAATTGAACACTTATTGGAAAAATAAGATGAGCATGTGAATTTCTATAAAATGCATGCAACCGTGTAAGCTGTGAAAGTTAACAAATATTTCACCCACCAGATCTATATAAAATGCTAGTCAAGAATGTTGGCTTAAGCACTAGATAGATGAACACTATTATACTGGGAAAAATTATAAGTATACAGGGGCAGAAAACATTATGAATAACATAAGTAACTATTACGATGGAACCTCAAACTCAGGAGTATAATTAGAGTCCCCTGCTGAGTCATATAATATACATGAAATTCTATACTCTATGGAAATTGCAATTTCACATGCATTGGAAGATTTTAGACTTTAAAACTTATACAACAAAGAGATTATCTTCATTATGCTATTACAATGCGAAGGAACAGAAAGATAAAAAAAAATAAGACTAGCGAACTTCATAATTCTTTCAGTCTAACTTAGTCAGGTAATTACTGAAAGAAATATTTTATATGAGTACTTACATGAAAATGATAAACTGGAACCTATTAGCGGATATCATTGAGTTGGCATAAATAACAGAGACGAATATGTAAATAGACATATATTTACATATCAATTTCCGAAGCCATTACGAAATCAGACTATCAAGGGTTCATAATCATATTACAAAAATTAATCATTCTGGGGATTTCATCACCGAAGAAAAAATTAGATAACAATCCCAGTGTCTGGCATAATTTATTACTACAATAGAAACTTCTGTGACCACAAAAAAAGTTTGAAGTGTCTAGATAAATTTCGTGTAACAACAACGAGCAAGCTAGGTTGCGCTATGACTGAGGACGTGTTGATACCGACCTGAAATGCAAGGTATAAAGACGTCAATCTGAGTGAATTATAAATCCATCAAATACCATTGAGGAAAACCCTCGACTAGATTCGCACCTACCTGCAATAAAAATGAGGGAAACATGAGAGATCGTTATAACCAGACGAATTGAGGGCAATTCAGAATATAGTACGTTTGAACTGAGCATAATAAAATAAGGGTTACCTCTGAGAGTGGAGGGCTCCGTCACCAAATACGACTTGTAGAAAGGATAAATGAGTATGGTAAAAACGCTCGCCAGAACAAAACAAACCCAGGATAAATTACTTCCAACAAATCGGTGGCTTACCTGTGTAGTGACTTCTTGCGGAGAGCCAAGGAAAACTCGGCGAACGAAACGATCACAGTCATGGAGAACATGAGAAGAAGAAATTCCTACCCAGCAAGGGTTTAATATTAGTATAGAACGAAGTAAGGAACGATAGAATGGGTATCAAGCCACTATAGCAGAACGAAACTTTCATAGAAGTTGCATGATGGCTGAAACTATCGATAAATGTAATGATAGGGTAAATAAAATGAAGACAAATATATCAATTGAATGCAATCACACTGGCAAGGAGAAGGCCAACGAATTCATACCTAAACAGCGAAGAAATGAATGGCTACGCTCAAAATCCGGGAAGAGATGGACGTCTTGTTCCCCAATTGGACAGAGCGTTAATATCAGGAGTCGGTCAAGGGAATTGGAGAGCCAAAGAGCGCTTCAATTGAAAACTCTAGAACTAATATTATTCATTAAACAGAAACGAGCAAAACCATAATTGATCTGAGAAATCTCCACTGTCCAGGTGGCACTGGATCAATGGGATGCTCACGGATCGATTGGGGAGAAATCGAAAACCATTGCACAGTCATCCAAACCATAAATGAGAATCCATTGAAATCACTCACATGGTACTCCCAATCGTATCACCGTAACGTCAATATAAATGAACGGATCCATATTGCACATATAAAAACGTAAATGCATAAAACTCTGCGTGTAGACATGGCCAACATGGATAGAGAGAAAATCAATGAATGCCATCCATCCTAGTCGACGTGGAATGCTTGACAAGAAAACCCACGCTAACCTATTAACTCAAATTGCCAACGTAGCAAACGAGTACGACGGCGTTAATATCGTCTAGCCCCACATAAACTTGCTGGTAATATAAGGTACGTGAGACATTTATAATCATGCAAGTACAATAATTATGCAACTACCTATGGCCGCAAGGCTGGAATGAAATTATGTGAATGACAAATGAAAAACAACATAGATCGAATTAAACCATTTCAAACTTGTATAATTCGGTTTCAAGCGATAACTTCAGAGCTTTGGAAAACGAGACGAGGACATAACAATAAATACATAACATAATTCCTATGCTACCATGAAAATAGGACACCAAAATCCAAAGCATATATGTTGTGGACTCTATAAAGAAGAGTGGATCAAAGTTAAGCACTGAAATAGAGGTTCTATGGCCAAGGACCATCATAACAACCTTGTGTATATAAATGTTATGTATGGTTATGTTCTAGGAACAAGGGTAAATGTTTGACCATAGGGGTGTGAAATATATATATTGATATAGATATATATAACATAAGCCACCACCAATCTTATGAGAAGATTAAATAAAAACTAGAATAGTTAACCAGGATACACATACAGAAGTATGAAAACTCTTTTCAAGAGAATTTTATAATTATTGGAGTTCGATGGTGGGTTTGAGTGGAGATGAAAATTAGGAAACACAGAATTATCCTGTCCAATGAAAAAAAAAAATTGAGTAGGAAGAGGAGACGTTACAAATGGTATCAGAGCTCATGTTATATAAAACTGGGTTGTTGTTGTTGTGCTCACTGTATAATTTATTCTGCTGGAAGAAAAATAAAATTATTATTATTATTATTATTATTATTATTATTATTAATTTTTTATTTTTTTTTGCTGATATGTGTTGTTTAGTGTACAATGTTACTGAAACAGAAAAGTGAATGGCAGAAGGTGAGGAAATTGATGTTGATCTACGTGATGATGATAATACACCAGATCCCAATGCTCCAGTGATGGCTATGTTGCACAGTTTGCAACGAGAAATGGCTGAGCTAAGAAGCCAGAATGACAGATTGTCATTAGCCAGTGAGGAGCAGGAAAGGCTCATCAGAGAATTAACTTCGTGGAATAGCCAAGAGGGTGAAGGTTCCGGAAAGAGGAAGCATGATGAGTCTGAGGAAGATGATGCTGTTAGGCATCAGTATAAACAGAAAAAGGAATTACAGGGTGGATTTTGAAAGATCAAACCTCCCTCCTATGATGGGGAGAAGGAGAAAGATGTTGAAGCCTGGTTATTGAACATGATTAAATATTTCCAAGTCTATGAATATGAAAGCAATCTAAAAGCCAGATTAGTTGTCTACCAACTACAAGGTAAGGCTACCTTGTGGTGGGAGGAGACGAAAATGGTGCATGCCATTGATGAAAAGACAGTTACTTGGGAAGATTTCCAGGTTAAGTTTAAAAACCGCTATTTAAATGAACGTTATTATGATGATAAAGAAAAGGAATTCCATGAACTCAGACTGGGACAGCTCACTATCGATGAGTTTGTCACCAAATTTACAAATCTGTTGAGATATGTCCCTTACATTCGAGAAGAGAAGGCAAAGGTGCAAAGGTTTTTGAACTGTTTGCCTGTTGTGTACAAAGAGAAGATTGAGTTTGATAACCAAAAAACTATGGACGAAGCAGTAAGAAAATCCAGATTATTCTACCAACATTTTAGAGGAAAGGGTGATCATGGAAAAGGCTGGATAAACAAAGGTGAAATCAAAGTAAAGAAAGAGAAACCAGCTTACTTAAGGAATTTTGGTAGGGATCATAAGAGAAAAAGGTTTAATAAACCAAAAGAAAGCCAAACAGCTCAGTCCCAAGTTGGTTCCAAACAATTAGATGGAGAAAATAAGAAGGAAGGCACAGTTAAAATGAGGGAGCCTTTGAAATGCTAGGGTTGTGGAGAACCTCATCTGTTGAGGGATTGTCCCCACCGAAACATTCAGATGATTATGAGAGATCGAGAAGCTACCACAGTAAATGATATAGAAAGGAATATACCCACTATCAGTGCAGCCTTGGAGAATCGACAAGCAGAACATCAAGCTATCATGGTTGAGATGGAAGGTAAGATTGTTGACCAATCTGTTACAGTTTTAATTGATCCGGGTCCTTCCTTGAGTTACATTATTCCAAAAATTGTAGAAAAATGCAATCTCGAAACTAAAAAATTTCAGCAGTCTTGGTTGGTCCAGTTAGCCACTGGAACCAAGAGGAAGGTAACACATAAATTACCCCAAACAAAAATTAAATTAAATGATTTTCAGACAGAAGTAAATTTAAACATTCTGCCATTAGGTTCATATGACTTGCTGATAGGAATGGACTGGATGGAAAAGAAAAAGGCCATGATGAATTGTTGGGATAAAACTCTGCATTGCATAGATGAAGAAGGGAAACCTTTAATTCTCCAAGGAAAACAAAAGCCTATCTCTGTAACACAAATATCAGCACTGCAACTAAAATGAACAGATAGGAAAGGATATCAAGTATATGCAGTACATGTGGAGGAACTAGAACAGCCACCTGAAGCAAACCTGATGGATACACTGCCCGTGGTGAGGGAGTTTAAAGAAGTCTTTCTAGATGAGATTCCTCATCTTCCCCCCAAAAGAGAAATTGACTTCTCAATCGAATTGGTGCGTGGAGCAACACCTGTTTCCCGCGCCCCTTATCGAATGAGTCCCCCTGAACTCATGGAGCTGAAAATGAAATTGCAAGAATTGCTGAATAAGGGTTATATCCGACCAAGTGTGTCTCCTTGGGGAGTACCGGTGTTGTTTGTGAAAAAGAAGGATGGAACCTTTAGAATGTGCATTGATTTTCGTCAGCTAAATAAGTTAACAATAAAAAAAAGATACCCTTTTCCTCGAATTGATGATCTTTTTTATCAGGTAAGAGGAGCTTCAGTATTTTCTAAGATCGATCTAAGGATTGGTTACCACCAGCTCAGAATTAAAGAAGAAGACATTATCAAAACATCTTTTCGAACCAGGTATGGTCACTACGAATTTGTAGTCTTACCCTTTGGTTTGACAAATGCCCCTGCCACCTTTATGTGCTTAATGAACAGTGTGTTAAACAAGTATTTGGATAAATTTGTACTAGTGTTCATAGACGATATTTTAGTTTACTCAAAAAGTGAGGAGGAGCACAAAGAACACTTGAGGATAGTGTTGTAAACGCTGAAAGAAAACCAGTTATATGCCAAATTCAGTAAATGTGAATTCTATAAGGACAAGATCCAGTACTTGGGTCATATTATTTCTAAACAAGGGTTGGCTGTTGACCCTGAAAAGATAAAGGCTATTAGAGAATGGTCGGTGCCAAATGACGTTTCAGCAGTGAGATCATTTATGGGGATTGTAGGTTACTAACGCAGATTTGTGGAAAAATTTTCTGCCATAGCATACCCCATAACCTCACTACAAAGAAAAGGTGTCAAATTTGAGTGGACTGAAAAATGCCAAAACAGTTTTGAACAATTAAAATTAAAACTCACTACAGCCCCTATACTGAAAATTGCAGATCCTGATAAAGAATTTGTTGTATGTATGGATGCCTGTAGAGAGGGGTTGGAAGGAGTCTTGTTGCAGGAAAATTCAGTTATTGCATATGAGTCTAGGAAATTGAAGACACATGAACAAAATTATAGTGCATATGATTTGGAGTTGGCTGCTATAATTCATGCCTTGAAAATGTGGCGACACTATCTCCTTGGAAAAAAATTTACATTGATGACTGATAATATTAGTCTTAAATATTTCTTTTCCCAAACTGATTTGAATGCTCGAAAAGCCAGATGGCTATCCTTTCTGAGTGAATTTGATATGGACATAAAACATATCAGAGGGAAAGAAAATAAAATTGTTGATGCCTTGAGCAGAAATGCTTGTCAAAATATAAACAATATTGGAAGTAGTGCCCATTTTGATTTAGAAGATTCAGTGAAAAAGGTAACAGACCAGGATCCAAATTATGAGAAGTTACAGATGAAAATACTCAAGAAGGAGATGGCTGACTACACTCAAAACCAAACAGGGCTGATCTGCTACAAAAACAGATTATATGTTCCCAATGTGGAGTATTTGAAAAGAGAGATTCTAGATGAATATCACAAACAGCCGTATGCAGGGCATCCTGGATATCAGAAAATGTTAACAGCTTTGAAAAAAAAGTTGTTTTGGCCAGGAATGAAAAGAGATGTAGCAGAATATTTAGCTAGATGCATGCTAGTTAAAGTCGAACATCAGCATCTTGCTGGTCTTCTAAATCCTTTGCCGATTGCAGAATGGAAATGGGATACCATTTCTATAGATTTCATAACAGGATTACCCAGAACCAAGTACCAGCATGACTCAGTTATGGTAGTAGTAGACACTTTAAAAAAATCTGCACACTTTATACCTGTAAATTCTACTTTTGGGACAGCCCAAGTAGCAGATGTGTTCCTAAAAGAGATAGTAAGGTTACATGGGGTCCCAAAGATGATTTTTTCAGATAGAGATGCTAAGTTCACAGCAGCCTTTTGGAGAGGTCTGTTTGGAGGATATGCTGAGAATGTATGTGATGGATAGGCCATCAAAATGGGAAGACTACTTGAATTTAGCTGAATTTGCCTATAATAACAGCTACCAATCCTCTATTAAAATGAGTCTGTTTGAGGCACTCTATGGACGGAAATGTCGTACTCCTTTGAGCTGGAGTCAACCTGAGGATAAACTAATGTTGGGGCCAGATGATTTACAAGAGATGGAAAGAATTGTTAAACAAATACAAAGAAACATCATGATAGCACAAGATCGCCAGAAAAACTATGCTGATAAGAAGAGGGTACATCGAGAATTTAAAGTGGGGGAGCATGTTTATTTGCATATTAAACCCAAAAAGAGCACACTTTATGCTGGAAGTTGTGCAAAATTGGCTCCTAGATATTGTGGGCCTTTTGAGGTGTTAGAAAGGGTGGGACCGGTAGCTTATAAGCTGGCGTTACCTCCCCATGTTAAAGTTCATGATGTGTTTCATGTTTCATTATTAAAAATATATGTACGTGATGCTTCTCACATTGTTGATTGGAATGTGATACAGGTGGAACCAGAAGGGGAGTTCCTTCTAGAGCCGCTTCAAATATTGGAGCGGGAAGAAATTGAATTGAGGAATCGGATGGTAGCAAGAGTAAAGGTGCAGTGGAAGCACTTTATTGCTGAAGAAGCTACCTGGGAAATAGAAGCTGAAATGATGGAAAAATATCCATTTTTGTTTGAAAATAAATGAACTCTAGTAGTTAGATATCAACACCGAGGACGGTGTTTGCTTTCAGAGGGGGAATATGTAACACCCCTAGTCTATGTTTTCTTTCAAAGCTAGACATTTGAACTTAAATCCTAAGGGGAGTGGACCCAAAATGGATAAGTATATTTTGTGGATGTAATTAAATATTTCATTATGAAAATTTAATAAAAATAATGCTGTGCAGATTGACCAAATGAGAATTGTGAGATCAGTTGCCAAATCCATGAGGATGGATAGAGGCAAATATTTCCCCAAAATATTTCAAAAATCCTTGAAAGAATTTATTTCCAAATTAGATTTTGAGGAAAATCTAGTTTCCCCAATGATGTGGAGAGTAGTTGGGAAGAGGTAAAAAGCTGGGAAAAACAGAAAGCAGCTTTAACAGTCCCTAAAATGGGAAGCCTAGGCAAACAGGAAGAAAAGCATCCTGATATTACGGGTATAAAATTAGAAACAGAGCTTTGGGGAACAAAAGCTTAAATAAGTTATTCATTTTGAATAGATTAGAGGTTTGTCTAGAATGGAAGTGAGGAAGTTATCTTAGCTCGGGGGTGAGTTGCGGGAGATAGAGGGGACTCTACGGTTGGGAGGATTGGTAAAAAATTACCACGGTGGTATGCTCACGGTGTTTATGAATGAGATTAAAATTTATTTTTGTTAAGTGTAAAGGTTAATGAGCGCGCATATTTCTTGCGATGTTTTCGTTGTGTTGGTGTTTCATACATTTACGAGAATGATAGAGTAGTTAAACTCTCTCGGTCACCGCATAGTTGTAGGAACAAAAGAAAATATGAGGAAAAATCATCCAAAAAATCTAAACCTGACCTTTGGAGAGAATACGAGAATTTATGTACCTCATAATTCATAACTGTGTAACTTTAATCTGTTTCTGTTAATAATAGGATTAAAACAATGAACACTAGAGACATTTAAAACATGTATGTAGGAGAAATTAAGTACATACAGTGCAGATCTATAGATCTATCGAATTAACTAAGTGGAGAACAGACGTGTAGATTTCCAAAATAACAGTGCATGTCTACCTATAAACTGCCCTCTACAATAAGGACAGAATGGAAGAGTATAGACTTTAGTGCTTCACATAACTCCAGGTAGAAAAGAGACATAGCTAAGCATGGTTAACAATATGAAAATAATTGTGGTATGAGAATTATATATATATAACAGGTGTGTGATTAACATCCTTCACAAAATAATGGTCCAAATTGAACACTTATTGGAAAAATAAGATGAGCATGTGAATTTCTATAAAATGCATGCAACTGTGTAAGCTGTGAAAGTTAACAAATATTTCACCCACCAGATCTATATAAAATGCTAGTTAAGAATGTTGGCTTAAACACTAGATAGATGAACATTGTTATACTGGGAAAAATTATAAGTATACAGGGGCAGAAAACATTATGAATAACATAAGTAACTATTACGATGGAACCTCAAACTCGGGAGTATAATTAGAGTCCCCTGCTGAGTCATATAATATACATGAAATTCTAGACTTTGTGGAAATTGCAATTTCACATGCATTGGAAGATTTTAGACTTTAAAACTTATACAACAAAGAGATTATCTTCATTATGCTATTACAATGCGGAGGAATAGAAAGATAAAAAAAAATAAGACTAGCGAACTTCATAATTCTTTCAGTCTAACTTAGTCAGATAATTACTGAAAGAAATATTTTATATGAGTACTTACATGAAAATGATAAACTAAAACCTATTAGTGGATATCATTGATTTGGCATAAATAACAGAGATGAATATGTAAATAGACATATATTTACATATCAATTTCCGAAGCCATTACGAAATCAGACTATTAAGGGTTAATAATCATATTACAGAAATTAATCATTATGGGGATTTCATCACCGAAGAAGAAATTTGTTAACAGTCCCAGTGTTTGGCATAATTTATTACTACAATAGAAACTTCTGTGACCACAAAAAAAGTTTGAAGTGTCTAGATAAATTTCGTGTAACAACAATGAGCAAGCTAGGTCACGCTCTGATTGAGGACGCGTTGATACTGACCTGAAATGTAAGGTATAATGACGTCAAGCCGAGTGAATTATAAATCCATCAAATACCATTGAGGAAAACCCTCGACTAGATTCGCACCTACCTGCAATAAAAATGAGGGCAACATGAGAGATCGTTATAACCAAACGAATTGAGGGCAATTCAGAATATAGTACGTTTGAACTGAGCATAATAAAATAAGGGTTACCTCTGAGAGTGGAGGGCTCTGTCACCAAATACGACCTGTAGAAAGGATAAATGAGTATGGTAAAAACGCTCGCCAGAACAAAACAAACCCAGGATAAATTACTTCCAACAAATCGGTGGCTTACCTGTGTAGTGACTTCTTGCGGAGAGCCAGGGAAAACTCGGCGAACGAAATGAACACAGTCATGGAGAACACGAGAAGAAGAAATTCCTACACAGAAAGGGTTTAATATTAGTATAGAACGAAGTAAGGAATGATAGAATGGGTATCAAGCCACTATAGCAGAACGAAACTTTCATAGAAGTGGCATGATGGCTGAAACTATCAATAAATGTAACGATAGGGTAAATAAAATGAAGACAAATATATCAATCGAATGCAATCACGCTGGCAAGGAGAAGGCCAACGAATTCATACCTGAACAACAAAGAAATGAATGGCTATGCTCAGAAGCCAGGAAGATATGGACGTCTCATTCCCCAATTGGACAGAGCGTTGATATCAGGAGTCGGTCAAGGGAATTGGAGAGCCAAAGAGCGCTTCAATTGACAACTCCAGAATTAATATTATTCATTAAACAAAAACGAGAAAAACCCTAATTCATCTGAGAAATATCCACCGTCCAGGTGGCACTGGATCAATGGGACGGTCGTGGATTGATTGGGGAGAAAGTCGTCCAACCCATAAATGAGAATTCATTGAAATCGCTCACATGGTACTCCCAATTGTATCACCGTAACGTCGATATAAATGAACAGATCCATATTGCACATATAAAAATGTAAATGCATAAACCTCTGTGTGTATACATGGCCAACATGGATAGAGAGAAAATCAATGAATGACATCCATCCTAGTCGACGTGGAATGCTCGACGAGCAATCCCACGCTAACCTATCAACTCAAATTGCCAACATAGCAAATGAGTACGACGGCGTTAATATCGTCTACCCCCACATAAACTTGGTGGTAATATAAGGTACGTGAGATATTTATAATAACGCAAGTACAATAATTATGCAACTACATATGGCTGCAAGGCTGGAATGAAATTATGTGAACGATAAATGAAAAACAACATAGATCGAATTAAACCATTTCAGACTTGTATAATTCGGTTTCAAGCCATAGCTTCAGAGCTTTGGAAAACGAGATGAGGACATAACAATAAATACATAACATAATCCCTATGCTACCATGAAAATAGGACACCAAAATCCAAAGCATATATGTCGTGGACTCTATAAAGAAGAGTGGATCAAATTTAAGCACTTAAATAGAGGTTCTATGGCCAAGGACCATCATAACAACCTTGTGTATATAAATTTTATGTATGGTTATGTTCTAGGAACACGGGTAAATGTTTGACCATAGGGGTGTGAAATATATATATTGATATAGATATATATAACATAAGCCACCACCAATCTTATGAGAATATTAAATAAAAACTAGAATAGTTAACCAGGATACACATACAGAAGTATGAAAACTCTGTTCAAGATAATTTTATAATTATTGGAGTTCGATGGTGGGTTTGGGTGGAGATGAAAATTAGGAAACACAGAATTATCCTGTCCAATGAAAAAAAAAAATTTGAGTAGGAAGAGGAGACGTTACATTGTGTCACCCTCCAATTGGCATCTAAAACCGAACGTACAATCCAACAATGCATAATACCCTCCCACTTGTCAAAATATGACTAGCCCGGAAGGAATATTACAGGAATATTCCAAGAATATTCCATGGAATATTCTTTTTGCTGATTGTATCCTTGACCAGTCAACCTTGGTCAAATGCCAAAATTTGCAGTTTACTGGACTTTTCAAATTGGATTAACTTCTTCATACAATGTCATTTTTTTGAACCGTTCGTGGAGCTGGAATCAGGAAGACAAGATATATCCGGTCACTCGGTTTTGAAACTCTTTCGAACACTTTTAAATTTGAGCTATTACTTAGGTCCTTGATCCAAATATGATCACAGAGTCCAAAAAAATGAAACTTTATTTAGTAATTTTTTTGGTGGTGGTGCTATTTTCTGATCATTATTAACAAAATTGCGATAATTCCCTCTCAACCTGAGAAATCATATAAGGTTCCTTAAGGTTGTGTTCCATTCCTTTTATAAATTTTATTTTGTTAGGTTCTACCTTAACAACCTAATGAGATGCAATATGACCCAAATATTCCAGTTCATGTACCTCAAAGAAACATTTATATATTTTTGCATATTGTTTCTCATGCGATAGTTTGAGCACCCTTTCAACATGTTGAACATGATATTCCAATAATTGTTATAGATTAGTATATCATAAAGAAATACTAACACAAATTTTATTAGGGTTTGAAAGTTTAATTAACCAAACTTTGAAATGTGGAAGGTTCATTAGTAAGGAAAAAAGGCACGACAAAAAAATCATAATGACCTTGATGAGTTCTGAATGCTATTTTCGGAATGTGTTTTGTCTTCATTCTAATTTTATGATATCCTAAACAAAGATCCAACTTGGGGAATTGAATTTCTCCATGTATTTCATCCACCAATTCATCAATGACAGGAATGAGAATTTTATCATTAATAGCAAGCTTATTGCTCTCTTTATAATCTAGACACACATGCCATGATCCATCCTTCTTGTGCACCAATAAAACTAGAGAAGAGGAAGAACTTTGGCTAATTTGAATTAAACCTGCCTCTGGCACTTCTCCAACCATACGTGCAATTTCACTCTTCTGGGAATAGGGATATATGTAAGGTTTGATGTTTGGAGGTACGCTTCCTGGAATAAAGTGAATAACATGATCATGATTGTGAATATGTGGGAGACATTTGGGAGTCTTGACTACCTTGGAATTATTTTCAAGGAATCTTTGGATGACTTAGATGTTTGAACATCTAGTGAGCATAATTGTGAGATTACACCTTCTCGTTCCTTTTTCAAAATATTTTGTATGCCATTATATTTAATTATCTTCACATGTTTCCCTGTGATACCCCTTAATTCAATTTCCTTTCCTTCCTAGAAAAATTCAAGAAAATTTCTTGCAAATTAAAATTTAGTGTCCTTAAATATTGTAACGATTGGACTCCTAATACAACATCAACACCACCTGCTGGAACTGAAAGAATCGGACTATTCAACACATATTCACCCATGGTTAGATTGATATTATGGCACTTCACTAAGAAATTTATAGTTCCTCGATTTGTAACCATCACTTGATACTCTGGTGTTGGATATAAAAGGAAATTCAAATCCTTGGCTATCTTATAATGAATAAGGTTATGGTTTCTACCTGAATCAATAAGCACTATTTCCTTTTTCTTCTTGATATACCCTTCTATATTGAGAGTTTGAGTGGTGATTCATGTCAAAGCATTATAGGATATGGTTAGATTCAGTTCTTCTTTTTCAACCCTTGGGGTTGGGTCCTAGTGTATATATTCTTATTTTGAATTTTCTTGTTCCTTTACTTCCTCTTCACAATTTATGTAAAATAATTTCTTCTCGGCACACTTACGACCATTACTGTATTTTCTATCATATAAAGTTAAAAAATTGTTACACGTTATTTTGTCACCATGATACTTGACAATTAAAATGGATCTCTCGCAATCCATATACATGTTTCAATGCACTCCCTTGCAATTCAAACATTTAAAAACCCTTGAAGAAATTATGAATTTTGGGTAACACAACCTTTTATCTTGTTTAGTATGACCTATGCAGTTTTCCTATTTAGTTTCTGCGCATCCACAGTTTCTTCCATTGAAACCTATGTGGAACTGCGCTTTGTCTTCCATTGTAGACCACACACATGACTCAATGAAAAGTAAAAATACAAAGAAATTTATATAAGGCTTTTTGGGAAAATATATCCAAACTAGAAGCTTCTTGGTCATATCTATTCGATCCTTACCCCTCACAACATGGATTTAATTCCTTTTCATCAAAGAACCCTAATCCCACTATTAGTGGATCTCATCCTTCTCTTTTGGATATGAAACCTCCTCTATTTGGCCTATAAATTGAGTAGAGGCTAGAGGTTTCAAGGAGTTCACAAACGGTAGTCTTATGCTAGTGAATTTAGAATGGGAAACTTATAATCCAAGGAGAGGATTTAAAATATTTTGGAGGAATATCATGACATCAAGGCAAAGGTTGTAAGGCTCTTCCTTATCTCTGAATTAATAAAAATGAATAATTTTTTCCATTGTATTGTCTTACTGAAATGGTGAATGATTTATGTTCTTTTTTATATTCATTAAAATGATATCAATTTCTAATCTCCTTGATCATTAGATTAAGCTTGTTTTGAATCATTATATTATATATGCCTTTGATCTATGTTATGTTTATGATTGCGGATCTTATCAAGCATTGAGGAATTGCATCGGGACGAATTGGGGATCTCCATCAAGCATTTCGCAAACAGGTAAGGGCACCATTCTCCTTCTCTTTTTTTGATGATTCAAACGAAGTATGCTTATGGAAAGAGTTATTCAATTATTTGTTTGTTTTTAGTTTCCCCTTAGGAATCTAGGGGGATGGCTCTTGCCTGCAAGAGGGATTTTTCCATGTAACAAATTGGAGATTCCACTGGGGAACATGTTAGTTCTCTTCCTTTTCCTTGGTTTTGATTTCCAATATTTTTTTTTTGACTTTATCTGACTATTGGAAAAGTAGTGACTTTTCAGATCCTCTAGTTTGATTTCTTTGATTTTATTTTTTATTGAACCTTTCCTGATTTGCGCGGTTTTGATTCAAAAATAGAGCACAGATCTGCACAGTTTTGCTTCACCAATTATGTGCACGTGCACTGGACTTAACTAACTACATGTGTAATCTTTAAATTTTTTGAAAAAATAGATCCTCTGGAGCAGAGTTAGGATTTTTAGTTCTGAGTGGTCATTATTTATGTTTTTACCTTATTTAACCTTCTATTATATTGTTACAGTCTCATTAAGTCTGTTAATTTTATTGGGTGTTTTGAATTTTCCTTTTTGATAAATTCTTAATTTGATTTCTTTTGGTCATTACTCATAGGTTTGTCTTAGTTTTTTAACAAAATTTTCATCTTTTTTCTTTCATTTTTGTCTCGGTTTTTTAACAATTGTGTCTGAGTGTTAGTCGCCTTTTAGTGTCATTAGTTTTGATCTTTCAAATTTTCACCCAATTTCCTTTACTTACACTTGACAAGTTTTTTAGATTACATTGGTGGAGGAAAATAGTATTGTTGTTATTTCGCTGATTTGGAAGCATCCTGCGTTTATTTTGAGGACTTATCTTTCATAGATTACATTTTCATAGTTAGAATTCTCATTTTCGTAATATGAATGGAAATTGTGAATAGATTACATTTTCATAGTTTTCAGTCAAATTGTGCATAGATTAAAATGCATGGTTTGGCATTTAGGGCTTTGAAGTGCATTGGAAGAGTTTGATTGAAGATACCTTATAGGGAATTATTATTTGTTGCATCTCCATTTGCTGAAAAAATGTTTGAGTTTCCTTCCTTCTTTTAGATATATCTTCATCTAAATGAAAAGATTAAATTATCATGTTCGAGTGCATTCAGTTTTGGGTTAGGTCATAACACCACTTGTTTTATATCCATTTACCCTTTTAGTAAATAAATTTTTTTTTTCTGAGTAATTCTAAATCTATTAATATGTAACATAATAGTACAAAACTGCCACTGCCTCAGCTAAGAAACCTTGAGAGCAGGGCTTGATAGCCATGAAAATCAAGAGTTTGAATTGCCCACAGAGGGGAAACCAGTCTCTAAAAGTTAATTTTTGCCGCCCTCATAGGGGAAACCGAAATTTGAGACAAATAGTTTAACAAAAAAACAAGAAAAAACATAGACCACTCTGCCAGCAGAGGGAAATTAAACAGGAAAGAAAAAACTAGCCTAGGAAACCTGGGCAGTAGGAACGAAATCTGTTGAAGGTCTTCCTGGATACTGATCATTGGCTAGAGAAGGAGGCTCCTCCACGATTCTGCGTCTATACTCATCGCTGCTTCTGCCATCATCAGTAGAGGGAGTTGCATTGTCTTTTCCCTTGTCATTCTTTACCTGAACCTACATAGTATCATCACGGGCGATGTTCAGTTGTGCCAAGGATACCTTGGCGTTTTCTACAGACGTGGGAGCAAGGGCAACATAGGGGCTAGGGATAAAAACAGAGGGACCAGGGGCATCGATAGAGGGGGGTGTAGGGTGTACTGTCTCCTCCCGGATAGTAATCGTAACATAGGCAGTAATAACTGGCTTATCAAATGAACAATCAAAATAGAACTCTGCCCGTTGAGAGGATTGTCACAGGGGAATGGAGGAAGACGGAGGGGGGGCGAGAGAGGCACCAGACTAGAGAATCTGAGGCGCAAGAGGCGCGAAAGAGGCCACATGGGGAGGCGTAGAGCTCAGGAAGGGGTGAGCATGTTCGCTAAAATGAAGTCTGCCCCTGCGACTCCGTGTTTCGGGAAGGTGGTCACATGAGAAGTCCTTGGAGGAGGAATCCGAATTAGGGGAAGACCGAGAACGGATGGTGTAGCCATGACTGCTCCCACGTCGGCATCACATCCTATGGTGCAGTTTGGGCATGGTGACATGGAAAAGCTCCCAGTAGCGTTGGTGGAATGGACAGAGGAGAATCGGCACAGAGGAGCTGGAGGAGACAGGTAGGGAAATCGAGCAAAGAGGTTGCTTTTCAAAAAATGACACTCCGGGATAGTTTCCAAACAACAAAGGAGCACACAACACCTACCAGTCTACGTTCGAGCGCTTGGCTTAGCGCAGGCGGGCAGACAAGAGCCTCTTCGCGGGACAATAGAATTGTAGACAAAGCGCTCGCCATACAACATTTCAAACTCCAAGTCGAGAGCCATAATGAACCAGGGGAGGTGCACAGGGTGTCGACGTTTCGAGAGAGTAGAGTTAATGGATCGCAGGGTGGCAAATTTAATGACCACTTTAATGCTTCTGTGGGAGGCCACATGGCCACCCCACACCATCGCCCTTGGGATGTGGCTTGGGACGGGCGTCCCATCATGCCAAGGTGTCATCCGCATCTGGAGTAGTAAATAACAACTTTATAACACAACGCTAATCAAAATTAATCTATAAATTTTTATATTTTTACGACTCTTTTCCATCCAGATTAGATTAGGTTAGTTATTTGGAATAGGGAAGTGAGTAAAATTTCCAAAGCTATAGACAAATAGTAGAATCTTGGAGTAGGGATTAAATCCAATTATCCAATTTTTCTTTGGGCAGCTCCTCTTACATAGGAGTCAAGCACAAGATCATATCGGACTAAGTGAAGTAATCATACCTTCTTTAGTGGTTACAGTATATGATTTGCACGCATTAAAAATAGTGCTGAAAGGTACTTGGGGTCTCTTGGAAGTAAACCTAATATTTACCATGTTGAGGAGCTTTCGAGGGTATTTAGATTTGTTACTATGCCCTTGCGTTTACGTCGGATCTGTGACTATCCCCCCAGGTTGAATTGTTGTAAGTGGTAACCTTAAAGACCATAATCTTATGGCTATTTCCAGAGGTGACAGTGGAGGGAAGGTCTCTAATATACCTAGAATAGATGTTGGCTAGACTCACTTAGAATTTTTGGAGGGTAATATTCACTCAAGGTAGCATAATTGGAGTTATTTGCACCAGATTGTTTCATTAAGAAGGTTTTCAGGGCAACTGGTTCCACCCGCTCTATCTATATATACTTTTCACCTTGATTTATGTGATGTTGAATTTCATCACCAACCAATGATTTCACTGTGAAAAGGTTTTTTGTGTGGTTTGACTCCTGGATTTGTTAGCATTTGTTATTTGTTTCTTTTTACCTTTTTAGAGGCCTTGGGTGTGGATTGCGAATTTGGATTGTTAATATTGTTAAATTTTTAACTGAAATTCACTAAAGTTGAATATAATGGAAAAAATTCTAGAATTTACCAACCAAGGAACCCCTCTTAATGGGAATCTTATTCCTTTTACTTGCTTTGTAAATGGTGGTCCTTCTTATGTGGCTACATTGTCATTACTTGGATTTACCATAGGTTTACCGGTATGGTTGTTTTCAACTTTGTTGGCCTCAAATACTCAATTTGTTCCACCCCAACCAGATGCTTCACCCCAACTAAGTTCACCATATGAACATAACCAACCTCATGTTGACCCTTTTCCTTCTTCATCCAACATGTCTTCCTCCCTTTATTCTTCTTTGCCTGGTAAAATTATTGATTCTAGTAACGAGGTGGCTAATAAGAAGAAGAAAGGGAAGAAGAAGAAGAAATATAAGAAAGTAGTCAACCAACCAACCATGGATGTAAGTATTGGTAATGTTGAGGAAACCTCCAACATACATCGCAATCCCAAATACCCTTGCAAACTTAGTAAGGGTGACCACTTCCTTATCAATTTTCATGGTATTCCTAAGGTCTTGGAAGTATGGTTAGAAATTTCTTTTCAACTTATTGTTGATACATCAACCAGTGATTGTTAGGTTTCAGGGAAAAGGGTAAATTCAGGTTTCCTTGTAGGTTATGCAAAGGGAAGCATTAAACTCACATTTTCCCTCCCCTGGATGAAGCCTCCAAATTTTTGGAAAAAATTGATGTTCAACTTCCAACTTCCAACTAGTTACCGTAAAATTTCTCCCATCCTATAGTCAATTGATGAAGTGGTTGATCTAATTCAAAATACAGTTAATCCCACTCTTCCATTGGAGAGTGAAACATATATCACTCAGGTTCATGAACCATTAGTGTATCAGGTGGTTGACTCGATTTCACATTCCGTTGATCCCACTCTCCCTATAGAGAGTGAAATTAATAATGCTCAAGTTCTTCTTGTTACCACAAATTCTTCTTCACAAGGGGGAATTTCACCCGTTTCCATATAACCCCCTCCAAGTACTAAGGGCATTTCATTTAATTGGAGTAGACTAACATAACCTCGTCTTCCTTCTTCCACACCTTTCCAAATAATTGTGAAGGTTTATGGAATTAATGTGTGTCACAAAAATGCAGATGAAGGTGCTTTTGTTAGTATTCCATCCTCAGCCGCTTGGCAAGATTTGGGTTCCCCTCAGCTTGTGCCTATTACAGAGAATATTTTGGCTTTTAACAGAACCATTATTGAACCTTTATGGATACTTCCTAATTTTCCTATTACCTTGGAAGGCAAAAGAGTCTGTATCGATCTTATGGTAGTCCAAGGCCCCTTGGATTTCAATTTTCTCCTTGGGCGAGACTATGTTTATGTCATGAAAGTTGTTGTATTGAAACTCTTTTGCGTAACGTCTTTCCCTCACAATGGAAACATTATGGTTGTTGACCAGCTTTCGTTAATTGGTATTGATTTGACTACTAGCCATCTGACACCCTTGAATGTTCCTTTTATGGAATTGGTATCCACCCCACCATGTGTTAATTATGTGGCATCCATTCCCATATTTTCAGTTACTGATGTAAGTGAGCCTCTCACTATTTTCTAGACTTATTTTAACTTAGATACGGTAATTGACATGGTGAAAACTTCAATGGGGGCATTTGAAACTGATCTTTATATCTCTATTGAGTCCCTTGACATGTGTTCCTTCCAAAGAATTGTTCTTCTTGTTAGTTTCATAATATGAATTCTGACATTAGTGATGGAAATCACTCATTTCATATTCATTTTAGGTGTCCCACTCATAAAAGTTTTAATCATTCCACTAGGTCATGTAAAAAATTGATTCACTAATGGTAGCCCTAGTCTCAAAATCTCACCCTCTCTCATAAATACCCATTTGCTGGCTCACCTTCATGTCTTGTTGAGCATAAAAACACCTATGAAAAGCTCATTTCACTATGTATTATCTCAGTCAAATTCAACCATGGAGTCAAGTCATTCAAGGTCACATTAGGTCATTAGGTTTCATTGTTCAAGGTCAAAAAATTCACCATTTAATCTCAATAAAGTCAGCAAAATGTGTGAGAGTGACTCAATAAATATTTTATTTTCACCTGCGGAATATCATTAGCAAGTAAATATCATATTTTTAAATTGTAATTTTGATTTTTTATGATTTTCATATAAAAATGTCATTTTGATATGAAAACATAGATGTAATTTATTTTTAATTTTGTATGTAATATTTTCAATCCCTAGCTTCCAACTCAAAACACTCATGCCAAATTGAAGGAGATAAATGACAAACTCCAGCAAGATCAACGTGCAAAACAAAAAGTCAGAAGTAAAAGAGCATTAGTGTTAAAATTTGAAAGGTGAAATGAAACATTAGAAAAGTGGGTTTTCAAAATATAAATCAAACCCATTCAAGTATAAAATTACTCAAAGACATCAATTCAAAGTTATTTGTTTCCTACACTCTCAAGCATATTGAGAAAAGGAGAAATTTTTGAGTTTTTAGGTGAAATTGTGCAAAATAGGGGTAGAGGGCACGTTCTGCACTGGCGCTACGCGTTTTCCTGAAAAAGATGCACATTTTTTAAAGGCGTTGAACACCTGTCAAGAGGAGGGCGCGTTCAACCTAGGTGTTGTGCATTTGCCTGAAAACCCTCATGGGTTGCCAAAATACCACTACAACTCTCTGAATATTTAGAAAGGGTTTCCTACACTCTCCAACAAGCAAGTAGGTCACAATTCATCACTCCTCTTCTCCTTAATCAATTTATGTGATGGTTAATTTGGTTTTGGTGTCATCTTAAGTTTAGAACACTAGTATCATTCTACTAGCATCCCACTACCATTCCCATATTTCAATTTACCCTATCTCAACCTCCCATATCATAAAACACTTTCCCGAAACCCCTACATAACTATCTCCTTCCCTAAGCTTTCATCTCCTTCAAAACCCTAAGCCCTAGGTATTCATTTTCCTAGGCTCCCTATACCCTACCTATAATTAAATCCACTATTCTAAAACCCCTCATCATCACTACCCCCTGTCACCTCCCTCATATCACAAATCCCTATTCCCATCTCCTTGAATTTCCTCACACCAACCCACACTTCTTACACCCACATTCCATTCCATCACCTCCCTAGGGTTTTGACACAAAACATATCATGGAAGAAGAAGAGAAAAAAATTCATAGTGAGGAGGAATAAAGAGACGAGAGAAGGACATCTAAAAAATGAGGGAGAATCATTACACACGAGCCAAAAAATACCAGAGAAATCATGGCATCTCCCATCACTGTGACACGCTTTAATCATGTAGGTTGTTTTGAGTTCCATGAGAAAGTACAAAGGGTCCAATACCATCCTATGTGGAATAGATTATTCATTTCCAACCTCTGTGACAACCAGGTAACCCTTGCTAGTGTCACTTTCACTGTGTCCCCTACCATCATATCAGCTGCCACTGGGATCCCAAATGTTGGGGAAAAAGGGTTCAAGCAAGGAGAGTTCTATTATGAGCTATATATTAAACCAAGGTACAAGAATGAGAGAAAAAGGATTTTTCATTTTTCCTACCTCCTGGACAAATATGTCCCCATGATGAAAATCATCATGAGGCACTTTACTTGTGAGGGTAGGTTTTCTAGACTCTACTCCTGCCATGTCTGGCTACTCATGCACTTCACAAGTGTCAGAATGCTCAATATACCTTACTATCTCTACCGGAGCATAGAAAAGATGGAATTTATTTCGCAAAAGAGAGATTATGATCATCAAATGAAAAGTGTCTTTCACCACTCCCTCATCAAGATGATGGTCCTCCATCACCTCGATTAATTAAACATTGCATGGGATGCCTTCATATCCAATGAAATTTTCATTGTCCCACATATTCAGCATGGCCAAGATGCACCTCCATCATCCCATCCTTCCACATACATTCCTCCATCTCAGCCTACAGTTCATACATCATCACCAGATCAGTCTCCTTCACCCACCTCACCGTCATCATCTCCATTTCACATTAAGACTGGGTTACCTAGCAGAGATAAAATTAGCAAGCCTAAGAGGGATGAATTGGGCACATTGGAACATACCTATCAAGGAGGTCATAGGTAGGTGTTTTCCCCACAGATTTTGGGAGGGGCCCTGCCTTATTCACCAACAAAGTAGGTACACAAAGGCAAGGAAAATATGGTAGAGGTGGACATACATGAAGAGAAGGCCTCTATGAGAAAGAGGCATATTTTGAAATTGTAGACTTGGATACAATTGATAATGATGATCCTTACTTAATCATCCATGAGAGGGAAGCCAATATTAGAGAACTCCAAGCTAATCTTGACAGGTCCAAGTTCATCATTACCTTTCTTAAGCAAGAGAAGCAACAGCTGAAGACCAAACACTTCATTCATGAAGTGAAACGCACCAAAGCACAAAGAGAGGCAGAGAAGGCTAAAGCCTTGCTTGAATAGACAGTAGAGAAGTATGGTGAACCTGATGATGAGGAGGACCAGCCTCCAAGATAGAGACCTAGGACTAGAGGGCTTAAAAGAGCTCTAGAACCAGAGAGGAAAAGAGAAGTCGAGCTTGCTAAAGAGCTCATTTTTTATGAACAAATGACAATCATGGTTAATAAATACTGGGAGTATTTTTTTGAGAAGGTAAACTAGCACTTGGAGAAGCTCTTGGACAAGGATCAAAAGGACAATGATATTCAAAGAAGGATGGCAAAGCATTATGCCATGACGAACAAAATTGCAAGGTCCAAGCTCAAAAGAGCCAATGCAAAAATTGAAGCCTTGACCAAGAAAGAGGAGAAAAGGAGGCTAGACATACTTTCCGAGGTAACACTCCAAGCCTCAAACACATGATCAGCAATCATCCCACCAATTTTGACAATTTTTTGGCAAATTTTACAAGTTTGTAATTTTTTGTGTTTTTAGGGATATTTTTAGCACAGCAAAAATGTCAAACATGCAGCACCTAGGTTGTTGCGCTCTTTTTTGGGGCATCCAATGAGAAAACGGTCACCACCATTGAATTCATACTCATGATGACATGTACCCTATACATTTTCTAATCATTTGGAGGCAAAATGGTCACTGAAAAGGGCAAAAAACCACCAAAAAAGCATGTTTTGCCTCATTTTTGGCCTTGGCGTTGCGCATTTACCAGTCTTGGGAAAATGTGTTTTTGACAGGGAAAACAAAATTCATTTTGCAAACTGAAGGCATTTCTAGAAATTAGACTTGAAGGGTTTTCCAAAAAGCCATCTTGGAGCAAATTTAAACACTAGGAAGGGACCCAAAATAGCCTTGAACAGAGAGGGTGTGTTTGACACAGAGAGGACGTGTTTGACAAGGAGATGGCGCGTTTGGGAGTCTTCTGAATTTTTTTGAGTTTCACTCCTATTTTGATTTTAATCTTGGGAAATGATGATTTTACCTATGTAAATTATGAAAATAAATGTAATTATCATGTTTTTACTATTACCTAGGGTAAATACATTAGGTAAATCAAACAAATGATGTGTAATGGATCAATTCACTTAAGTTAGGAATGAGTCACTTGGACCATCCTATACTTTAGCTATTAGTTCATATTTTTGTTTAATATCTTCTGCAACTCATGGATTCGACCCCTGGAGATGAGTCAATGTTGTTTTCATGTCTATTTAGTCCCTTTCTTCACAATAGACAAGGGTTGGAATCAGTTTGATGTTTGCTAGTTGATTAAGGAAACTTTGTACTGAGTTTTGACAAGCTAGTAAAGAGGAGTTGCAGCTACTTTTATGGGATACTTGTGGTATTTAATGTCTATCATTGTTTCTTCTTCAGCATCATGTGTTTTAAAGTATTTTGTTCATGTTCACTTTCATTTCTATTTTAGGATCTTTTACAAGTTAGATAATCTCAATACATGTTTGCACATGCTTTGTTTTGGGTAACTGATCATATTTTGTTCATCTTCTTCTATCTTATAAAAATAGATCTCTTATGCTTTTCTTAGCATCCTTACCGCTTCAACACCATTCCATAAAAATTCTCTTCAAGTGATAAGAATTATACCTACCTTTCTCCATTGATCCTTGCAACCCTAACTCATTTTCCTTGGCCTAGATTTCCTTGACTTAATTTTTTCATCCAGTGATTTCCCCAACCAAAAAAATTCAAAACAACCCCCTGCTCTCTATACCTAGCCTAAAAACCCTAGTTTCTCCATCCCTCCTAGCTGTGACCTTTTTGGAGAGAACCCTCTCCGGCTTGATAGGGCTTCCTATCAAGTCAAAAGCTTGGTATGTGGTTACCTCTATTGGGATTACTTCTTCAGCCTTGGGAATTTTGCGGAGTGATAACATATTGGTGCCATTTCTGCGGAGGCAAAAGAAAACTTTTCCCGGGTAAATAATGAAAACGACTTAGATATTATTGTTGATGGTGGACAATGGTTGGACATAAGAAGGCTGAATCATCCACTTGGAAACTCCACACAGTTCATATTGATCGAAAGACTCCACTGGCAGAAGAATCCAGAATCAAAACATTCATGGTGGCTCCAACTATCAAAATAATTGAGAGCTTAATAGTAGATACAGTGGCCTAATTGATCCAAGATGACAGGGTCTGTGGTACAACCTATCTCGATTGTAGGTTTTAAGGAATACTGGGATAATTTTATGATGATAAAATTGATGAGGCTTTCTCAAGATTTTTGTCTATTTATCTAAATTCATGCAAATATAGATTTGGTGATAAAATTCACTTTTTAGAGGAGTTTGCTGACAAAATTGAGAAAGAAATTTAGGTGTTAGATGTTCAAATTCAGTCGTACAATTTTCAAGATCAAAATCAATTTTCTGAGGACTTTCTCTAGCTGCCTTTAGTTTCTAAGATTGATGGATTCTATGTCCTTGAAAATGAAATTGATATCACACAGTTTCAACAAAGGTCTGATCTAAACAACTCATATGAGCAGCCTCCTCGTGAGAAAAAAATTATTGAATTGTTTGATAATCAGCAAACACAATTTCTTTCCTATGATCATGTAGTTGATTATATAGAAGGGTTTTTCAGCTTGATTGTAAAGCTTTTTTTCTACTATGAAGTCAAAATGTATGATTATTTTCCATTACATTGCATAGCTTGGCTTTTCTAGATAAAAGGTTAAGTTGAATCTATAATGTTTTTAATAAACAGTCAAGAAATCAATGTATATAAGCAGTTGCTTGACTGGTTGCATTGGCATTATTGTATCATTTAGAACAACAAAATTATCAGTAGATTAGCGTAGGAAAAGTGTGCAATAAGCTTGTTGGACAACCGTCTCCTTCAACATTTAGTTTATAGTTTGCAGTATGTGTGTTTTCATTTTGTATAAGTGGTTTGGTTTCGGAAATAAAGATCAGTTTGCAACTGCTTGTGACTCCATGCCAAAAATAAGAAGGCACTGATCAATGAGTTCCCAAAGGTTTGCGGTTCTAGAAACCTCCTAAAAGGAGTTGCCTTCCCCAGTTGGAGCCGATGTTAGTGTCAAAATATGCATTTTTCCATCAGTGATCAAAATCACTTTTTTCATATTCATTTTAGGTGTCCCACTCAGAAAAATTTTAATCATTCCACTAGGTCATGTAAAAAATTGATTCACTTATGGTAGCCCTAGTCTCAAAATCTCACTCTCCCTCACAAATTCTCATTTTTTGGCTCACCTTCATGTCTTGCTGAGCATAAAAACACCAATGAAAATATCATTTCACTATGTATTATCTCATTCAAAGTCAACCATGGAATAAGGTCATTCAACGCCACATTAGATCATTATGTTTCATTGTTCAAGGTACAAAATGCACCATTTCATCTCAATAAGGTCCTCCAAATGTGTGAAAGTGACTCAATAAACATTTTATTTTCACCCGCAGAAGATCATCAACATGTAAATATCATATTTTTAAATTTGTAATTTTGTTTTTTTATGATTTTCATATCAAAATGTCATTTTGATATGAAAAGGTAGATGTAATTTATTTTTAATTTCCTATGTAATTTTATGTTTTCTATATGTAATATTTTCAATCCCCAGCTGTCAACTCAAAACACTCATGCGAAAATGAAGGAGATAAATGAAAAACTCCAACAAGATCAACCCGCAAAACAAAAAGTTAGAAGTCAAAGAGCATTCGTGTGAAAAATTGAAAGGTGAAATGAAACATTAGAAATTTGAGTTTTCAAAACATAAATAAAACACACTCAAGTATAAAAGCCCTCAAAGACATCAGTTCAAAGTTCATTTTCTTCCTACACCCTCAAGCATACTTAGAAAAGGAGAATTTTTCGAGTTTTTAGGTGAAATTGTGCAAACATGGGCAGAGGGCACGTTCTGCACTAGCGCTGCGCGTTTGCCTGAAAATGTTGTGCATTTGTTAAAGGCATTGTGCGCCTACCAAGAGGAGGGCCTATTTAACCTAAGTGATGCGCGTTTTCCTTAAAACCCTTAGGGACTACCAAAAGACCATTGCAACTCTCTCAAGCTTTAAAAAGGGTTTCCTACACTCTCCAACAAGTAAGTAGGTCACAAATTCATCACTCCTCTTCTCCTTAATTAGTTTATGTGATGTTTAATTTTGTTTTGGTGTCATATTAATTTCAAAATAATAGTATCATTCTACTAGCATACCATTACCTTTCCCACATTTTAATTTACCCTATCCCAACCTCCCATATCATAAAACACTTTCCCATAACCCCTACATAACTATCTCCTTCCCTAAGCTTTCATCTCCTTCAAAACCGTAAGCCCTAGGTATTCATTTTCCTAGGCTCCCTATACCCTACCTATAATTAAATCCATTATTCTAAAACCTCTCATCATCACTACCCCCTGTCACCTCCCTTATATCACAAATCCCTATTCCCATCTCCTCAAATTTCCTCACACCAACCCACACTTCTTACACCCACATTCCATTCCATCATCTCCCTAGGGTTTTGACACCAAATACATCATGTTAGAAGAAGAGAACATAATTCATAGTGAGAAGGAAGGAAGAGAGGAGAGAAGGCCATCTAAAAAAGGAGGGAGAATCATTAGACATGAGGTAACAAATACCGGAGAACTCATGGCATCTCCCATCACTGTAACATGCTTTAAGAATGTAAGTTGTTTTGAGTTCTGCGAGAAAGTACAAAGGGTCCAATACCATCCTATGTTGACCAGATTATTCATTTACAAACTCCTTGACTACTAGGTAACCCTTGCTGGTGTTACTTTCATTGTGTCCCCTGCCATCATATCAGCTGCCACTGGGATCCCAAATGTTGGGGAATAATGGTTCAAGCAAGGAGAATTGAATTAGTTCTACTATGAGCCATATATTAAACCAAGGTACAAGAATGAGAGAAAGAGGATTTTTCCTTTCTCTTACCTCCTGGATATATATGTCCCCATGATGAAAATCATCATGAGGTACTTTACTTGTGACGCTAGGTTTTCTAGACTCTACTCCTATCATGTTCGATTAATCATGCACTTCACAAGGGTGAGAATGCTCAATATACCTTACTATCTCTACCTGAGCATTGACAAGATGGAATTTAATGCCCAAGAGAGATATTATGATCATCAAATGAAAAGTGTATTTCACCACTCCTTCATCAAGATGATGGTCCTCCATCACCTTGATCAGTTAAAAATTGCATGGGACACCTTCATATCCAATAATATTTTTACTATCCCACCTATTCAGCATGGCTAAGATGCACCTTCATCATCCCATCCTTCCACATCCATTCCTCCATCTTAGCCTACAGTTCATACATCATCACGAGATCAGTCTCCTTCACCCACCTCACCACCGTCATCTCCATTTCACATTGAGATTGGGTCGCCTAGCAAAGGTAAAATTAGAAAGCCTAAGAGGGATGATTTGGGTACATTTGCACATACCTATCAGAGAGGTCATAGGTAGCTGTTTTCCCCACATGTTGTGGGAGGGGCCCTACCTTATTCATGAAAAAAGTAGGTACATAAAGGCAAGGAAAATATGGCAGAGGTGGACATACATGAAGAGAAAGGTATCCATGAGAAAGAGGAAGATTTTGAAATTGTAGACTTGGACACAATTGATGATGTTGATCCTTCCTTGATCATCCAAGAGATGGAGTCCAAGATTAGAGAGACCCAAGCTAATCCTTACAGATCCAATTTTGTCATTACCTTCCTCAAGCAAGGGAACTAGCAACTAAATACCAAACACTTCATTGGTGAAGTGAAATGCATCAATTCACAAAGAGAGGCAGAGTACGCTAAAGCCTTGCTTGAAGAGACACTAGAGAAGTATGGTGAACCTAATGACGAGGAGGACCAGCCTCAAAGATAGAGAAATAGGACTAGAGTGTTGAAAGGAGATTTAGAACTAGAGAGGAAAAGAGAAGTCAAGATTTCTAAATAGCTCATTGTTGATGAACAAATGAAAATCATTTTTAATTAAGACCGAGAGTATTTTTTTGAGAAGGTAAACCAGAACTTGGAGAAGCTCTTGGCCAAGGCTCAAAAGGACAATAATATTCAAAGAAGGATGGAAAAGCATTATGCCATGACGAACAAAATTGCAAGTGCCAAGCTCAAAAGAGCCAATGCAAAAATTGAAGCCTTGACCAAGCAAGAGGAGAAAAGGAGGCTAGACATAATTATAGAGGTAACACTCCATGACTCAAACACATGATCAGAAATCATCCCACCAATTTTGAAAAAAATTTGGCAAATTTTGTAAGTATGTAAATTTTTGTGTTTTTAGGGACATTTTTAGCACAACAAAAATTTCAAATGCGCAGCACCTAGGGTGTTGTGCTCTTTTTTGGGGCATCCAATGAGAAACTGGTTACCACCATTGAATTTAGAATGATGAGGAAATGCACCCTGTACACTTTATAAGAATTTGGACGAAAATTGTTCAATGAAAAGGGCAAAAGACCACCAAAAAACCATGTTTATGCCTCATCTTTGGCATTGGCATTGTGTGTTTATTTTTCTTGGGAAAATGATTTTTTAACAAGGAAAATGAGCTTCATTTTCCAACCTGAAGGCATTTCTAGAAAGTAGACTTGAATTTCTTTCCAACAAGCCATCTTGGATCAAATTTAGACATCGGGAAGCCACCCAAAAGCATCCTTGAACATAGAGGGTGTGTTTGACATAGAGAGGGCGTGTTTGACAAGGAGATGGCGCGTTTGGCAGCCTTCTAAAATTTTCTAAGTTTCACACATGTTTTGATTTTAATCTTTGGAAATGATGATTTTACATATGTAAATGGTAAAAATAAATGTAATTATCATGTTTTTACTATTGCATAGGGTAAATACATTAAGTAAATCAAACAAATGAGGAATGAGTCACTTGGACCATCCTATACTTTAGCTATCAGTTCATATTTTTGTGTAATATCTTCCTCACCTCATGGATTCAACCCTTGAGGATGATTAAATGTTGTTTTCATGTCTATTTAGTCCCTTTCTTCACAATAGACAAGGGTTGGAATCAGTTTCATGTTTGCTAGTTAATCAAGGAAACTTTGTACTCAATTTGGACAAGCTAATAGAGAGGAGTTACAACTACTTTTATGGGATACTTGTGGTATTGAATGTCTATCATAGTTTCTTCTTCAGTATCATATGTTTGAAAGTATTGTTTTCATGTTCACTTTTATTTCTATGTTACGATCTTTTACAAGTTAGATAATCAGAATATATGTTTGCACATGCTCTGTTTTGGGTAACTGATCATACTTTTTTCATCTTCTTATGTCTGAGAAAAATACATCTCCTATGATTTTATTATCCTTCTTACAGCGTCAACACCATTCCATAACAATTCTCTTCAAGTGTAAGCATTAGACCTACCTTGCCCCATTGATCCCTGCAACCCTAACTCATTTTCCCTGGCCTAACTTTCCTTGACCTAATTTCTTCATCCAGTGATTTCCCTAACCAAAATAATTCAAATCAACCCCCTGCAATCTATTTCTAGCCTAACAACCATAATTTCTCTAGGCCTCGTGGATGTGACATTTTTGGAGAGAGCCCTCTCCAGCTTGATAGGGCTAGCTACCAAGTCAAAAGCTTGGTTTGTGGTTACCTCTGTTGGGATTCCTTCTTTAGCCTTGGGAATCTGGTAGAGTGATAACACTTCCTTCTGATGAAGACCTCTTGGAAACCATGATCGAGGTATTTCCCTTGACATGTGCTCCTTCCAGTTGGAAGACATGATCAAGGTCCCTACGAGGATGGTTCTTTTATTGTGTCAACCTCATTAAAAAATGAAATAGATTCTCATGAAGATGGTTCTTTTACTGTTTCAACCTCATTAAAAAATGAATCAAGTCACATTGAGTTGAGTTCCTTTTCTTGTGTCAAGTTTGTTTAAAAATGAAACAAGGTTCCATGACCATAGTTCTTTTCTTGTGTCAAGCTCGTTAAAAAATGAAACAAATCCTCCCCTAATTGAGTCATTTTTTTCATCTGACCTCATGAATGAACCTTCATTCCATCCAACTATTAGTAACCATTAGTCTACTTAGCTGAATGAAATGAAGCTCGAGGAGGCATATGCCCTTGCAGGTTATGCTTGGGGGGCATTGAAACTTATCTCAAGAAAAAAATTCCATCGTTTAAAGCTTGTGAATTTAAATGAAAAAAACCTATCTCAAGCATAGTTTTCCTATGTTTCAATATTTTTTAAAACTGAAACCACTCTCAAGAATAGTTTTTCTTTGTTTCAAGCTTGTATAAAAATGAAACCTATTTTGAGTGTATTTCGGTTATGATTTTCAAGACTTGTTAAACTCATGAAAATATCAAGCTTATTTTGATATATTTCATGCTCGTAAAACACATGAAAATGCTGAGTTCTTTTTGTATTTTCCTGCTCATTAATTAAATTGAAATTCGGTGATATGAGTACAATTTTATCACTTTTTTGGACTCATTAAAACTTGTGAAAAAGAGAAACCCTCGAGTTATCTTTTAAGCCCTTTCAGACTCTCTAAACATGAAAATATCACCGAGTACTTGACTATTTGAAATTGTAAAAGTGAATGAACAGTTGTCTATTTAGTATAAGTTTACCACTTTTCCAAACAGAATTATACTATTTACGAAAAAGGTGTAAGTTGACTAAGCATAGTCAATAGAGTTCTATCCTACATTATTTTATCCTTTTTTCAGGCTTAACGGACTAAATTTACGAAAAATAACACTGTGGAGTTTACTTATGTTTTTATCGTGACTCTCTAAAACTGAAAAAAATGAGTTTTACTTTCTCTAGGCTCGTTTTAAAATCTACACTGAAGAATTGAATGAGTTTTATTTTTATGTCTTTTCAAACTCTTTAAACATGAAAACAACATCGAGTTAACCTTACACTAGAATCGTAAAATCTAAACAGTGTAGGACTCGTCAATCATAACAAGGCCAAACCACTCCTTCCTAGGGTTCAATAAAAATACTTCAGAGGTCTCATCTGAAGAATGAGCTTAAAGAACAAGAAAATCTTATCCTCCTCAAGCTTGACAAAAATAAATATGTACTTGCTAGTAATGGTGGGGGGGAATTGAGAAAAGGTATTCATTTTTTCATTCATTAAATGGAAGTATGTCACTCTTGAACATCACACTACATCACACATATGTTCGGGTTGGGTAATCCATTTGTCTTGTAGTTAATCAAGCCTCATTGAAATTATTCAACTGGTTTTGGGTATTATCGTTAAGTCAAATGCTTCCAAGTCAATTGTCATGTCACTATGTTTTTAAGATAAGTTCAACCTCAGTTCATATTCCTTTGCAAAACATTTCCCTCAATCACGTCAGCCATCCTTGAGTCAGTCCCTACAATACAATTATTGAAAAATTGACATCAATTTCTGTCCCGTAATCCCTCCTACAACGGATTGTTTCCTATCGACTTCAACTCACTATCTAGGAAGTTGATCTAGAAACCATTTTTAGTACCTGTATGCCTACATACCTTAATGGCAGGTTTCTCGCCTTCGACGACAGGTTCTCAACATTGACCTTTGATCGAGAAATTCTATGAGTATTCGACTTAATATCACCTAATCACACTTCATAAATTGTACTGAGATTACCTTGAGAGCCATTATTAGTATTGGTAGTTTCTCTCACACTTGTTAACAGTTCACATCATTTTGTGTTAATCAAGTGGTATCTTCCATGTTCAACTTCATCACATTTGTTCACATGGTCAGATTCATACTATAGATCGAGAGATGGAGATCAAGACCCTAGATCTAGTTTCATCCATAGAGGCTGTGAGGAGTTATGTATTCATGATTATATAGACAGATTCATAACATATGGATGCATCCATACTGTCTCTATTAATGATATGATTCTAGGCTATTTCTATACTTTTTCATCCAGTTAGTTTTACTCCGAGTATGGGGATTCCTACCTCAGTTATGATCATATATATTGCATTGTAATCCTTGAATGTTTGTTTCAGTTTTCCGACCATTTTCAAAGATCCAATATTTGGCATGATAAAATGCTTCAATTTTTTAATGACTTTCTAGACTTCGTACTTTAGGGGGAAATCTGTTACACATCATTTTTTCACCATGACACTTGATACTTAAAATGGATCTCTCGCCATCCATATACATGTTTCAATGCACTCCCTTGCAAGTCAGACATCTAAAAACCCTTGAAGAAATTATGAATTTTGGGTAACATTTCCTTTTAACTAATTTAGTGTGACTTGTGTGCTTTTCCTAGTTAGTTTTTGCACATGCACATTTTATTTAATTTAAACCTGCATAGAACTATGCTATGTCTTCCATTGTAGACCGCACACATAACTCAACGAAAAGTAAAAATAAAAAGTAAGTTCTAGAAGCCTTGTTGGGAGAATATATCCCAACTAGAAGCTTCTTGGTCATATATATTTGAGCCTTAACCCTCACAACATCTAGTTAATTCCCTTTCATCAAGGAACCTTAATCCCACTACTAGTGGATATCATCCTTCTCTTTTGGATTTGAAACCTTCTCTATTTGGCCTATAAATTGAGTAGAGGAAAGAGGGTTCATAGAGTTCACAAAATTTAATGTTATACTGATGAATTTAGATTGGGAAGATTATCATCCAAGGACGGGATTTGAGGCATTTGGAAGGAACCTCATAACATCAAGGCAAAGGTTTTAAATCTCCTCTTTATCTCTAAATTAATACAAATGAATTCCTTTTTCCTTTGTATTTTCTTACGGAAACGATGAATGATTTATGTTCTTTTATGTATTCATTAAGATGCTATCAATTTCTAATATCCTTGATCATTAGATTAAGATTTCATTGAATCATTATATTGCATATGCCTTTGACCTATGTTATGTTTGTGATTGTAGATCTTATCAAGCATTGAGGAGTTGCATCGGGACAGATCGGGGATCTCTATCGAAAATTTCGCAAATAGGTAAGGGCACCATTGTCCTTCTCTTGTTTTGATGATTCTAATGATGTATGCTTATGGAAAGAGTTATTCAATTGTATGTTTGTTTCTAGTTTTCCCTTAGGAATCTAGGGAGATTGCTCTTGTCCACAAGAGGGATTTGTTTGTGTAACACAAATCCCTTTTGGTATTTTTTCCTCGAGTTGTTGAGGTGTCAACCTTGTAAGTTGTTGGAGGCTAGGAGCGACAATGCTTCCATCTTTATAGTTGTGAGCGGTAGACCTCCTTGTTGCCAAAAGTTTTCTTTCAACTATTTTTTCCACCCTAAATGCTTTCTCCAATGACTTAGATTCCCAAAATAAGCCTCATGTTGGATGTTATCTTTTAAATTTACTACGAAGACATCATTCAATTTCTCCTTTGGAATATTAGGTACCTTCTTTAGAGAAAAAATTAGGTCTAAAATGGGCCTCAAATAAAAAATGTACAACCAAAATCAAAATTACAAGAACCAATAGGATTCAAGATGATGATTTCAACCATGGGGGATGATTCACCATTTTTTGATTAAAAAGTAAAAATATTAAAAAAAAACTACTTTTTCAACTCGTATTTTCAACTTATCCCCTTACGGATTTACTCAAATTTTGAGAATTAGCGCTCGTTCAATTAAATTCCTCATCTAAGGAGTACTCATGTTGCATATTTTCGATAGACCTTGCTACATGCAAAATGAGAAATACAAAAAAGATTGCAATCATGTTTTTCATTCGCATTTCTCTTATATGAAGGTCAGTCAAAAGTATGCAGCATGGGTACTCTGTGGGTGAGGAATTTAATTTTGTAGCCAATGAGTGCTCTCTCTTGAAATTCAAGAGTAAAATGGCAGGGAGATAAGTTGAAATACGAGTTGAAAACATAGTTTTTTTTTTCTTTTTTTCCTCTAAATATTGATGATGTAATCTAATATTATTTTATTTTCCATTATTATTTTATAATATTCCTTAGGAGGGCCATTTTATACCTAAAAATTTCTGTAATGGATATTTAATCTTTTCAAATCCCCAATGTGCTCCTCAACTGAACCCTTTTGTTTCAGATTTATCAATTTGCTAAAGAACATATTGCTCTTTGTATCCTCATAACGTGCTATCAATTCCTCTATAAAAATTTTCCAAGTGACAAATGATTTATGAGAACAAAGTCATTGATACCACACCAATTTATTGGGTTCTAAATATAAAGATGCAATGTGTAGCTTTTGTGTGCGTTTCACATCGTGTAGATCAAATAACTGTTCTATCTATAGTATCCATGTTACCATATCCTTTCCATCAAAATTCCTCATAGATCGATATTTAGAATATGGTTAGTCTTTAACCCAATGTTAGAGTCTTTAGAATCATTATTTCCACTACGTTTGTTCTCATCATGAGTTTTAGGGAATAGCTTGTCACTACAAAAAAAACCTTTCTTGCAGCAACTTTGCCAAACCTTCCTTCAAACCTTCAATGTATCTTTTAAACCTTTCATGTCCCCTTTTATATTTTCTTTTATGTATTCTTTTAAACCTTCCATGTCCCCTTTTATGTCTACTTTTAAACCATTAATCATCACTTACAGTTCATTTTTAGTTTCTCTTTCTTGCACTTGGTCGTGTAATTTTGATATACGATGTTGTATTTCTTCTTCTTCATGTTTCATTGTAAATATTTCTAAGGGCTTAATGTGTGTAATTTTTTTTTAGGGGGGATTTTGGAAGCAAATAACGATATATATGTTTCATTATGCCCTTTGTATCACTTCAAACTGATTTTTCAAACGAAATATATGCAAATTTAAAAATACACACATTTTAAGAGCTTGATTTTGAACTTCTAAATCTGGTTGACATTGAAACTATTGTATCTCTGTGATTTTGGCCACCCAAGCTTTGAAATTGTGTCTTAGTGTATCTCGGTGTGCTTTATTTCTAATGCCACAAGTAAGCCCGAGAATAGATTATTCAAGAAATTTTTATGTCAAATATCCCACGATGATTCGATTATGGATTGGTTCAATAGAGCGAAATTGCATGCTATGTCGTATTCCATTTTTTTAGCTTAAATGGCCCTGAAAATCCTACCAAAAAAGATGCAGTTCACACAATTTTAGTCACTTTTTACGAAATCAAATCCAATCCTGGAAGAGAGATTTATGATGATTTTTCTTGAGGTAATTGTTTGAGATTGAATTCTAGAACATACGGAAACTATAACTTCATTGGACCATATCTCCAAAAATATAGTGAACCAAACTCTGAAATTGTAACAAGATGTTCATCAATATTTCACCTCTATTTGGTAGCAATTTCACACTCGGAAGCTTCACAAAAAAAATTATAGAAAAAATGCCACTGTGACTCATTTGAAGCAGCAAACCCTAGGATCAAGAGAGTTGATACCAAATGTTATGTATCCATGTCAAAATAACATGGAAATATAAGAAAATATAGATCAATGACTTGATAGTAAGCTAGTTCAAGGGGAAACCTCCCTTTACATCACACAAATAAGTAATTCTTAAATGATTCAAATGAAAAAACCTCATTGATATATATAGGAGTCTAAAGGGTCAAAATATAATTAGAGCCTACATAACAGTAATAATGTAAGAGTTCAACAATAATATAATGGGATTCTATGGGACACAACAATAACAATGTGGGACTACACTAATATTATAGGGATCCAACAAACAATGATAGACTATAAACCATTTCCATAATACATATTATAAGTTAAAGTCATCTACTTTATTTATTTAGAAGAAATTTGTGTACTATTATATGCAGATTACAACCATTATAAAATATATAATACTTCATTATATATAGTGAATTAATAAAATTAATATAAATAAATGTGAATAGAATTATAAGAAACACATAATGTTGGAGAAAGAAACTAAATATTAGAAATATAAAGAGGCAAAGGATGACCCTCACTGCAATATTAAATATATTTGGACCTAAAGGTTTGACTTCATTACAACATTATATATCTAGAATTAAAGGTTTTAAAGGTTTTCTAAATTAAATTAATAGGTAAATAAAATAAATTGAGAAAGAAATATTGAAATCAATTACTTATATGTAATCTATTTATTAATTTTTTTATAAAGATGACATTCATATTATTTTCCTTTTTCATCATTAAATATTATTAATTTATTACTTTTTACTTTTAATTTAATTTAAAAATATAATTCTTAATACTACTTTTAAAATTAAAAATGATAGATCTATTATAACAATAATAGTTTTTTTTTTAAGTGCCATATGTTAACTCCATGATCAGCTCCATCTTCTTCGTACAAAAATGCAAAAATCCCTTTCCATTGTGCAATCCATCTAAAATCTCCATTTATTAGACCAAAAAAAGACATAAGAAGAAATTCTTATAGATAAAACATTAAACCATATAAAATATATATAAAATAATCAACTTCATTTTAAATATAAAATGAAATTACACATCTCAACCTATTATTAAAATATTTTAATTATTTTATGTTAAATTATTTTATATAAAAAATTAAATTTTTAAATATTTTATTTTTTCCCAAATGACATAACAACACACTATTACATCATAATTTTTCTTTCTGCAAAACTCAATTACAATTAGTATCCTTTTCTTTCTTTCAATCAATATCACTGGATTCTATATACAGTAATGTTGAGAATTGTATGACTCCTTTAGTTTTTATTGCACACAATGGTGAAGTCCAGTCATCCCCTGCTTTGAAGAAAATAAAATTAATATTACTAGCATCTTTACATAAAATAAGAAAGTATCTTTACTAGCCTCCCCATGACAATCCAAGGGCTTGTTTATTTCATTCAAAATTTTGTACTCAGTTTGTACGCTTATCACGCTCTTCAATTTTCCTCAATTATAAATTGACGTTGCATGGCCATATAGGATCTTCATTGAATTTACTTTTTAACTAACTTATGTATTTAATTAACTTATCTTATGTATATAGGCATAAGTTTTCTTTATTTTATAATTAGTAGTTTAATTAGTTTGTTTTTTTTTTAAATAATGGAAATTTAGGTAAGTTTTTAATACAATTTGGAAAAAGATTTTTCAAAATTCAGGTTACAATTTTCAGCCATCCAAAACATAATATGGTTCAAAAATTATTATTATAAAAGAATTTCAAACAATTCCCCAGATTAAATAATGGGAAGTTATTCTTTAATGGCATATACAATTTAATAGATGAAATACATTAATAGTTTTTTTCACTTTTATTTTTCTTTTCAAACTCTCATAATTACACATTATGAATAAACATTTTGATTACTCTAATCATAATTACAAATAGAAAATAAATATTCAGATTACTCTAATCATATATCAGCAAATTAATATTATCTAATGTACCAATTAAAATTCACAGAAAGACTTTGTTTGATGCAATAGCATGCCTTTCTTGAAAAATGCGAGTGAAGGCTTCATTTCTTCACACGTCCTAACTATTAAAAGTCTCGGCAGCGCCATCAGTGGCGGCACGAGAACAAAAAAAACACTAACAACTAATTTCTAAATACAAAACGGCGGGAGCGCCACGCACCAGAAAACACAAACAAAAAGACCCCTGCAGCATGGCATTAGTTCAAACTCTCCATTAATCAGCAATGACGAAGAGGATTTCCACACAGTCCGACGTTAGCAGCGTACGAAGAAGGTGGAAATTTCTGAAGCAACCCACCAACTGGAATCCTCCCTGACAGCGAATTCTGCGACACGTTCAGTTGCACCAGAGACGTGAGATTCAGAAACGATGTGGGTATGGGGCCGGACAGTGTATTGGAGCTGAGATCCAGAACCGTCAATGGGTTCACTTTACCTAGCGAAGGAGGAATTGCTCCGCTGAGAGAATTGTGCGACAGAATCAGCTGTTCTATGATATTCTGATCGCCTACATTAAATGGTATCGAGCCCGTGAATCTGTTGTAGGAGAGGTCAACGATCTTTAAATTTCCTGCGCCATAGGCCAGCTGGATGGAAAATACGGGATGAATTGTCCCTGTCAGCTCGTTTGAATGTAGATCCAGAGTATCCAGATTTTTCAGGCTGCGTATATCTGGAATCGTGGATGTCAATGCGTTGTTTGACAAGTTGAGTGAATTTAAGCTCGTAATTGTGCCCAACCATGGCGGTATGGTGCCTGACAGACTGTTGCTGGACAAGTCAAGCAGAGAAAGATTATCTGTCGCTGTCGATAACCAATCGGGAATGCTTCCCTGGATGCCGCAACTAGCAAGGGAAATTTCAACTAATCCACGGAGCTTCGTTAGCACTGTGGGCACACTAACAAGCTTTAAATTATTGAACGAAAGATCCAGTTTTTCCAGATTAGAAATCTCTGATATTTCCGCCGGAAGGGTCCCGGAGAAATTGTTGTGAGAGAGATAGAGAGAATTAAGGTAAGAAAGCTTTCCTAGAGACCCTGGAATAGGACCCGATAGCTTGTTATTATCTAGGTGCAGTTCCGAAAGCTTCGGGAATTTATACCACGAACCCGGAAAGGGACCTGTGAATTTGTTATTGCTTAATGAAATTCCCTGCAGATTGACCAGATTTCCTATAGAAGATGGCAGAATTCCACTAAATTGATTTTCCTGTAGACGAAGAAATACCAGCGACTTGACATTTCCTAAGGAGTCCGGGATGTAGCCTCTGAGTTTGTTTCGCTGGAGGAACAGGGTAGTCAGACTCCATAACTGACCAATAGAACTAGGTATTAACCCCGTGAGCCTATTGTCAGACAAATCCAATAACTGCAGAGAACGCAATTTTCCCAGAGAGGGATGAATGAATCCGCTGAGAAGATTTCCATGGAGATCCAGAGTGTTGAGCTTGCTGAGACGCGTTATGGAGGCGGGAACCGTACCTGTCAAATTGTTGGTGAAGAGTTTCAAGATTCTCAGATTCGCGAGATCTCCAAAAGTAATGGGAATCTCTCCGGTGATCTCGTTCAGCGACAGATCCAACTCCTGAAGATTGCGGAGATTTCCTAGAGACGGAGGGATCGGACCGCTGAGCCTGTTGGAAAGGAGGCGGAGAGTTCTCAGATTCGTGAGATTGCCGAGCGACGGTGGAATGGAACCAGCGAGTCCTTGCAGGTCCGAGAGTTCCAATATTTCAAGAAACTCGAGATCTCCCAGGGATTCCGAGATTGTGCCCTCCATGTATGTAACCCCTGAATTGCTGAGTATGAGGCCCGGCAGCACAAGCCCCACGACGCGTCCGGTTTGTGTATTGCAGGATATTCCCAACCAGTGGCAGCAGTTGGTGCCCTTCCATGATACCAAACGAGCGGAGGGACCATCGTTAATCCCGGCCTTGAACTTCCACAGCGCCTGCAGGTCTGCTCCCGCGCACTGCGGCTGTGCAGCAACAGTGGACAAGCATCTGCAATTTAGACACAGAGTGGCCAATATGATGGCAGTGGCGGTATTGAACCAACGGTGCTGGAGCTGCAATGAGGTCGACATTTTGCCTAGCGGCGAACTAGTAGTGAAGATTAGAGTAGAGGGATCAGATGTTGTAGGTTAGGGCTAACTTCCTCCTCATTATAAGCTTTGAAAGCGGAGCGAAATAAGTATATGCCAAAAATATTTCATCAAAAAAATAGGCAGAAACAAGTATGCCAACAAATTACCAACAAAATAGATAAGGATGGAGACGATATCCAAGGCTCTGTACGATGAGATATTCTTATCCATTTACTGAAATAGCGATGCCAAAACATTATAATAAAGTTAAATGTCATTTATAAACTAAGATTTTAACGTAAAATATATATATAATTTTAAAATATGTTGTCTTAATTATTAAAGCTTTTCAATATTAATTTTTTATATATATAAAAATCTCAAAATATAATCTTATTCTATAATAATTATGCTTTGTTTCGTTTTATTTTTTCTCATGTACATTGATGGATTAAACTATGAATTTGAATTCAAATACATTTTCCTAATTATTAAGTCTTTTCAATATTAATTCTTTTTATTAAAAATCTCAAAATATAATCTTACTCTATAATAATTATGTTTTGTTTAGTTTTATTTTTTCTAATACATATTGATGAATTAAACGTTTAATTTCAATTTCAATTATTATTTTAATTAGATATTATTTTTTTGGATTCAAATGCGATAATTTCTCATGATTTTTGAATAAGGTAAAGTAAGTTATTCATCTATGAACATTTCCAAAAATACATTTTCTTCCATATTATTTTTGGGATTCAAATGTGAATTAGTTGCAATTCACTAATTTCTCATGATTTTTGAATAGCCTTAAGTAAGTTATTTATCTATGACCATTTCCAAGAATAGCATGGACTTCCGTGGAGGTCACCCATCCCAGATCGCCTACGGCTCAAGTGGGCTTCAGACTGGATTTTCCCCACAATCAATCTCACTTAGCTTGCTACCCCATTTGCAAAACCTTAGCAAGTATTGTGGCTCATGAACCATTATTTTAATTATTAAAACTTTTCAATATTATTTTCCATAGGTCCTAATGATGAACCAGACTAGCTGGTTCGAAACGCGTCAACCAAATTATTTGATATGTGATTTTTAGTCAAAGATATCTTTATACAAAATATGGATCACAAAAGCCATATTTTAAATTAATATTATTTTTTTTAATAAAAATCTCAAAATATAATCTTATTCTATAATAATTATACTTTGTTTCAATTTATTTTGTCTAATATAAATTGATGGATTAGACTTTGAATTTTCTAAATTATTATCTATGCAAAAAAAAGTTGTTTGAATGAAAATAATAATTTGTAAAATTGCACATTTTATTATTAAAAATTTTAATTTCTTATATAACTACAATAATAATTATTATCTTATATGATATTATTGTTACATTATTATAATAAATATAAAATTAATATTAAACTATAGGTTTAATATTATAGATCCTAAGATTAATATAGTAACTCTAGGATTAATATTATAAATATTAAGATTGATATTTTAAACTCTAAGATTAGTATTATAATTCTTAGGATTAATATTTGTTAAAAAAATGAAAATGTTGGCAAAATTTAGATCATCATTGAATGCATTTTATTCATAAATATATACATTTTTATAAATTTCCTAATAACCCTTGGTTTTCATATTCCAGGTGGTACCTTCGACAATAATGACTCTTCATATTCCACATTGTAACCTTTAGAGTTGTCCATCATTCCCCGCTTAATCTGAAGGGGTGTATATGACTCCAAGAAGATAGCTCAAATACAAAAATGCAAAAATGCATGACAATGATTGGTCGAATGTGCACTCTAAAATGATGATATAGGGTGGGAGAACTCAAGGTCTCATGTGGTGGTTTAAGGCTGACCACCAACACTAGAATGCTTAGTGAAGTTCCTAGAACAATTCCAAATCTAGCTAAAAGTTGAAGTCTTTTGCTAGAGGAAGTGCTCTGAAAAGGAAGACTATTGAGGTCTCGACCTGGAATGCTTTATAGTTCTAGAAAAAAATTCTAAATCTAGCTAGAAGATTTAGTATTCTACTAGAGGAAGTGCTAAAAAAGGAGACCATTGAGGTCTCAACTTGTGGTGGTTTAAGGATTACCACCAACCAAAGGCATGTTCACGGGGCATTGATATGTCTCTAGCTATAACTCGGAATCTATGTATGGTTGACTTTGGCTCTAGGATTAAGTAGTAGGCTTAGGTTGTTGCTCAGGCTTTCTTGATGTATATTTTATTCTTATAGATGAACATCAATTCCCTCGTGTCAAATCGAAGGTGAGAAGATGAGGAAATATTAACTACAAGACCTTTCAATACTCAAGAATAAATTTTGTGGTATGAGTGAAATATATTCTTGGTTAATGAAACCCATTGCGAAGAATCAATCCATCTAAGGTGAATCTTCGTCCTTGTAGGAGGTTTGTTTATGAAGCATGAGTTTGAATGATGAGTATTTTTATGAGAATTCTCACATAAGTGAAGACTAAAAAAGGGATATTTCACATGGCCAACTTGATTAGAGTGTTGAAATTTGACAATTTGTGGCTGTTGTGGAAGAGGAGGAGCTGAAGATGAGTTGTCTTGAAGAAATAAAAAACTCTTAAAATTGATGGGATTGTGTAATATTGAATATAAAAGGACACATCCTTGTCATATCGAAGACCAGTTATATTCATGTTGTTAACAATCTCTTCCCAAAGTCTCATGAGGTCTCATGATGGGCCTGGGAAGTGCCACAAGGGCTTAACTACGGGAGAAATACCATAGCACGTGGAGTCATATTGGGGGATATATAATGAAGAGAACATGACATAATATATTAGGGAATATATAGGGAGTAAAGGGTTTTTATATTGGAATATATAAAAAATGGAGCTCAAAGCTAATGAAAAATATAAAGGGGTATAAAAAATGTTAATGAAAAATTTTCTACCTACAATATATAGTGAAAGTAGGGAATTTTTAAATTGGGAAGGTGTATTGGGTTTATGTTGGTAGGGGGTTAAATAATGTTATGTTTAGTGTATTTTCCAATATGTACTCAAATTAAGGGTATTGTTTAATATGTTTTGATCACACATGATATATTAGAGGTTCATTGAGTGAAGCCCTAGTGGGAAGTGCAAACTGAACTTTTGTGTTTGCATGCAAATTTTCTCTTGCACTTGGAAGTTAATCAACCTCAACTTCATTGATTTGATTAGTTTCTATCTGCTGATGAGAGTGTGTCTCAAACTAAAATAGAGGATTTTTTTGAACAAAAAAAAGTTCAAAATTATGTCTTTTCCAGTTGTAAATAATCTCCTTGTAGTTGTGATTCGAGCTACAAAAAGCTGATATTTTCTTGTGCATTTTGCAAACAAGTTCTAATATCAAAGAGAGTGTCCTTATTGATTTTGATTATGCTTTAAATAGTAGACATAATTAGATTTATCAATAAACCTAATAAAATATCAATTTGAGCCATTTAAAAACATCTAAAAAATATTTATTGCAACTCCACCCTTCAATCATGTCATCAAATCACAAAATAATGAAGAAAATAAGTATCAACTTAAGGTCTCAATGCGTCACGAAGGGGAGAAAGAACTAGGAATCAGAAGAGACTTCAATTCTTATACGACTTGGATTTAAATTCAAAGCATATATAATGGTGAATTTATCAGAGTTCATAACCAACACATATACCAGAGTTCAATGGCGAATATCCAATGCATATAATAGAGTTAAATGCTGAATGTCCAATGCACATACCATGATTTAGTTGTAGACTGATATTATATGCATACATATAGTAATATATGAATGGTGATACGTAAAAGATCAACAAAAGCCAAAGTTTGTCTTATGGTTTTAAAATTTTGTGATTTATATACCCACTTGTGTAGGCATATCAGTGGAAAACCATCCCGCTAGAATGCATGCATACAAAAAAAAATATGGATTTTTCAACCCAACCAAGGTTGGAGGAATACTGGGCTAATTTTCTTCAAAGGAAGAGTATGCAGGTTGCACTAGATTACAGGTAGAATACCAATGTACAAGTTATTAGTTTGATTCAAGAAACATAGATTGTTACACTGCGTCGGTTTGTCTCCTTGTCATGATTCACTCTTAAAATAAATCGAAGGTTTAGCTGCTTCAAATATTTATGCGAGTACCATGTGTTTTCTTCTATAAATAGAAGAAATGCTAATAATACCGGAGTCGACCTTCAAGGTCGATGACACTGCGTATCAGGAATGAATAGCACTTACATGGTTTTTTATATATATAATAGAAACCATACAGTAACTGCACACCAACGTGCCTCCCAAACATGCCAGGTGAAATATTTGTTGAATGACGAAAGACCTTTATCTTTGTAGTATTGGGACAGAGCCAAATGTTTGTCAATTTGGCTCAACTTCGAATCTTGTGAATGCAACATCTCCTGGAAGTAATGACATTGTCAGATTAGCAGGATTACTAGCTTCAGACTTGGCATATCGGTGGATCACTATTATTAATAGTACACACCTCGCTTGTTTTCTTGAGTATATACACAAGTGTATACATACACAAGGCCAGTGTAATGAAGAAGTCGTGTAAGTCACGTTGAAGATCGAAAACTAGTGTGTCACATATAAAGAAATTATCGAATAGGAAAATAGACTACCAAAAGTGGAATGTGAATTTTTTTTTATAGATGATGAAGCATATACCTCAGTGGTAGAGTTACCATCAATTCCATGTAATTGAAATACTGAATGTCTGCATGGTATTTCACCATGCCATTCTTTCAAATAAATATATCTCTATCGCATCCACGGGTGAGGTTAGGCAAGTCATTAAGCAAGAACGACTTGCAATATTTCCTCCCTTGCTTTTCTAACTGTTGAATAATATAATTAGGTTCGGTGTTCATTATTAATATATTTTTCAAAATAATGTATTATTAATATTAACTGATTTATTAAAGCATGGGTTTCATACTTAGGTCATATTTAGATTAAGGTTCCAATTGTGGACTTCTAGGTTAGTTGTTACAGATTTAAAATTGATTCAATTTTTGGGATTTTAAGTCATCTAACATTAGGTTGTCAGAATTCTCCTCCATAAAGTAATCTTCTTCAAGGTCATCGTCCTCTATTTCTTCAGCAAAATATACTTCAAAGAAAACTGTCAATACATATGATACAAGTCATCATAGCAGCCTCCTAAATTCGGCCTCAAACTATCTTCAAGTCAGCTCAAATCAAGACAAAACACTTCATATAGATAGGTCAGCTTATTTTATGAAGAAAATACTATAAATAACCCACTGTAATTTTGTATTTCCAAGACACAGATTCGTACTTCACTTTGAAATTTCAAATCACAAAAAGGATTGCAGTTTCGTATCATCACCACAAAAAGAAAATGTTTCAGAATTGATATAGATTCTGGCTACCTCCATATTATACATATTTCAGAGATGCTATAGCAAGACAAAGGTTCAGACTTACTTCATATTTAGGCGACTTCCATATTATACCTATTTTGAAGATCCTACAACAAGACAAGGTCTCAGTGTCAACACATATTTGCTACAGAATCAGTTATATGATGTTATCTCATATGATGCTCCATGATGGTATCTCAATTATGATGTTTAGTGATTTGATGCTATAGTGCTTGGTGATACTATCTCAGTTATGATGTTTGGTAAAATGTTATGATGGTTGGTGATGTTATCTCATTCTACAGAACTTGGACAAGATAATGAGGATGAAGTTTTTGGTGCAAGAAGAGGAGACCTTAGTGTCATGGATATCTTGGTGTTAACGTAGTGAAGGGATGACTTGATGGATGAATCATATAGTCTAAGGGTCTTGGTTTTCTCATCTTCAACCTATTGAAGAAATAATTTTGAGTGAGTTTTTCACAAATAGTGGGGTTTTTCACTGGCATCGTGCCTATATCTTGTGTCCATTTTATTTGTTTGGCATTATTCTTGATGATAAAATATAAAATTCATGAACACATAATAATAATCACAAGATAATTTCATGATAATAGAAGCTAATTAACTTCCATTTCTATAATGCTAACCTCCCGAGCATGTAGAAAAACTCACTTAGTCAATTTTATGTAAGAACCTTCCAAGAACATGGATTCATGCCAACTGAAAGTTGGAAATTTTTTTCTTGCCAATGCGGGGATGGCCAGGAAAACTTATTTCAAGACAGGGTTGACAGGGAGCACAGATGATCATGCCAACACATTTCATAATATGGCTGGCAGGGACCATTAATCAAATTAATACCAAGATAACAAAGCTTAACACTCTTTTTGTTTTCTAGCATACACTAAGCATATGAGAAAGACGTTATTATGATTCAAAGGCTGAATTACAGAGAAAGGTCACAAAAACTAGTGGCTTAAACTTAAGTAGTGCACGATTTTGATTGCTATGATACCATGTTAAACACACATGAAAATGTGGAAAATATTTAGATAATCGTTGAATGAATTTTGTTCATGAAGATATACAATTTTATATTGTATAATCACTCTTCGCTTTCATATTTCAAGTGGTCTCTTGGACTCTAATGGCTCTTCATAGTCCAGACCATAACTCATAGTGAATTAAGCATCCAATAATATTAATCCAATATTATAAACCCTGACATTAAACCCTAATTTTCAAATGTCACAATGTGACAATGAATAAAGAACAATTCATTGTAACATCATGACAATGATTGTCACAATGAGTGTCACATTGCTATAATGCTTTTCACCCTAAGACGTTAGATAAATTTTCATACCATTCCAACATCATGATATTAAAACTGTTGGAAATACTAAGAGGGGGGTGAATTAGTATTTCTTTTCAATTGTTATTTTTACAAGTTAGATCACTTATATTTAGAACACAAATTATAAGAATGAATTCTTTTATTAATTCTTCTTTACAATATATCAAGTACAACATATGTAGGGCTCCAACCCTATATGAAGACAACGATCTTCAATCTCCCAAGCTCCAACCTGTATTTTCCAAGCACCGAATTGGTCTTCCAATGCTCCAAACTTGTCAATTCTGAGGCACCAACGTCAAGGGCACCAACTCTATATATGGTATAGTCTCCAACCTGGTCTCTTGAGGACTCTGATCCTCTAGGGCTCCAACCCTATCTTATCCAAGGCTCCAACCTTATCTTTAGGAGCACCAACACCAAGGACACCAATCTTGTTGTCTTATTTAATAGTGAGTGTAAATTGTGCTTACTTGACTGTCATCAATTCTTCATTGTCTTCACTCTCCACGTCATCAATGACAACCTTGATCTCTTCACATGCAGGTGTCTATTTTCCTCCATCGTACCCAATCATATTCTTCAAGTCATGCCATGATGAAATTAGTGATGCATCATGATGTTCAAATTTCTCCACAAGACTTCTTAAGGTTGAATACCTTTAATAAACTTCTTCACTATTCTTGGTTTGTCCTTGACTTGAATTATGCTTGAGTGTGACTTCACTAACCCAAGATGATCACTGTACCTTATCTGGATTCTGCACTATTCATATAGCAATAAGAATCATTATTCCTACATCACTCTTCATCACCAAATCTACACCATACTACACCAAAGGTTCTACATCACACTAAACCAGCACTAATGCTCTTGCACCAAACTCCTTCAATGTTTCCTGCCTCAATACAAATATCAAATTTTTCTCTAGAATAGTATTCAGAGGATTATTCTTCATGTCAACACAAGGGTGCTCTAGAAATTCTTCAAAAACAAATCCTCAATAATCTGCTCACAAGAGGCATTGAATTTCCCGCCAATTCCAAACTGATTTTTCTCAAAAGGTGCCAAGAATTGTTCGAGCCTGCTCTGAGTTACTGATGTATCTTGATATGACCAATCCACAATCATTTGATGTGTGGACTGAGCTTAATAAACACACAGGTCTAGAGTCTTTACAAAGAGTATGTAACATAATTGCAATTCCTATATCTCTCTTGCTGCAATGACAAAAAGTTCGAAGTCCTGTGTATTTCACTTGCTGCAATGGTAAAGGGTTGAAATCCTATAGTTATCTCTCTTTATATGTTTGAGCTATTAGATCATTAGCACTATCTAAATTTATATTTCTGTCCTCCAACAACCACACTTTGGTCAAGGTAATAGATCACAGATTTGAGGGTTATATCCTTTGTCACAGTCAAAGTTCTGAAATTTTGTGGGAGGTCTGAATCAATGTTCTTAACACAGAATTGTGTCTCTATTTATGCCAATTTCAGGTCTGCAGTCTCAGTATAACAAAAAATATTTAACCCAAATAATAATCAGTCAAACCTTATTCGGTTTGCTTAAAAAATTGCCCAAAATGGTGCCATACACATGTATTACAGATCTCCATAGTTTGTTTCCTCAATATACCGAGCTAGAAAGATAAGGGAAATATACCTAAATAGTAAGATTTTATTCCTCCTAGGCCTCCTTACTATGCCGTCCTCAATCACAAAAAATTTCACTAAAATTTCTTAACTAAAATGAGGACGAAACTCTGAATTTATAGTGTTTTATGGAGTATATTGGCATGAGTAGGCTAGCACAGGTCAACTCAAGGATAGGTTTATTTCCTTAATTTTAAAATTTCATATCTTCCAAACCACTTGTTGTTTTGGTCCAAGTAATAGCTCATTGGAAAGGCAAAATTATGCTCTAAAAGATGGCATAGGTATAAAATTGAGAGGCTTCCTCTAAGATAGTAAAACACATTTTTTAATGTGACTGGTCATTATAGTGTAGAATTTGAGGTAGGGAAAATATGCTTCTCTTGTTAGGCTTCTTCATTGTTTTGGCTTCTTCATTATTTAACACCTTCATCATAGGATCATCGTAGGCCATCAACAATGAGTGTATTACATAGTGGCGTAGTGATATGTTATAGGAAGTATCATTAGGAAGGTCTCTTTCAATCATCAATCACGTAATCATTAAGTATGGCCATATAAGAGTATAACATCATAACAAGTATGGCTTAATTAAGTATATTTATTGAAATAATGGGCTTATACATAAGGACTAGATCACCAATAAAACACTTGAGAAATTCTTAGGGAAATACATCATCATCTGGAACTAGACATCTCAATAATATTGACATCTCAGTCAAATCCATATTGACATCAATGACAACCTTGATTAAAAATATCCCCCTTTTTCATTGATGCAAATATTATTTCCCTTCCATCATTCTCTCCCTTTTTGACATCAATGGAAAACGGGGTGCTCAATAGTCCCCCTGTCAAGCTACTTCTTTTCTTCATGAATAACAGTCCTTCATAGGTATGTTACTCCCCCTTTGATGGTGCTCTTTCTTCTAGAAATATGGTCCATGATATATGTGTTTTTATTTCTTCATGTGATGAACCAATTCCATTCCTGCATAGGCTCCTCTAGCTTCAAGAAGGATTGATGCCTTATGATGAGGTAGAAGAAGTCAATATTGGAATTATGTTCTTCAATGGAGCACTTGCAAGATATGATATATCAAAAGATGACTGTCCATGTGTGACTCGTCAAGGTTTTCATAAGGCCCTTTCATGAATAGCTTCTTGCAATAATGATCACAAGCTCCCCCTAACTATTTGCGTGGTCTCCTTTCTTGTCAAAGTCTCATCATCAAACACTTGGAATATCACATGTGTCAATGATGTATTCATAAAATCAACAAGATGTGTTGTTGGCTAGAGTGTTCAAGAGACTTTCATACCCAAATTTATTTCTTCTCCATACTTATGTAACTTTCTTCTCTGGCTTGGTTTTCATGGTTTTAGCTTGTTTAGGGAACCAAGTCTAGTTACAATCACGAGCCATATGTCCGATTTTATGGGAATTGAAGCATTTCATTTTATTCATGAATGAGGAAGCATGAATAATTCTTGCAAAGTTTCTTCTAGGAAGCTAATGGAGCCCATTATATTTATCCTTGTGATATGCGATCTCCTCATATTTTTCTTGTACTTGAATCTTTATAAAGTCAAATTCCTTCCTTGTCTTGTCTTGGTTACCAACTTATGCTTTCTTCTTAAGTTCATCATTTATATTTTTCAACCTGTTAATATCTTCCATGGAAGCCATAAGTTTAGTTAGGAGATCATATTTAAAGTCTTCTTTGTTCTGTTCATTTTCTAGGTCTTCTTTAGCCTTGTTTTCATCTCTCTTATCTTCAGTTTCCTTGATGGGTTTTGGATTTTTTTCTTTTTTCCCATCATACTCTTGACTAGAGATAATTGTTAATGCCCCTTTTGAGTGAATATCATGAAGTTTGTCCCATATGCCTTTTTTTGATGAACATTTTTCAAAAATGGCCTTCATTGAGTTTAGTAGCCCATCCAAAGTTTCATTTTCTTCTCTTCTACTGTACTCCTTGGATTCTCCTTCCATCATGCTATAAGTAATCACCAATTCCATACTTCCATGCCTTGAGTCCTTAATGCATTCCTCATTCTTGCCTCCCATATATCAAAGTTTCCATTGAACAATGGATCCTTCGCAAATAGATTGACTTCAATTTTGATGGTTGAGGAAGACACATCTTTAGGAGGATTGGAGACTTTCTTCCTTAGATTTTCCATTTGTGTTCTTAGGATCAACCTTCAAGCTCTTAGTCTTTGAGTGAAGGTACTGGCTCTAATTCCAATTGTTGGAAATACTGAGAGGGGGGTGAATAAATATTTATTTTCAATTGCTATTTTTACCAGTTAGATCACTTATATTTACAACACAAATTATAAGAATGAATGGTTTTATTAATTTCTTATTTACAATAAATCAAGTAGAATATATGTAGGGCTCCAACCCTAGATGAAGACATTGACCTTCAATCTCAAAGGCTCCAACCTGTACTTTCAAAGAACCAAATTGGTCTTCCAAGGCTCCAACCTTGTCAATTTTGAGGCACCAACCTTAAGGGCTCCAACTCTTTATCTGGTACAAGCTCCAACCTGGTCTCTTGAGGACTCTGATCCTATAGGGCTAAAACCCTATCTTATCCAAGGCTCCAACATTGTGTTTAGGAGAACCAACTCCAAGGACACCATTCTTGTTGTCTTCTTTAATAGTGAGAGTAAATTATAATTACTTGACTATCATTAATTTTTTATTGTCTTCACTATCCACGTCATCAATGACAACCTTAATCTTTTCACGTGAAGTTGTCTCTTTTGACCTTCATCATATACATTCAAATTCTTCAATTCACATCAAGATGACATCAGTGATGCATCGTGATCTTCAAATTTCTCTACAATACTTCTTAAGGTTGAATGTCTTCAACAAAATTATTCACTGTTCTTGGTTATCCTTGACTTGACTTGTGCTTGAGCTTGCCTTCACTTCCCCAAGATGATCATTGTAATTTTTCTGGATTCTACACTATTCATCTAGAAATGAGCATCATTATTCCCGCATCACTCTGCATCACCAAATTTTCACCATACTGCATCAATGGTTCTGCACTATCACTAATGCTCTTGCACCAAGCTCCTTCAATGTTTCCTACTTCAAGACAAATATAAAATTCCACTCCAGAATATTCTTTAGAGGATTATTCTTCATGTCAACACAATGGTGCTCCAACAATGCTTCAAAAAAAAATCCTCAATAATCTTCTCACAAGAGGCACCAAATTTCCTACCAATTCCAAACAGATTATTCTCAAAAGTTGCCAAGAACTATTCGAGCTTGTTGTGAGTTACGTATGTATCTTGATATGAAAACTCCACAATTATTTGATGTGTAGACTGAGCTTAATAAACACACAGGTTTGAAGTCTTTACAAAGTGTATGTAGCAGGATTGCAAGTCCTATATCTCTCTTGCTGCAATGACAAAAAGTCTGAAGTCCTATGTATTTCACTTGTTGCAATGATATAGGTTTGAAATCATGTAGTTATCTCTCTTTATATGTCCGAGCTATAAGATCATTAGCACAGTTTGAATTTATATTTTTGTCCTCCAAAAACCACACTTTAGTCAAGGTAATAGATCAAAAATTTGACGGTTATATCCTTTGTCATGGTCAAAGTTTTGAAATTTGGTGGGAGGTTCAAAGAAATGTTCCTAACACAAAACTGAGTCTCTATTTATGACAATTTGAGGTCTACGGTCTCATTATAACAGAAAAAGTTTAACCAAAGTTTAATTAGTCAAAACTTCTTCGGTCTCCTTAAAAAACTTCTCAAAACGGTGCCATACAAATGTATTACAGATCTCCACAGGTTGTTGCCTCAATAAACCGAGCTAGAAAAATAAGGGAAATATGCCCAAAATTAAGATTTTAGTCATCCTAGGCCTCCTTGTTGTTCTGTCCTCAATCTTTTATTTTTTTACTAAGATTTCTTAATTGAAATGAGCATGAAACTATGTATCTATAGTTTTTTGCACTCGTCAAAGTGAAGGGGCACGTCTATGGAGTAGGCCGACATGAGTAGGCAAGCACAAGTCTACTGAAGGACATATTTATTTCCTTAACTTGAAAAAATCATATCTCCCAAACCACTTGGATTTTTGGGCCAAGTAATAGCTCATTGGAAAGGAAAAATTATGGTCTAAAAGATGGGATAGGTATAAAATTGAGAGGTTTCCTCTAAAATAGTAAAAACATTCTTTAATATAACTCGTCATTAATTAGTGCAAAATTTGAGGTAAGGCAAATAGGCTTCTCTTGTTAGTCTTCTTCATTGCTTTGGCTTCTTCATTGTTTAACACCTTTATCATAGGAGAATGGTAGGACATCAATAATGAGTGTATTACATAGTGGCATAGTGATATGTTATAGACATTATCATTAGGAAGGTCTCTTTCAATCATCAATCACATAAGCACGTAGTCTTCCAATATTCATCAAACACCATCATTAAGTGTGGTCATATAAGAGTATAACACCATCACAAGTATGGCTTCATTAAGTATAGTTCTTCACATAATGGGCTTGTATTTAGTGATTATATCACTAATTAGACACTTCACTACTTCTTAGGGAAAGACATCATCATCTGAAGCGAGGCATCTCAAGAATATTGACATCTCAGTAAAATACATATTAACATCAATGAAAACCTTGATTAACAATATCCCTCTTTTCCATTGATGAAAATATTCTTTCCCTTCCAACATTCTATCCCCCTTTGACATTAATGGCAAACAGGGTGCCCAAGTACTCCCCTTTTCAAGATGCTTATTTTCTTCATGAATAGTAATCCTTCACAGGTATGTTACTCCCCATGTCTTGGTGCTCTTTCTTCTGGTAATATGGTCCATGATAGATGTGTTTGTATTTATTCATGTGATGAACCAAGCGTGTTCTTGTATAAACTCCTTCAGCTTTAAGAAGGAATGTTGCCTTGTGATCGGGTAGAAGAAGTCAATATTGGAATCATGTTCTTCAATGGAGCACTCCTGAGAGATGATCTATCAAAAGATGATAGTCCATGTGTGACTGATCAAGGTTTTCATAATTCCCTTTCATGAGTAGCTTCTTGAAAGAATGATCACAATCTCCCCCTAACTGCATGCATGGTCTCCTTTTTTGGCAAAGTCTCATCATTAAACAATTGGAATATCACTTTTGTCAAGGATGTATTCATCAAATCAACAAGATTTGTTGTTGGCTAGAGTGTTCAAGAGACTTTTAGACCAAAATTTATTCCTTCTCCATACTTATGTAACTTTCTTCTCTGGCTTGATTTTCATGGTTTTAGCTTGTTTAGGGACCCAATTCAAGTTACAATCACGAGCCATATGTCCAATTTTATGGCAGTTGAAGAATTTCATTTTATTCATGAATGAGGAAGCATGAATTCTTCTTGCAAAGTTTATTCTAGGACGCTGATGGAGACCATTAAATTTATCCTTGTGATAGGCCATACAATCCTTTTCTATGTGCCCAAAATTTGTACAAGAATAACAATAACCAAAAAATATACTTTTGTACCTAGGAGATGGAGATTGTCTTGATGTACTTCCAAAATCATTTTTCCTTGGGATCCTTTGATGATATCCATTTCCTCTTGCATCCTTGATACCTTCTGCAGAGTATTGCCTTGATGTACTTCTAAGATATTTTTCCTTAAAGACCTTCGGTCAATTGTTTTGCCTCTTACATTCTTGACACCATCTTCATTTCTTCTTGGAGTATGGTTTCTTCAAATGTCATATTTCCTCTTCTTCTTTCCTTTGCTAGAACTGGGAGCATAAAAATTTCTTCCAGGCTTTCTCACATTCCTTTTGTTTGAAGAATTAGGGTTTTAATTATTCTTGCCTAAGGGTTTACTTGCATACCCAAGACCTGATTTATCAAGGGGGGATCTTTGATGACTTCGGATGTCATCTATGCTTTGAGAACTCTTCAAGTTTTTATTCAGCAAATAAATTTATTTTTAAAGAGATACAATTTCTTCTTTCAAATTTTCACAATCTTCATCTTTCATAACCAATTTCTTCCTCATTTCTACCATCATCCTTCTTACTTCATGTGTTTCGATTTTAGAGAGATGACATTTGATTTTAATAGGAAAATCTCTTCATTCTTTTCTTTTAGTTGACATGCCATATCATTTCTTTCCTTTTTTGCTTCATCGACTTGTCCTTCTATGAGTACCAAATGTCCCATCACCTTCTTAGCTCCTTGAGCTTCATTCTTTGCTTCTTCTAGTTGATATATAAGGGAGAAGACTTCTTCCTTATATTGACCAATATTTCCTTCTCTTAAGTTTTTTTTCAAGGTTTCTTGACAAATTTTCTTACCTTTTCTTTGCCTTATCCAATTGATTTTTCACATATGTGACTTCTTAATGATGCTTTCTTTTTTTTTGATGAAATTCATCCTTATGTTTGGATATCTCCTCATCTCTTACTTGTACTTAAATCTTGACAAAGTCAACTTCCTTCCTTACAGTCTTGTCTTGGTTACCAACTTGTGTTTTCTTCTTAAGTTCCTCATTTTCCTTTTTCAACCTGTTAATCTCTTCCATGGAAGCCATAAGTTTAGTTAGGAGATATTCTTCAAAGTCTTCTTTGTTCTCTTCATTTTCTAGGTCTTCTTTAGCCTTGTTGTCATGTCTCTTATCTTCAGTTTCTGGGAGAGGTTCTGATTTTTTTTTATTGTTTTCCATCATCCTCTTCACTAGAGATCATTTTCAATGCCCCTTTTGAGTGATGATCATGAATTTTGTTGCATATGCCTTTTGTTGACAGACATTTTTCAAAAATGGCCTTCATAGTGTTTGGTAGCCCATGCAAAATTTCTTTTGTTGCTCTTCTATTGTACTCCTTGGATTATCCTTCCATCATTCTATTGGTAATCTCTGATTCCCATACATAAATGCCTTCAGTATTTAACATATTACTCATTATTGCCTCCCAGATATCAAATTTTCCATTGATCAATGGATCATTCACAAATAGATTGACTTCAATTTCGATGGTTGAGGAAGACACATCTTTAGGAGGATTGGAGACTTTCTTCCTTAGCTTTTCCATTTGTGTTGTAAGGATCAACCTTCAAGCTGTTAGGCTTTGAGTGAAGGTAATTGCTCTAATTCCAATTGTTGGAAATACATGTGGGGGGGGGGGGTGTGAATCAGTATTTAATTTCAATTTCAATTTTTACTAATTAAATCACTTATATTTAGAACAAAAATTATAAGAATGAATGCTTTCATTAATATCTTATTTACAATAAATCAAGTAAAATGTATGTAGGGCTCCAACCCTAGATGAAGACATTGTTCTTCAATCTTTGAGGATCAAACCTGTATTTTACAAGCATCAACTTGGTCTTCCAAGGCTCCAATCTTGTTAATTCAGAGGCACCAACCTCACGGGCTCCAACCTGGTCTCTTGAGGACTCCAATCCTCTAGGGCTCCAACCCTATCTTATCCAAGGCTCTAACCTTGCATTTAGGAGAAACCAACTCCGACGAAACCAATCATGTTTTCTTCTTTAATAGTGAGTGTAAATTCTAGTTATTTTACGGTCATCAATTCTTCATTTTCTTCACTATCCACGTCATTAATGACAACCTTGATTTCTTCACATGAAGGTGTATTTGTTATCCTTCATCGTACCCAATAAAATTCTTCAAGTCACATCATGTTGACATCAGTTATGCATCATGATATTCAAAGTTCTCCACAATATTTCTTAAGGTTCAATGTCTTCAACAACCTTCTTCACTATTCTTGGTTTGTCCTTGACATGACTTGAGATTAAGCTTGACTTCAGTTCCTGAAGATTATCACTGTACTTTTGTCCAGATTTTGCACTATTCATCTAGAAATAAGCATGATTATTCTTGCATCACTCTTCATCACCAAATATACACCATACTGTACAAATGGTTCTGCACCACACTACACCAACACTAATGATCTTGAACCAAGCTCCTTAAATGTTTCCTGCTTCAAGACAAATATCAAAATCTTCTTGAAAATAGTCTTCAAAGGATTATTCTTCATGTCAGTAGAAGGGTGTTCCAGCAATGCTTCAAAAACAAAACCTCAATAATTTTCTCACAAGAGGCACCAAATTTCTTAACAATTCCAAATATATTGTTCTCAAAAGGTGCCAAGAATTATTTGAGCCTGATTTGAGTTACTGATGTATATTGATATGAACACTCCACAATTATTTGATGTGTAAATTGATCTTAATAAACACACAAGTATGAAGTATTTACAAAGTTTATGTAACGGGATTTCATGTCCTATATCTCTCTTGTTGCAATGAAAAAAAGTTTGAAGTCTTGTGTATTTCACTTGATGAAATGATAAAGGGTTGAAATCCTATAGTTTTCTCTCTTTATATGTCTGAGCTATCAGATCATTAGCACCGTCTGAATTTATATTTCTTTTCTCCAACAAGCACACTTTGGTCAAGGTAATAAATCACAGATCTAAGGTTTATATCCTTTTTCACTGTCAAAGTTCTGAAATTCTATGGGAGATCTGAAGCAATTTTCTTAACAGAGAACTTAGTCTCTATTTATGAAAATTTCATTTATGCAGTCTCAGTATAACATAACATATTTAACCCAAAGAATAATCATTTAATCCTTTTTTGGTCTCCCTAAAAAATTTCCCAAAACGCTGCCATACACATGTATGATAGATCTCCATGGGTTGATGCCTCAATAGACTGAGCTAGAAAAATAAGGGAAATATGCCCAAACAATAATATTTTACTCCTCCTGGGCCTTGTTGTTCTATCCTTAATCATTGAATTTTTCACTGAAATTTATTAACTGAAATAAGGACGAAACTATGTATTGATAGTGTTTTCCGCTCATCAAAGTGAAGGGGCATGTCTCTAATGTAGGTCGACATGAGTAGGATAGCACAAGTCGGCTCAAGGATAGATTTATTTCCTTAACTTGAAAAATCCATATCTCCCAAGCCGCTTGGATTTTCGGGCCAAGTAATAGGTCATTGGAAAGGAAAAATTATTCTATAAAAGATGGAATAGGTATCAAATTGAGAGGTTGCCTCTAAGATAGTAATTTTTTTTTTTAATATGACTGGTCATTAATTAGTGCAGGATTTGAGGTAGGGAAAATAGGCTTCTTCAATGTTTTGGATTTTTCATTGTTTAACACCTTCATCATAGGATCATGGTAGGACATCAACAATGAGTGTATTACATAGTGGCAAAATGATATGTTATAGGTAGTATCATTAGGAAGGTCTCTTTCAATCATCAGTCACATAATAACTTACTCTTTCAATCTTCATCAAACACCATCATTAAGTGTGTTCATATAAAATTATAACATCATCACAAGTATGGCTTCATTAAGTATAGTTCTTTACATAATGGGCTTGTACTTGGGGACTAGATCACCGATCAGACACTTGAAAACTTATTAGGGCAAGGCGTCATCATCTGGAATGAGGCATCTCAAGAATATTAACATCTTAGTCAATCCATATTGACATCAATGACAAACTTGATTAACAAAACCCTGTTATTAAACCAAATATTATAAACCCTAACATTATAAAACCCAATATTAAAAATTGTAAGATTAATATTATAAACACTAATATTAATATCAAACCATAAGACTAATATTAAACATTAATATTAATACTAAACCCTAAGACTAAAATTACAAACATTAAGCTTAATAGTACAAACCCTACGATTAGTATTATAAACTCTAGGATTAATATTATAAACCTTACTATTAATGTTACAAACCCTAAAGATCATAAACCCTAGGACTAATATGATAAACCCTAGGATTAATATTATAAGCCCTAAGATTAATATATCAAATCCTAAGTTTAATATATTAAACCCAAGGATTAAAAACCCTAAGATTAATATCAAACCCTAAGGTTAATATTACAAACCCTAAGATTAATGTTACAAACCTTAGAATTAATATTATAAAACCTAACATTAATATTATAAACATTATGATTAATATTATAAACACTAAGATTAATATTAAACCCTAATATTAATATTTTAAACCATTGAATTAATATTAAACCTTAAGACTAATATTATTTACCTTGGGATTGGAAACCCTAGGATTAATATTTTAAATGTTAGGATTAATATTATAAACCCAAGGACAATAAACCCTAATATTAATATTAAACCCTTAGACTAATATTACAAAAACTACAATTAGTAGTATAAACACTACGATTAATATTATAAACCCTAGGATTAATCTAAAACCAATATTATAAACATTAATATTAAACCGTAATTTTGAAATGTCATAATTAATATTAAACCCTAGAATAAATATTATAAACAATAAGATAATAAACACTATAATTTATATTAAAACCCATAGGATTAATATTATAAACCTTAAGATTTTAAAGCCTAGGATTAATACTATAAAATCTAATATTAATATTATAAATCCTAGAATTAATATTATAAACCCTAGGGATTATAAACCCTGGGATTAATATTATAAACCCTAAAATTAATATTAAAACCTAAGAATAATATTATAATCCCTAAGATTACTATTTTTTTAATAACTTTGGCATTAGTGAGCCTACATCATGGTCATGTCTATGAATACACACCTGAATAGAGCAGGGAATTGAACCATTGACTTAAAATATAGGAGTTCCTTAAAAACACACCTAGTTTGTCTATCCAAGACCCCATGGACATCCCTAAGATTGATATTGCAGACCCTAGGATTAATCTTATAAATATTAGGAGTATAAATCCTAGGATTAATATTATAAACCCTAGCATTATAAACCCTCATATCAATATTAAACCCAATGTTAAAAACCCCAATATTACACCCTAATTTTCAAATGTCACAATTCCCAATTAAATAAATTTCAATGTAATGTAACATTATGACAATGAGTGTCACATTGATTGCCACATTATAATAATACTTGTCACACTACGACATTGGATAGATTTTTGTATCATTCCAAGGTCACAATATTAAACTCTGATATTAAACTAAATATTATAAACCCTAACATTATAAAACCCAATATTATAAAGCCTAAGATTAATATTATAAACCCTAAGACTAATATATTAAATCCTAAGTTCAATATGCTAAACCTTAGGATTATAAACCATAAGATTAATGTTATAAACTCCAATATTATATATTCAATATTAAAACCTAATATATAAACCAAAATATTATAAATCCTAATATTAAACCCCAATTTTGCAATGTTGCAATGTGACATTGAATAAATTTCAACGTAATGTAACATCGTGACAATGATTTTTAGATTCATTATCACATTCAGATAATGTTTACCACAATGCGATGTTGGATAGATTTCTATACCATTGCAACATCACAATATAAAACCCTAATATTAAATCAAATATTATAAACCCTAATGTTAATATTATAAACCTTAAAATTATAAACACTAAGGTAGATATATTAAACTCTAAACTTAATATATTAAGCCCTAGGATTATAAAACCTAATATTATAAACCCTAAGTGTAATATTATAAACCATAACATTAATAGTAAAAACCCTAACATTAATATTAAACCCAATATTAAAACCCTAATATTACACCTTAATTTTCAAATTTCACAATGCAACATTGAATAAATTGCAATGTAATGTAACATTATGACAATGATTGTCACATTTATTGTCATATTGCAATAATTTTGATCACACTTTGACATTAGATATATTTCTTTACCATTCTAATGTCACAATATTAAACCCTAATATTAAGACAAATATTATAAACCCTTACATTATAAAATCTGATATTATAAATTGTAATATTAATATTGTAAACCCTAAGATTGATATTATATACCCAATATTTAACTCTAATAATATAAACCCTAATGCTATAAGTCCTAATATTGAACACTAATATTATAAATTTAATGTTATAAACCCTAATATTAAACCCAAATTTTGTAATGTCACAATGCGAAGTTAGATAGATTTCTGTATCATTCTTACTCGAAAATATAAAACCCTAATATTAATAAAGTATTATAAACCTTAAGATAATATTATAAAACCTCGGATTAATATTAAACTTTAGGATTATAAAAACTAATATTAACATTATACCCTAAGATTAATATTAAACTCTAGACTAATATTAAAAACCCTAAGGTTAATATTATAAAACCTAGGATTAATATTAAACTCTTGGTTCGGTATTATAAATCATAGGATTGTAAACCCTAGTATTAATATTATAAATCCTCACATTAATATTTTGAACCCTAGTATTAATATTAAACCCTATGACTAATATTATAAACTTTGGGATTCATATTATAAATGATAAGATTAGTATCCCTAATATCAAGATTAAACCCTAGTATTATAAACCTTAGGATTAATAATATAAACCCTTATATCAAACCGTAATATTATAAACCCAATATTATAAATCATAATATGAAACCCCTATTTTGTAATGATGCAATGTGACGTTGAACAAATTTAATTGTAATGTAACATTCCAACAATGATTGTGAGATTGATTGCCGCATTAAGATATTATAAAACCCAACATTATTAAAACTACAATTTAAAACCCTAATATTAATATATTAAACCCTAGGAATTTAAACCCTAAGATTAATATTATAAACCCTAGGATTAATATTATAAACTCTAGGATTAACATCAGAAACCCTATGATTAATATTACAAAACCAAATATTAAACCCTAATATTATAAGCCATATTATTAAGCCCTGATTTTGTAATGTCACAATGCAATGTTGAATAATTTTCAATGTAATTGATCATTATAGTGAGACAACATTTGTCATAATATGAAATTGGATAGACTTTTATATGGTTTCAATGTCTCAATATAAAACCCTAGCATAAAACCAAATATTACAAACCCTACCATTATAAAACCCAATATTATAAACCCTAATATTATTATTCCAAACCTTAATATTATAAACCCTAATATTAATATATTAAACTCTAAGTTTAGTATATTAAATCCTAGGGTTATAAACACTAAGATTAATACTATAAACCCTAAGAATAATATTGTAAACCATAGGATTAATATTAGACTCTAATATTATAAACTCTAAAATTAGTATATTAATATTATAAAGCCTTAACATTTTAAAACCCAATATCATAAACGTTAAGATTAATATTATAAACCCTAGATTAATATTAAACCCTAAGACTAATAAAATAGACCCTAAAATTAATATTACAAACCCTACTGCAAGATGCTAACATCATTCTTTTCCTATTGTCGAATATGGTGAAGAAAAAATATGCACTCAGCAATAACATGATTTAACATGAGCGAATTACATCTTGTATACATATTACACCATTCATTAATATATTAATTGGTATACCCCACAACGTTGCATTTTATTATGGTGAATAAATAGTAGATCTCCAACATCAATACATTAAATTATGTATAGATTGAAATATACATATTTAATTTCCTTGATAGCTACAACTATGGAACCCTAGCCAACCATCTTGGTCTTCTGAATCTTATTGTAATAGCCACATTCTATAATTCTCATGGTGTTGTTTTAATGGTCACATTCTACAAGTTTCAAGATGTTGTTCCTAACATAAAATGATTGAAAGGAAGTAGTGTAAGGACATTAATTCCCTCATGCCAATTCTTGGATCTTTAATACATCTATAATTAATACAAGAGTTTGGTATTGAACATGTCACTTCAACATGATGAAAGTAAAATTGAAATTGAGACACTAACATTTAAAAATCAAATCAAATCTAAATATTTTTGCGTTGATTCCACTGCAACTGAGTGAAATTCCACCCTTAACATTTACTTTTTCAAATTTTCCATGAAAATGAGGTGATTGTCCTAAGTTGGAGTGTAATAGTTTTCAAAGATGGTCACAATGATGATTTTCCATTCTTTCTTTTTATTTCATTCATATATGATTTTCTTATATATATATGGAGAGAGAGAGAGAGAGAGAGAGAGAGAGAGATTGAATGCTTTACCTTAAGATGAAATGGAACTAATGATTTTACCATTTATTTTTAGTGCATGTGATTACATGGAACCGATGAATTTACCTTTTCAATTCATCCTTGTTGGGGAATTTTTCCGAAATAGGCTCTTACTGGAAAACCTTTATATTCACCCTCAAAACATGTTTATCCAAAATTTTAATGCCTACCTCTTTCAGCATGCTAAGATTTTCATCTGTTGACAAACCCAGTGCACTTCCTTTATCTTCTAAGATGGGCTTTTGATTTGAATAAGAAATTTTTTAGTTCCATTTGATTGATATGGATTTTTTGAAAATAAGAGACAATTATGAAATCTCTAAGTCGACGCAATAATGAATTGTTTATAATTAATAGGTGTAGGAAAAGGACCTAGATTCTTAGAGAAATATCTTATAGTTGCAAGCCTTGGAAAATGAGAGATCCATGAATGTTCACAACAGTTGAACTCAATTGCATAATTATGTCAATTAAAGGAATTTTAGCATACTTACTTTATCATCCCCATATGCCCCAATGTGCAGTATCAGTAGCCTGGTATCCTAGTAAGTTCATAGCCTCCAAAAAGACGACTTCCCCAGCCACACCTGAAATCAAGAAGTTGAATACAAACAAAATACATATTATAACGAGTAATAAAGAGACAAATGAGAGAGATAATGTACAGAACTCCACTTCATCGATCAAAGAGTGTAATTTAAATGGTTTAATATTCTGAGTGAAATTGTAACATAATTGATAACATGGCCATCTTCGGTAGGCGAGATGTCACGTTTTGTGTTGATACAACCTCCTTGCATGAGGAGAGATAAATTTAATATTTTTATTCCTATTAAAATCCTTTTAATGCACAATATGGAATGGGTAAGTGAAATTACAACCCTCCATGATTTATAACACAAAGAATATTCCATTATCATGAAATCTTGTTAATTCATTTAAGAAAAAAAAAATAAAAAAATCTAGAAGCCCACATCCATAAGTTGAAATAGGTACGCCTATTGGTCTAATTATTAGATGAAAAATAAATACACAAATAATGATGAATTAATCACATTTAATAGTTAAAATTTTAGTGATAGAAATTTTGAGGATATTTTGTAAACATATTTAAATTGGTTTTTAAAATAAAATAATATTGTTTAATGTTTCCACGAGGAATTTTAATTGGTCATCATTGTGATATGAATTATTTGTGAAGTATGTGGTCCAAGGCTCAAATCCCTATAAGTAGCCACGTATTTCATGTATTTGGATGTGCATGGGTTCACCTAGACGTATAGTGGTAACAATCGGAATCAACCTCGTGTCACATGAGTACGAGCCTGACCCATTTGTGACTCCTCTTTATACAAAATAATAATAATACTAATTAATAGAATGGAAAATTAACCATCAAGGCCCTAGAGAATTAAAATAGTTTTAGGAACCTCGTGATCTGAGTTGTAACACCCTCCTCCCACATCTACCCAAGTAACTATCCAACCGAGGTAAACATGTGACGAAGAGTTACTATGATATGATTCAACTCCCTGGGTATTAGTTAAGGAACTGGAACCGACGAAACAAAACTAACCTGGCCTTCTACACATGCTAGAGAACTTGGAGGAGTCACCCAACCCTTCCAGGTGACCAGCCCCTTAGAAAACCTAACATTTTACTAACATGACATGTGCATGCATGTGACTTGTGTTAGAGTCGGTCTTGTCAGTCCTCCGTCAGAGATCATTTCACTTTCTGCATTTTATTTTTAGGTGTCTCGCTCGATTCACTCAATTGCATTTCGCTAGGGGCATGCCATTTACTGACGGAAGGGCTTGGTTTTCTCTTTTTACTCCTCATGCCTTGTCCTGCTGGCTCAGCTCTGTTCATTAAGTCAGTCTTGAAATCATTTACAGTATTTTTTTTGTCGCTTGATAAGCAAAAATTCAAATTTAGTCATTAGGTCCAGGGTTCACAAATTGTTGTTCTCAAAGTGTTCAATAATGCCTGCAGGCCAAAGGGGGCTTTAATAAGTTTTCATTTCGAGATTCTCATCACTCATAATGCTCATGGATGTTTCTTCTTCGAAACTCTGTTTTGAAGAAGAAATCATTAAATTTATTTTTAAAATATGTAATTATTCAAAATTTCCAGTTGAAGATGTTCACATGCAGCCTCGCCATGATCCTTTGTCGAATCCAACATCAATCATTCCTGCAAAAATAGCCAAAGGAGCCATCATTTAAGTCAGAAAGTCAGAACTCACATTTGAAGAGTTCAAAGTGCCAATGTCAAATGTTATAAAATGGGTTCTCAATTATGTAAGGAAAATCCATTATTTTTACAACCTATCTACATGCCAAAGACATCATAGAAGTTGAGTTTAAATGTGGAGTAATGAAATCATGAGTTTGGAGCCGAAACTAGGTATTAGAGTGTGCGCGGTGCATTGGGAGCAGGCGCGACGCGGCGCATTGGGCGCTCCTCCGCAGTGCAAATTAACACTGGCGCGGCGCACTGGGAGTGCGCGCGGCACACAGGTCTAGAACATTAGTTTTTGACATTTGGTTCTACAAAAGCTCAAATAAACTCAATCTTTTATGCTTTAAATGGGTTTGTGCAAAAAATGTAAGTGCAGCATTCTATTAAAGAGCTCACTCTGGTGCGGTTATCGTATCAATAGAATTTGCCTCCTATGGAAGAGTTTTACTATCAGTATCAGCTGAATTGGCCCCAGGAGTTGATCCAATTTCTTGTGAAAGCGATTGGAAAGATTGGGAGATATCTATTTTTGCTCACAATGGTCTTAATTTTTCGATCCTACTCCAATCGATGATCAGAATATCTCGTGGAAGACGATGGCACCTAAATCTTTCTATGGAATCAGTTTTGGACTTCATATGTATGTTGTGAATATTTAAAGGGAGAAAACGAAGTTTGTTATGGCGGAACTCTATTTCCTCAAAGGAAAGATTCAAAATCATTTTTATTAAAAGTTAGCTTTCATTCAAAAGGTAAAAGGGAAAATGAAAAGTTAAAGACCGGAAACCTAAATTTTAAACGGAGAATATCTACCACAACAGAGATAAGAACGGGAGCCTATTTTTTTTAGTCACGATTTGATGGGATCCACGCTTTGTTTTTTCATTGGCCATCAGAAATTTGCAAGTGGAAAATGTAACATTGTTCTGTTTTTAGAACGAATGGATGACTCTCTCTCTATTTCTGTAATTTCAGTTGAAACAACGCCCTTGTTTTTGGGTCGATCTGTTTTCTCCTAGCAGAGTTTATTTATTGTAGTGAAAATCATTTGTAGAGAGGAGTTTTTGGGAAATGTGTGGAGGAATAACTCAGCGTTTGGCTGTACAGTTTTGACATAGTTTTAATGACAAGATATAGCTCTAATTCATGAGATTCATGTGGTACGATGTTTGGCATATGTTTCTTCTCTGTTTCATATGTTTCTCATTATGTTTATTGTTCATTCATAATCATTTCCTATTGAATGTTTTTAAGTAGAAAGGTAGAATCCAATTTATTGCTCTACCTTGGGAAAGTATTCATTTTCTGTGTATCTTCTTCTGTCTAAAAAGGATTCATGTATTCATGCCCCTTTCAGCTTCTTAATATTCTTTACACTCCATATTATTTCATTTTGATTGCTAAACTTCCTGCCTGTCTTGCCTCACGAAATAATCTGTGTCTTTGATTTAATCTCTCTGCTCATGTTGTTCCTTGGTCCCATACAACCCAGAAAACCCAGCCTAAAAAATCAAAATACTTCTTTCCTATTTATTTAGTAGCCTAAAATCAACATTCATTATAGGTCATCTCAGGCCCTATTGGATATCTTTTGCCGAGATAGACCCGGAGAGAGCCCTCTCCTGTCCTCGTAGGGCTAGCTACGAGGCTGAGCTTGGTTTGATGTTACCTTGAGTCCTGCTTTCCTTCAACCTAAGGCAGATTCGAGCACTAACAACTTGGACCCTCCAGTTACTCCCACAACAAGGCATGTTCATGACTGGGGACTTTTCCAGATATTTTTGTGCCAATGACTCTAGATTCTCTACCACTTTTTCAAGGCCATGACTCAAGCCACTTCCCATAACTCCATGAAACTTCCAAAAATGAAAATTAGCATCGAAACAATGATACAATGAAAATAATTAAACAAGGAATTGATTGGAACCTATTGACGGGGGAAAATGCCTTAATAACAATGAAGGGATCTCCCCGGTATAAAGTCCCAACTAGACTCTAGACTGTTTGTGATAGAGATCCCGTCCAGGGTGTAGGTCTAGCTATCGTTGAATATGCCTTTCTCGAGTGGAGGTGTATCTTGAGAACAAGAGGATGCATGGCTACTTTAATGATACAAAGCAAATGGTCGATGGGCTCTCCTAAAAACGAAACATTATAAATAGAAAAGCAAGATTCAAAGCTTGAAACCAAAAGGAATTATTGTTAGCAACACATCATTAGGATCATGCTCATACAAAGGCTTATTTGACTAGAAGAAAATTTTCACTATGGTTGAAACACCCTTGAATTCCTTAAGCGCGTTTCCAAAATATTAAGGAAACATCAACAACTAAGTTATTGAAACATCCTTGTGCTAAACATCCACATATCATTAATACATCCAAAGAGTTTAAACGTCTAAATGATGCATGAATAGAAACATAGATTAATCAGTTATAAAATATAGAAGATATATAAAGACACAATATTCATAATGTTAACACACATGAGTTTCCATTAGATCCAATAATGGAGTCAAAAAATTGGTTTGTATTCATTCTCGAAATCATGCATTTAATGTTGTGTTAGTTTCAATATTTTCATACTTATACCAGGGATCAAAACACATTTGCATGTGCATCTTAGGTGTCCCATTCTGAATAAATTTTTCATCATTCCATTAGGGCATGACATAAAATTGTTTTTCTCATGGTTGTCTTTGTCAAATAAATTTTTTCCCCCTCAGAAGATCATATTGGCTGACTCATTCTCATGATTCCTTGAGCATAATAACACATGTCGAAATGCTCTATTTTCTTGGAAGTCTTTCATTCAAAGGTCAGGTAAAAAAACAGTCTCAATAGGTCATTAGGGTTTTTCATTTCTCAATTTCATTCCTTCATTTAGATGAGGTCAGCATATATATGAGAGGAACTGAATAAGATCATCATGATGTATTTATTATACTTTCAAAGTTGTATTTTAGTATAATTAACTTTATATCAAAATGTCATTTTCATAGAAAAGTCAAATTTGTAATTTATTTCATTTTTTCCAAATGTAATTTTATGTTTTCAAATGTAATAAATTTAAATCTTGAGCTGTCAAAGTGAAATCATGTTCAGCCAAAGCGAGCAAAGAGAGCTAAACTCCATGTTGATCAACTTGCCGTGCCAAAAGTCAAAAAATTAAAAGAGTATCAGTGCCAAAGGAAAAGTGAACATTAGGAAAATAGGTGATTCAAAATGAAATTTTAAATCCACTAAAGCTGTAAAGCCTATCAAGAATTTCAAAACAAGTCATTGTTTCCATCTAGCCTTCAATATTTTTTAGCAAGAGAGAAATTATGAGTTTACTAAGCAATTGGGGCCAAAATTTCAAGGCGTTGCATGTTCATCCTAGTGTTGCGTGTTTACCCAGCTATGTTGTGCGTTTACCCAGAAATCTCAGAGTAATTAACACAGGCGCTGCGCATTTGGATATTGGCACCGCACGTTCTTCCCGACGTTGCGCTCTTACCCAGAAACACTACGTGTTTACGCAGTGGTAGTTTTGAAGGTTTTCACCACTTCCATCCAGCTCTGGATCCTCATAAATTTCTCCAAGGAGTTTTTGATCAGTAAGTGGACATAAAATACCTCTCTTTTCACATGTTTGTTGTTCCTTTAAAGAGTTGAAAGTGTCATAGCTTATGAAACCCTATTTTTAGTTCATTATGATTTTTCATACATCACATCTTTGTTCACCTCCCTAAACCCATATCATTCATGAGCATGGTTAATCCCTAGGGTTTTCATTAACCTATGTTTTCTATTTACACTCATTTCCTTCTTCCATCTAAGCTAGCCATCTCATCTCCTTCTCCCTTCATCTCATTCCAATTTTTACCCTAGGGTTTCCTAAGTCAAAATTCAAATATGTCTAAAGCAGAAAATAGAGGTGCTGGCGAGGCACAAATACCAAGGATAAATGACCACAAAGGAGGGAAAATTAATAGTTTTGAACAAATAAATACAAGGTAACTCATGGCATCTCCTCTCACACTGTCTTGTTTTTCAGCATGTTGGTTTTTTTGAGTTTTGTGAGAGGGTGAAACAGATTCAATATCATTCTGAGTTGACAAGGTTATTCATCACAAACCTTCATGATAAGCAGGTCACTCTTGCTAGGGTTACTTTTGATATGTCTACTAATGCCATTTCAGCTTCTACAGGGATCCCTAATGTGGCAGAGAGATGGTTTAAACAAGAAAACCTTGATCTAAGCTATTATGAACCATACCTCAAACCTAGATACAAGGATGACAAGAAGTCAATTTTCCATTTCTCTCCTCTCCTTGACCAATATGTCCCCATGATGAAAATAATGATGAAGTACTTCACTTGTGAGGGGAGGTTTTCTCGACTCTACCCATACCATATCCAACTCCTCATATGCTTCACTAGATTCAGAATGCTTCACATACCTTACTATCTCTTCCGCGGAATTGACAAGATGAAATTCATTGTGCAAAAGAGGGATTACAATCATCAAATGTAGAGTCTTTTCCATCACCCCGTCATTAAGATGTTGGTCATGCATCAGCTGGAGCAAAAGAATATCCCATGGGACACTTTCATTGCAATTGAAGTTTTCACTACCCCACCTAGTCATCATGAGTAGAATATACCTTCATCATCTCATCCTCCCATATCCACTTCTCCATCTTATCTTGCTGCTCATACATTACCACCTAGTCAGATTCATTCACCTCATGTTGATCCTTTTCCTTCACCTTTCTATAACCCTTCATCATCCCATCATGATACTGGAGCATCAAGTAGTGAAAGGGACATTGAGGAAACTTGAGCTAATGTGATTGATGTTGAGCCATTTCCCAAGACTTATCAGAGAGGCCAAAGGCACATGTTTTCTTCACATGGTGTGAAAGGGGTCATGCTTTCTTCATTAGCAAAACAAGTAGACAAAGGTAAGGAAAAGGCTACAGAGACTATCATTGATGAGCAAGAGGACAAACATGAAACTGAGCAGGAGTTTCAGTTGATTGAAATTCATGATGAGGATGAGGATAGAGTCACTAGTGTAGTGATCAGAAGCAAGGAAGCAAAGATTAGTGAGCTTCAAGCTAATATTGACATAGCATAATATGTGATTGACTTTCTTGAGCAGGAAAATCAGTAGCTGAAGACCAAGAAGATCATCACTAAGGTCAGGAACATCAAAGCTCAAAAAGAGGCAGGGAAGGCTAAGGCCTTGTTGGAGGAGACCTTGGGCAGATTTGGTGAGATTGATGATGAGGAGGATCATCCTCCTAGACAGAGACCAAAGAAAATAGGTCTTAAGAGAGCTCTAACCCATGAGAGACATAAAGAGGCTGAGTTGGCAGAGCAACTCACTCCAAGTGAGCTGCTTGCCCCTGAGATTAGCAGAGATAGAGAGTCATGTCTTGATAGAGGCAAATTGAATTTGGAGGGCTTGCTGGAGAAGGCCAAAAGGGACAATTATATTTAGTGGAATATGGCAAAGAATTATGCCATGAGAAACAAGATTTCAAGGGCCAAGCTCAAACGAGCCCATGCAAAGATTCAAGCCTTGACCGAGAAAAAGGAGAAGGGGAAGTTAGACATACTTTCTGAGGTGTCTCTCCATACCTCTAACCCTTAATCAAAAATTAAACTCACAATTTTGAAAAAATTTGGCACATTTGGCACTGTGGTGCAATTTTGAGTTTTTGGGCAATTTTGACAAAAACAGAAATTTTGCGAAATGCGCAGCGCCACTGGCGCTGTGCTCTTTTTTGGGACATCCAATTGCAAAATGGCCACAACCATCATGTTCAGAATGATGAGGATATTAACTCCAGCGATTTTTAGAAGATTTGGAGGAGAACTGGTCCTTGAAAAAAGAAAAAAAAACCACCGAAAAAACATGTTTATGCCCTTGTTTTTTCCTTGGCACTTCGCATTTACCAATCTTTGCAGAAAAGGTTTTTGACAGGGAAGATGGACACCATTTTGGAAACTAGAGTCATATTTGGAGACTAGACTGAGAGATATTTCCAATGAGTTATCATGGATCTTATTTTGACATTGGGAAGGCCTCCAAACGTTGCCTACAAGACATGCTATTTTTTCTGTCATGATGTTGCGCGTTTAGCAGGAAAATGCAGATTTCATCATCTTCAGCGAAATTTTGACTTTTTGACTTTTTACTCGGGAAAATGAGAAAATCACTGATGTAAATGGTCATGGTGAATTTAAATGTCATTTTTTGACTTCTATCCAGGGTAGATACATTATATAAGTCCTCTAGAGGTCAAATGAATCAATTTCCTCTCTTTTAGAGGCAAATTGTTGAGTTTTCCTAGTCTTCAGATTCTTGTTTGGGAGTAGGTGAAACTTATCCCTATCTCAGGGATTCGACTCCCTGAGGCTAGGGAGAGTGGTTTTGAGGTCTATTTGATGTATTCTCTTAGTGATTGTAATGGTTGGATTCACTTGGAGCTTTGGCATCTCAAGAGATATATTTGTATCAGTTTGGCTTTGGACATTAATAGAAATTTGAAAGGCAGAATTCATGTTTCATGATCTGTTTTGGGAAATTTAGCATAATTTGTTTATTTTCTTTAGTTTAGGGATAATTCATCTTATATGTTCTTCCTAACTCTTCACCAGTCTCTTCACCTTACCATAATCAGCTTTTGATGTCAAGCCTTCTACCTATCTTGCCCCTTAGAACCCCTGCAAATTTTGACCTAATTTCCTTGCCCTAACTATTTGATTCCTCTTGATCCATCAAACCCTACAAAATCAAAACAAAAAAAATCTTGAGACTATACCTAGACTAATATCTTTTTCCTCAGTCACCTAGATTGTGATCTATATGGAGAGAGCCCTCTCCTGGCCTAGTAGGGCTAGCTACTTGGCTAAGCGTGGTTTGAGGTTACCTCGAGATTGCCTCTCTCAGTACGAGGTTCAATCTGAGTGATAACATTTTTGCGACTCCATTGGGGAAGAAAAATTAAGATCAAATCAACCCCAGTAATAAATTTTCATTGAAATTCTTAAACTTGTGCATGATAAGTTTAGGATTTATTCAAAGGCTAAATTGAAAATTTTGTAGAGTGCATATTTGTTGTTGAAATTCGACATACTGGCTTCCCGAAGATATACCAGATCCAACCCCAATCTGAATCCTCCCACCATTGTTAGTTATCCTCAGAACATTAGAAGAAAAGTTAAAGCTATTGTTAAGACTTCTAGCTCAGTTGGAAATCAATCAGAAGGAAGTTCTATTCCCATAGCTCATTCATTTCCCGAAGGGTTAGAAAACTTGCAAGACATTGAATTTGATGTAAAATTTGAGAAAATTTTATTCCAAAGTAAATCCTTGAGTTGGATTGACGAAACAGTTATTGATTCCTCCATTTCCTTCCACAATCCTGTTGAAGATCAGTTTTCACACTCTCCATTAGGGTTTCAATCAGGGTTAGAGTCAGGAACACAACTTTTAAAGGTTCTTAAAGATCTACAAAAATATTCTTCACAAGTAAATTCTTCCATCACTTCATCTACTGTTACTCATAACATCCCTCTTCCCCCTCCTTCTTCATCTTCTATTCACACTACTCAGTTAGGGACAAGTCTTCCTTTGATTACATCAGGCGTCCAAATCCCTATTATAAACCCTGTTATAAATCCTCCACCTCTAGTCATCATGGTTGCAAGATATTCCCCCCTTGTTCTCCCTCATATCTCGAGTGCTATGCTCGCAGATTATCAAATTAAAATCCCTTTATTTGACAATACTCAGCCTATGACAACTCAAAAACATGTAGATAAGATGAATGAATTCTTTTACCTTCATGAAATTGATATAGAGGATGTGAAGATGAGATTGTTTTCACAAAGTCTGGGATGGGAAGTAAGAAAATGGTTCAGAGCTCTACTAGTAGCCACTATTGACACCTTAGAAGTTTTGCATTCAGTTTGTAGAAATATGGGAAGAAAATAAGAATCCCCTTCAAATCATGTCTGAATATGAGAACGTCAAAATTAATGTTGGTGAGTCTGTTCAAGATTGTTGCATGGTATTTAATGCAGTGTACAATGCTCTTCCTGCACATATGAAACCATTGGAGGGTATGCTTTTGGTCAAGTTCTCAGATGGATTTGATGCTGATATGGCATATCAGTTGCGTGAACGTGATCCTAAAACTTTAGCAGATATGAAAAAGAATGGCGTAAGTGCGGAATCTAATTTTTTGGCCAAAAGAGCAAGGATGAGATCTGAAAATAGGGTGACTATCAAACAGGAGACATCCACTTCCGAGGCAAAAATGGATTCATTACTCTGAAATGTAGAGATAATGGTTTACCAATTATTTATTTCAAACAGACCGGAACCACAGATCCAGAATCCAATTTTCAGAGGGCAGCAGCCTCAGTTTAGAATTAATTAGAGAGAGCAGAAAGCACCTGACCAAACAACACAACAACAACAACGCATTAAGACCCTGTTACAGCAGAGCGTTACATGTAGATCAGAATCATAGCAACATCAATAAAAAATAAAAAATCTCAACTACTGAAGAGAAAGGCACTCGGAAAAAGGATATAAGGGATCAAAATGATAGAAGAGATCATGTTCTCAAAGAGGTGGATAAAGTCACAACTTTTAATTTAGAAAATGAAATAGATAAATTGAAAGTGTCCATTCCTTTGACATAAATAGTAAAGAATATTCATTACAAACATCATGTGTCTAAAATTTTGCTAGTTTATCTTGTGTTACATATGGTTAATGTTGAAGATGACCACCCTGAGCTCATTTTCGGTCCAGCTATAGATGGTCAATTAGAAGAGATTGAAGTTCCTCCTTTTTATTTGAGCCTAAGATTGTATGAGTACATACTTCATAATGCTATGCTTGATTCCGAGGCCTCTCACAATTTGATGCCTAAGGCTATTATGGAAAATATGGGCATGGATATCACCCAAACTTATCATGAGTTGTATTCATTTGATTCTGGTTAAGTTCACGACATTGGTCTCATTAAAGATTCAGTGGTTTCCTTGGATAAAATCCTAGCCAAGAATGTTTTGATGGATGTGGTGGTGGCTGATATACCACCTCATTTTGGCATGCTACTGTCTATATCATGGGGAGCTAAGCTCAAAGGTACTTTACAACTTGACTTCTCTTATGCTACTATTCCTATTTTTGGGAAATTGAGGAAATTGTACTGGGAAAAGAAAATTAAATATATGATAACTAGTAAGGAGAAGCCTATCAATCATCTAATACAAGTTGTACATACAGATCTATAATCTTTTATTTTGTATAATGATGGTGATTTTAATGATGTAAATAATCAGCTAGTAGTAGTAGAAGATGTGCCAGAAGTTTCAGAAAGCTTCGGAGAAAATCTTGATAAAGAGAAAGAAATGCTGCCTTCTTCAGTGGTACCTTCTTCCGAAAAGCCTCTTGAAGAATAGAAAATCAGTGCAGAACAAGAAAATGAAGTGACTGGCCAAAGTAAATCAGAACCAAAAGTTGAGTTTCAACATATAGAAGATGAAGAGGGCCTATGGAGCATGGATTTCAAAGGTGCTTTGGGTAAAGAAGGTGCAGGTATTGGTATTTGGATATGAAGTCTTGTTTGTAAATCTGGTGGAATTCCAAGTAATGTTAGAGAATTCTCTTATAATTTGGCTTTTGAATATTCTAATAATGAGGTAGAATATGAAGCATTCATCACAGGTCTCAAAATTTTGAATAAAATTGGTTCAAAAAGAATTTTTGTTTATGGTGATTCTGAGCTTGTCGTAAAGTAGGTGAAAGGAGAATTTCAATAGAAATGAAATATTGGATGTATTAAACATGTTTCCTGAGTATACATTAACATCAGTGCCAAGAACTCAGAACATCATTGCAGATTCACTTGCTGTGGTGGCAAGTAATCTCAAAATTTTGATGAACTCTAGTAAGAAATTTGAAATTCATGTCAAACATAGACCTTGTGTTCCAGATAATCTAAGACACTGGAAATTTTTTTGGAATGAAAAATAATTTAATAGATTTTTGCAGAATGAAGGAAAATTCAAAGATGCTTTTATTGATGATGTTTTTGATGTTGATGATCAAGACATAGAAGCCAATCAGACGAATTTTTTGCAGCTGAAAGACAATATCATTCCTAGAGGTCTGACACCTTTAGAAGATCTGTTCGATTAGGATGATGTGGCTAGAAAACCAACATTGACTCCTATAGAAAAGGGTGTGGAAGATGTAAACATTGGAACATCAGGTAAGCCCAATATGGTTAAGTTATCTAAGACATTGTCTCCCGAGGCGAAAGATCTAATACTCACACTGAAAACTCTAATACATAACCAAAACTACTTTGTTTAACTTGCAATTCATGGAGAACAATTTGCACACTTAATTATATCAGTTTGGATACTCTACATAGTGTTACAAATATTTCCATTTAGATCAAGTTGGTATCGGAGCTAGAGTTTTACTCTGCATTTTTTCTTGTGCAAAGATATATTTGACAGTTTGCAAGGTTTTGATGCTTACTAGGCTTAAGCTCAAGAGAGGAGGAGGAAAATTGGTTAGAGCTCAAAGTAATATTCAACCAAGGAGGGCCATAGTGCCATTATCTCCACCTTAGATTTCACCTCCAAGAGAAGTATAAGAAGCCATAAGCATGTCTTCAAGAGGAGAATTTCTTGACGACATTGATCCCAAAGAAGAAGAACGGGTGTTCAGAAAGGAATTCCTAGACATGACTGAGATGGTGAGGATACTCTACCAAGAAAGGAATGAAAGGCTTGTAGGAGAAGGGTTTAAGCATCACAAGGAAGGAGAGGGATCTTCAGGAGGAAAGAAAAGTGAATATAAGTCAAAGAAAGTACATGCAGGAAATGGTGATCCACCATCCCCATCTTCATCTGCTTCCTCTACATCGTCATCCTCAACTTCAGTGAATCAATCTCACAAGTCCAAGAACACTGGTAAAAGTACATTTTTAAATCTTGATGTTAAGTTTGAGTTGCCTATATTTAATGGTGAAGTCAATGCAAAAAAACTTGACAATTGGATAAGACAGTTGGAAGTTTACTTGAGGGTACAAAACCTTCATGATGACGACACCAAGATTCAGTTAGCCTCTTTGAGAATGGATGGTGCAGCATTGGTTTTGTGGGAAGCCAAAAACAAGGAGGATATTAGAAAACATGGTAATATCACTTTATCATGGGCTGATTTTATTACTGCAATTAAGCAACAATTTTATCCATTAGCTCATTTACAAAAGGCTATCATGAATTGGAAAAATTTTAGACAACTTAAGGGACAAAATGTACAAGAGTACATGCAAGAGTTTAGGAGAAGAACACTCTTATTAGGGGTAGAATTACAAATTCAAGGCACTTTGCTGAAATATATAGGTGGTTTGCATAGCTACCTTAGACATACTATCATTATGTTCAATCCTACTAATCTAGATGAGGTTTGTGTCCAAGCCATGCATTTAGAGGCTAGAGGGAAACATATTTTTGATGAAGGTAGAAACAAACCTTTTAAGGGGAAAAAAAAAGATAAAACCTCAAAAGGAAAAGGAAAAAGGAATTCATCTGTCAAAAAGGAGGGTGAGAAAGTGATATGAAAACACTATTCAAGAGAAGGCCATGAAGAGAAAAACTGTTGGAAACTTCATCCTGAAAAAAGAACTCAGTTTAACAAAAACAAAGAGAAGAAGAAAATTGTAGCTACTACAACTACACAACAAGACTTAGGTGATGATTTAGGTGACGAAACTAAAATTACAACCATGGGTTTGAAGAATATGAAGGGGAAAGAAACTAAAACTAAACCAAGTACTAGAGCTTCAAACTATCATGTACAAGCTCCAAATGAGGAAGAAAGAATTGAATTGTTCCATGTGAGGGTAATCTCAAAACATACAAAAATTGACACAATGTTTGACAGTGGGTCACAAGCGAATCTTATATCAAAAGACTTATTCAAAAAACTAAAACTTGAGACCATTCCACATCCAAAGCCATATCCACTTGGCTGGATTTGCAAGGGTGCAAACTTACAGGTTTCAAAGAATTGCATATTGTGCTTTGCAATTACTGCACATTTCATTGACACAGTTGAACTTGATGTAGTTCCTCTTGATATATCAGGAATTGTTTTGGGAAGTCCTTATTTATATGACAAGAAAGTGATATTCCATCGCCATGAGAACAAGTATCATCTATTCATATATGACAAGGAGTTTATTATCAGATCACATCACAAAAAGACAAATATAGCGATGGTAAATGCAAGACAGGTAAAAAGGCTAGTGATTTTTAGTAAGAGTTTTGTACTTCTTATGGTTAAGCCTAAGGTTGATGTGAATCATGAGTTATTTGAAAATTGTGATTCCAAGTTAAATTCAGATTTATATGATGTAGTTGATGCACATCATGAGATGTTTCAGGAGCCAACAGGTTTGCCTCCTAAAAGGGAGATTCAACATGGAATACAGTGGCAACAAGATTGTTCTTTTCCAAACATAGGGATGTACCACATGTCTATGATGGAGAATGATTATTAGTTGCATAATAATTTTCTATTTCATATGGGAAAGTTATGCATACCATAGGGAGAGAGACTAAGTGTCATGAGAGAAGCTCATTCTTCTCTTATTGCTGGACATTTCGGGGTAAGAAAAACAATGGAACATTTACAGAGGTATTGTTATTGGCCTCACATGGTAGATAGTGTTTCACGTTTCATTAGACGTTGTTCATTATGTGCTACAAGAAAGCCTAGCAATAGGAAGCTTGGTTTATATACGCCATTACCGGTACCTTCTAGACCATGGGAAAGTATTTCTATGGATTTTTTTGGAGGTCTACCAATGTCTAGAAAGAAGCATGATTATCTTTATGTAGTAGTTGATAGATTCAGCAAGATGTGTATTATTATGCAATGTAAGAAATCTATAATTGCAAATTTATATTTTCAACATGTTTGGGTTCATTATGGCTTGCTTACTTTTATTGTTAGTGACAGAGATTCCAGATTTGTTGGGAATTTTTGGTCCAATTTATGGAAGATGATGGACACTAAGTTGAAAAAGAGTACTACTTTCCATCCACAAACAGAGATAGTGAACAGAACCATTGTACATATTTTGAGAGGTTATTGTAGCAAGCATCCCAATATTTGGGATGTGCATTTGCATTACATTCAACATGCTTACAATCGGGCCAAGCACTCTTCTACAAATACTTCACTTTTTGAAACTTGTTTTGGGTATTTTCCTAAGTCACCTTTAGATTTGATTCTTGAGAAGGATGTTGCCATTGATGGGCATAGTGGCATTGACAAAGCTCGCATGCTCATTGAAATAATTCAGCTCATACATCAGCAGGTTCAATAACAGCTTGAAAAGAGTCAAGGAAAGTACAAGGAGAGACATGACAAACATAGAGTTGATCATAGATTTCAAGAAGGTGATGAGGTATGGCTGCATATTAGCAAAGAAAGAATGCAAGGAGAAGGTAAAAAGTTGAAGCCTATTCATTATGGTCCATTCAAGATTATTAAACAAGTTGGAAATAATGCTTTTCAACTAGATTTGCCTTCATATATGCAAATGTATTTCGTCGTGAATGTGGAAAATTTACGTTTGTATGAGCCTCCTTTGATTGCTGATCAAGGGAGTGACATTCAACTGCCATCCATAGAATATTTATCGCCATAATATTTGTATGAGCTTAAAGAGGATACTATCCTTGACAGAAGGACACACACTTCTAAGAGGGGAAGTGTCGATTATCTTCGGATTGGTCTTAAAGGCAGCAAACCGAGTAAGGAAAAATGGATGGAGGTGGAAAAGGTGAGGGGTCTGTACCCTCATCTTTTGAACAGGTAATTGAAGAATTTTGGCGTCCAAAAGCTTCCCAACGGGGAGGTGTGATCAAGAGATCATGTCCAAGTTAAGAAAATTTCTAAGAAATGGAAGTGCTCAAAAATGGTTTCAATCTGAATGACCGGAAAGGTCTCATCACTTTGATTCTAGAGCCATGAATGGTTCTCAAAACTGAGGTCGTATGCGAAAGTTATTGATGTTTGAAATCTATAGTAAACTCCAAAATTCATTTGACCAAATTTGACTTTTTGAATTTGGAAAAAATGTTTAAAAAGTATATTCTGGGAATATTCCTCAGAATATTCCCTAGAATATTCCTTGGAGGGAAAATAAAATGTTTACAAGTGGAAGAATTGTATTTGAAGATGGTTTGACCATAATGCACCGGACCAATGGTAGGCCGCCACATGGCAGGCCCGAAGGCCACCACGTGGCCCAGGAACTACGTTATAAAATTTAATGGAGGCTCGTGGATTCGAACACGTAACCTCTCGTTTGCAAATCCAACACCCGACCGACCCACCTGTGGGTTGGTTCTTAACTATAAAGGGTCGCAATTACTATTTGAATTTTAAACAAAGTTTGGTTGGCAGTAAATGGGGGCTAGCCCCTAAGGGCTAGCCCCCACACTTCACTTGACTAGTAGATGGGAACCAAGGGGCTAGTAGCAGCGAATAATTGGCAACTGTTTTGGCAGTGGTTACGGCACATGTGACCATGTCACAAAAAATTAAATGTCATGTTGAGACAGTTATGAGCCACGGTTATGGAATAGCTTCCCCGACGGTTAGGGAGACGGTCACATGTGACCCCACCCCACTTAACACTAAATGCAACTTCAAACAATTTCTGCCATTTTGGCACATTCCACTTATTTTGGGGATTCCACCAGTTTGGTGTTTTTAACTGGAGTTCCTCTAGTTTTGGAGGAGGATTTTGGGGGGCACTGAGCAAACATTTGTTTTTTCCATAGCTTTCTCAATTTTCGACCAAACAAGTTTCAAAAATAGTAAATTTTCGGTTTCTTGAGCATTTTGAGTAGTTTGGAGAAGGTTTTAGGTCAAATAGAGGTGATCTAACAACTTTTTCTTAGAGGAAGATGAAGGAGCCATTAAGGCCATCATGGAGAAGGCAGTGTATTGGGCTATATTTACCTTTTTAGTGTAAATGAAAAGCCATTTCTAGATATTTTATATCTTCTGAAGCTGAATTTACAGTTGGTTTTGCCTATTGAGGCATATTTTTACCTCTACAACCATTTTGAGCAAATTAATAGAGCAAGGACATGCCATTGGGGAGCCTTGGACCGACAAATGTAGCCCATGAGGGGTGAACTGCCTCAACAATTTGCTGTGTATTGTGCTGGTGAATTTTACTTGCTATGTATTTCTGTTGTACTATGTTAAACAGTAAAATTACTTAACTAATTCTCACACTGAAAACTCAAATACATAACCAAAACTACTTTGTTTAACCTGCAATTCATGGAGAACACTTTGCACACTTAATTATATCAGTGTGGATACTTTTCATAGCGTTACAAATATTTCCATTCAAATCACCTCCTAATCCAAAAAACCCTACAAAATAAAAATAAAAACCCTGAGCTACTATACCTAGCCTAAGATCTTCTTTCCTCAGTCATCTAGACTATGATATATATGAAGAGAGCCCTCTCCTGGCCTAGTAGGGCTAGCTACTTGGTTAAGCATGGTTTTAGGTTACCTCAGGATTGACTCTGTCAGCCTAAGGTTCAATCTAAGTGATAACATGTTTTACAATTATCTCTCCTCTTTGTGGAGTCCCAAAAAAGGTCCTTGACATTATTTCCCGAGGGACTACTTATAGAACCAAAAATGACCCTTGGGTTTCCTTGCCCTTTTAGCTTCCCAACTGTTGGCATGGTTTGTGACCTGGGGATATTTGAGACCTGTGACCTGGTACCATTCATGACCTGCGACCTGATTGTGTCTGCTACCTCTGAAATCATCTCCTTTCAAGGGAGAAGCTGTGTGATGGAAAGAAATTGGGTTTATACCTATAGCTGCTCTTTAAGGTAGGTCTGCCAGGCCAGGTAGTCGGCTGCTACTGGAGTAACTTGAGGTATGTCCTCTCCCAGTCTATGGAAGCACTCTAGCTTGTCCGGAACTAAAGTGCACCTCTTCACGGTAATATGGTTGGATAGTGAGGCCAGCTTGGTGTAAATCCGGACCGGTGTGACAATGTACTGGTTAATGTTTTCCTTAGAAGTTGGGAGTTCCTGGGAGGTGAGTGCTTGTCTGATGGGTCCCAAGAATACTTGGATACCTTGGGCCACCTCTTCCCTCATCTTGTATGTGGACAATGTCCCCAAGGAAGGGACGCGGTGTACCTCTTCCATTGAATCAATGCTAGTGATCAGGTGTTCATAGGCATACATCACCTTCTCTACCTATTTTACAAGCTTGTCCCTGGATTGCAGCTTCATTTGTATCTGTACCTTATCGTTCTGCATGTGGGTCCAATCCTTCTTTGGTAGTTTTTTGGGCACCTATGGGTACCTTTTGGACCATTCAAGTATATTTTCCAATGCTTTGGAGGCTTCCTTTAGCTGTGCATCCCTCTTACTAGTTTTGCCTTAGCCCCTAGTAAAGGAGAGACTATCTGTTTTATGGTTAACATCTCCTTGTATACCTACTTCATGGCGGTCTCTAAGGTATCCAACCCCCCCTGAATGGTGGTTGGAACCCCACTGGCATGAGTAACCATGAGTTGGAGCCTTTGATTCTTTGCTTCCAGGGCTTTCTTTTCTATTTCTTCTTGAGTTTCCCTTTGCTTGGATGCCTGGAGTCTGTCCTCTCGAAACAAGATCTCCTTGATCATCATGCTGACATTTTTCTCTGTAGCTATTGCAAAGGCGGTTTCGGTCGATGCTATCATTATGGGATTAGTCCTGGTGTCCAAGACTATGTCCTTTTCTGTGGTTACCATGAGGGGCACGACTAGATTCTGTGCAAGTAATTTTCTCCTTTATTGCCTGATTTTATGAGCGAACTGGTCATAGGATTTCCTTGTTAGGTCCAATACATCATCCTTATGCTCCTCCAGGATGCTGAGTTCTGAGAGTGGGAGGTGTTCCCCTGTCATGGGAGATGCAGGGGATATCTCAATATGTGGCAGATCTGTATTCCCCCCAATCTTCGAGGGCTGTGGGTGCATCTGGTACCGAGATTGACAAACTTTGGGTCTACCTCCATCTCGAGGTTCACTTGCTGGTGTGGTATGGTGGAAATTTTCACCTTTGTATTGGGAGGCCCCCGAAACTGGTTCTGTAGGTCAAATAACTTCTCGAGGGACATGACCCCTTTAGGTATGGGATTCCCCTTGTATTCCTTCATTTCTTTTTGTAAATCTAGATCATGATCTTCTTCCTCAATCATAGCGTCCTTGAACATGTCCAAATTTAGCATGAAATCCAATACCTACTAATCATCATTAAAAACAAAAAAAATAGTTACATTATCTGGCACGCAGGTTTATAAACAATTTCAATAGAAAAACCATCCCTCAATCTCGTAAACCTAGCGCTAGAGTTTGTTAACGTATCGTCTACTGCATTTTGCTTTCTAAGTACTGTCTTAATACCAAAAGCATCGAAAGGAGAAATAAAATGCCATACCTCTTGTTGATATACTTCCAAATGGTGATATAGGCAGTGAATAGTGTTGCGTACCTGCTGGGTAATGATTTATGAGTCACCGAATACCTTAAAGCAACTAACTTTGAGGTCAATTTCATTCTTGAGGCCCAGGATCAGTTCTTCGTATTCGGGCATATTATTGGTGCACTGGAATTCTATCCGGAAAGAGATTAGGAACTTGCTATTTTGGGGATCACCCCCGCTGCATTCTCCACCGTTGATCCTTTAAATAAATCAACGGCCAGCGCCCTTTTTCATTCCCCACCCATCGCATCAAAAATTCTGTAAATATTTCTTCCGATTGTGTCTCCTTTGAAACCTTTGATGTGATGTCCCGCTTGTAATCTCCATGGTCGATTTAATTCTAAGATCAACGGCTCTGTTTCAATCGCATTGCAAATTTTCTTTGTGCCATGCCACTCTCCTCGCCGATTGAAATCTTGCGATTCAATATAGACCATCAAATCCACAAGAACTGACGACCCAGATTAATCAAAACTCCACCCCTTTTCCTCTGCTTTTATCCTGTCGATTCATTCTCGACCATCGATCTCTCTAACAATCTAATGGTCTGCGTGTAATCGCATTGGCACTTTTCATTGTTTCTTTCCCCTTGCCACCGTCGATCTCAATCTTCCGATTTCATTTGGGTCGTCGATTCCACCGATCCAACAGTCCAGATCAGACCCTGAACCCTCTGTTGTTTCATAAACCCCGCTGTATAAAGCCCTTCGTGAAGATCCACTGTTGATCTCTGCAGATCAACAGCCCATGGTTCACCCAACCTCTACCCGAACCCCCATCTCATTTTCTTTTCGGTGCCCCATCATTGAATCTGGACCAATCATTCCTTTCATCTAATGGTCTTAATTAAACCCGGTAGGCCCAACTCCTTTGGGACCTACCTCCCCTCCGACAAATCCTGATTGTTTATTCCTATGACCTAATGGTCGAGATTAAAACCATCTTGGCCCTGCCCACCATCTTTTCACCCGTGCATCTTACCTCCATCGCGCTCTCCTCATGACCGTCCGATCTAATGCCCCAGATCTAACGGCCAGTGTGCAGTTTCACGTAATTTTGAGTTCGGAGGTTAATGTTTTAAAATTACGTGATGTGGGTGGTTTTAAAAAGCCACATGTCAGCCGCTAATGTATATCGCATTCCAAAATGCAAAACCACCTTTCCCTCTTTTCACCGTGTGACACCAGTGGTTTTGGTCACCAAAACCACCTTACCCCATTTACATTACATCCCCTCAGTTTTAATCTCCACCATTTATCTCTAAGATCTAATGGTCCCAGTTTAATCCAACCATTAAACCATTGCCCCCCACCCATCCTCCAAAGCACTTCAAAAATCAACCTCTTTCATTGATCTCTGGCTGTTGATCTCATCCGACAGCCCAGAATTATTCCAAAGCCCAAAATTTCATTTAACTCTTTGTTCCTTCCGCCAAAGGTTTTTGACCAATTTCCTTTGCAAATTCTTCCATTTTATTATAATGTTGCCCATCTACATTATAATTTCCCGATCAAATCTCGACCGGTGATCTTTGCAGATCAACGGCCCGGACTTAATCTTCGCCACCATTTATCCACCACCTCCCCATATGATCCAGCGAGCAATCTTCGTCGTTGGATGCTTTCATCCAACAGTCATAATCTAACCTAAACCTCTGAAGTAGTCTGAACCCTTCCCCGCGGGATTTTTTCTAATTTTTATTTGTTCTACAGGTTTTAATGGTTTTTTTCAAATTGTTTTAAAAGAAAATTGAAGGTCGGGATGATGATCCCCCAAGCCTTTATGTGTGAAGGAGATCATTCTACAAGGTTTTTCCATCAAGGGTTACCAGTGCCTCATGAACATTGGCAACATTATAAGAGCCCTCTATACGCCTGCACAACAACAAAACACAACATACATTAATCAAAAAAAGAGTATCAGTATCCAGGGATAAAATCAAAAGCTGAAAACCTGTTTGAATACTGTTAACACAATTTTGGAAGGATTAAGGCATTAATTCAGTTCATCAAAGACCTGATCCACGATTGAAGACAGTTTGAAGAACAGAAGATAGAAATTAGGCTTCATTGAGCCTAAAACACAGAACTCAAGTAAATTAAAGGTGTTTTAGGTTTAAACAATAATATCTATCAGTCCGAGAAGCCTCCACTACCACATCAGAGGCTAATTGAATCCTCACCTGCTACCAAAAGACACCTATAGCCTCAAAGAAATCAAAGAAGGCCTACTTATTGCTTAAACATAAGATATTTTCATAAATACAACTGAACAGTTATTACCAAAGAAAGAATAAATTCTCAAACTATCATCATAGTTATTACAAAGATAAGAAATAGGCCTCGAAGTCAAAAAATTTTCCCTTTGAGTTTAAAATACAGAAACAGAGTAAATAAACAGAATCAGAATTCAATGCTCTCCTGCCTTAGGCCTTGCATGGTTTTTGAGGTTTGGAGCTGCATTTAGTGTAGAATTTATTGCATTTCAAACCTAAATCTCCTCCACCTCCTCATTTCTTCTATAAATACTTATGAAGAAGATGAGATATAGGTTGGTTGATCACTAGCTGTAATATTGAAACTCTCTGAAATAATACATATTCTGTTGAATTTGAAGAAGAAATTAAAGTCATGGAAGCCTAATGATGTTGTTGCATGCTTGTTCTTGAGAAGGCTCTATCATTGGATCCATGAGCTTGGTTGTTGGTGAATTATTCTGAACTGTTAATGTTTTCTCCTATTTTCATTTTGTTCCATAATTTCTTACTACAGTAGGATGAAAGTTTTAGGCTAAGAAATGACTCCTGGAAGCACCTTAGACCTGTTTATCCTTCACTGTTTTATGTTTTCTTCTGCTAAGGTATTTTAGAGTCTTTAATCTCTCTCTTTAGTCCTCATGCTTGTTTATTTCTCTAATAGTTCAAATAGTTGGTTTCAGCATGATTTATGGTTCTCCCTGCTTGTCTGTTGCCACTTAAAGGCTGTTATTGAAGTCTCCCTTTGAAGTATCTTTGTTTATAGTAATCCAAGGAGGTCTGTTTTGATCATGCCCTTTGTCCTTGCTTAAACAACTGTCTTAAAGGTATTTTATAGTTGTTATCATAGATATATTAGGTGTTCCTTCTTCTATGACTGCAATTATCAGTAAATCTTTTATGTTTTCTAAATCATTTGAAATAAAATCTTTGAGGAAATAGGATGTGCTCTCGAATCTTAGATTTCATTTTAAAGTTTTTTTTGAAGTCATTATTTTCTTAAAGTACGGTTTGTAGAATTTATGGTTAGCCCTGTATATCAAATACCTCTTTATTGTTCAAGTTATGTTTTCAAATTCCCTTTGTTGAGAATTAAACTTTTGTTTTCTAAACCATTTATGTCCATCTCATTCATAAACTAAAGGATCCTGTGGCCAAGTTATATTTTCCCTTTGATATCCCATATCCATTGATAAGTTTGTCATAACCTCTTTTTGACTCCATTGCCGAACGAACCTGACACTTCTCCTTTCTACCTATCTTTCCTAGACCTTTCATATTATGTTGTATCAATTCAACCAAAGTAAACAAACAAACACTTGCACTTAATAACTAGTCTAAAACCAATACCCAAAGCACACAAGATAAACCTTTGCAAAAATAGATAATTTGAGAGATCTCTCTCTGAGAACAAGAGGACTAGATCCTGGAACTCTAAATATTGGTTTGATGTGCCTTGTCTTTTGATTTTCCAAACTATCAAAACACAGGAGACCAACATAATGGCGATCACGGTGGGACCTGAGTAAAATATTTAAAACAAAACACTCATTGCCCAGTATAACATAAGTAGCCTTCTTCAAGCACTACCTAACAAAATGGTAATCACGATAGGACTTAATTGAATTAGTGAAAAACTAAGTAGCCCTTAGGATTCTCATAGAGCCTTGTTAAACCTTGAAGCAATTAGTTACCAAGCCATAAGAGTGAACTCTGTATGTTTTTGAAACCTTAGCTAAGTGTTAAATCAGATTTAGGACACTCTCATAAACCATTAGGACTAAAAAAAATTAGAAAAACCCAAAAAACATTTCATTTTGGCTTCATAATAAACATGGTGGTGGAACCATTCAATATTTTACCTTCATAGAAGCTAAAAAGTTTCCACCTGGCGAATCCACTAGCCCCAGTAGGCCTATTATTCCTCTAGGTCTCCATATCTCTTTAGGACTGTGTTAACTAGCCTTGAAGAAGTTTAGAAGCCTAGCCCCATACTATATAATACATTGTGAGAGGTAAAACTTCCAACAAACAGTCCCTAAAAACTTTAACCTCTCTCATTTTTGAAAAGCAGTCTGGCTTCGCATAGGATCAACACTAGATCCCATCCAGACCCTAATCCTCCTTTAATAGTTGACAATCCAGAGAGAATTCTATGGTAGACTTCTAAATCTGGAAATCAGCTGCTGATAGGATCCTCTTAAGAACAAAATCTGTCCCTCAAAACCCTGTTGATTTAGAGGACTTACACTTTGATTTATGTCATACAAAGAACATCTTTAGAACTAGATCTCAAGGTGATTTAAACCAAACTGATCTTGACATTGCAGATTTGCAACAGAGCTTTAGTAGAGAAGCCTCACCTTCCACACCTCCTAATTCATAGCTTCTTTGCCACTTTAGCCTTTTCCATAACAAATCCGCTCAAAACCAGTTCGTTGGCCCAAGTGTTTATTCCACTCCAATCCATACTACCACTTTTCAAAACACTCCATTTCAGCCCAATTTCACTCTTGTAAATCCACCCTTCTTTCTAGCCATGGCAACATGGTATGCCCCATTAGTGTTACCACAACCTCTGCTTCCCTTACCAAATGATTATCAATCAAAAATTCCTCATTTCACTGCAAAAGAGTCTACAACAACTCAGCATCATGTAGCTAGGATGGAAGATGCATTTGACTACATGGAGATAGAAGAGGAAATCATTAAGATGAGGATTTTCGCCCAAATTTTAGGAGGAGATGTAAATAAATGGTTTAAAAAATTACCTCCTAACAGCATCAATGATCTCCCTGCTTTGCATCAAACATTCATCAAAATATGGGAACTCAAAAAGAACCCTCTCCAAATAATAGCAGAGTATAGCAGCCTCAAAATAAATCAAGGAGAGAGCGTTCATGACTATTCCACTAGGTTTAACAATGTTTACAATGCTCTTCCACCTCACATGAAACCTCCCCAAGGCATAGCCTTGGTAAGATACCCTTAAGGTTTTGATGTTGAAATGGCTTATCAGCTAAGGGAGAGAGATTACTTAACTCTGGAAGACATGCAGAGAGGAGTTGTGAGTGTAGAAGCAAACATAATTGAGAAAATAAATAGGTTGAGATCAGAGAAAAGGATAACTTATAAATATGACATTGCACCCTCAACCTCAACTTCTGACACTAAAATTGATAACCTAGTAAAGGTAATGGAGAGGATGCTTGAAAATATCAACTTGAATGATAGAGTGCCACCAAGAGAACCTCAAAACAACCAAAATAGAAACATAAATCAGAATTATAGAAGAGAAAACAATCAAGATAAAGAAAAAGAAAGTGACCAACAGATTAGACCTCCCTTCCAACAAAACTATGTATATCAATATGAGGAAGATAGAGAGATCGAAAGGTTGGGAGAAGGTCATGTGAACTTGATTATATCAGACAGTGGGGATGATGTTTTCCTCACTGAAGAAGAACAAGCTTTCTTCTCCTCTGATCAAAATACAAACACCTATGAAGATTATGATGATTATAGATTGGGGTTTGAAAATGCAATCATGGAGGTGCACAAACAATATGATCTTAGGAGCAAAGGGAACATAGATAATTCAAAGGATAAAAACATTGGTACTGCTATCAAGAAAAACACAGAAACTCAACCTAAGAAGACAGCAGAGAAAACCAACATTTTGGCTAGGAAACTAGATTCAAATAAAGAGAAGATCATCTAGCCAAATGTTGAACAAAACATCCCTAGCACCTTAGCTAGTGGACCTATCAAAACTGTCCCAATTATCAGTCCAAACAAAATTCAGCAAATCAAAATTGCTGAAAGGAATTCAATTGAAAAAACAAATGTAAATATGAAAAATTCAATTGTTCCTTTCAGCCTTGAGGGAGAGATTGCAAAGATAAAATTTACCATCCCCCTAGCTGAACTAGTAACCCAAGATGTGTACAAAAACCAATTTTTAAAAGCTTTAAACTTAGGAAGTGATACCGATACCTTAAACTTGACAGATGACAAGCCTGAGTTGTGTTTGGTCCATAAGTTGAAGGAAAATACCAAGAAGGAGTTGTTCCTCCCTTCTATTTTAGTTTGAATATACATGAAAAAATTTTACACAATGCCATGCCAGACTCTGGAGCTTCACACAATCTAATGCCCAAGGTAGTAATGGAAAGCTTAGGCTTAGAAATTACTAAACCATACAAAGACTTGTACTCCTTTGACTCAATCAGAGTCAAATGTTTAGGTTTAATCAAAGATTTATGTGTTAACTTATCTCAAATCCCTGCTAAGAGTCTAGTAATGGACATAGTTGTAGCTGACATTACCCCTAAGTATGGCATGCTCTTATAAAAATTATGGGGAGCCAAACTTCAGGGGAGCCTTCAAATGAACATGTCTTATTCCACCATCCTTGTTTTTAACCAAAACAGAAGATTATATAGGGAATCTCACATGAAGTACATGGTGAGCAACATAGATAAACCAAACAACTCTCCAATCTATTCTATTCAATATATTCTAGATTCTTTTATCTTCTACAATGAAGATGAAATCACTCAACAAGAAAAGGAAAACATAGACCCAATCATTTTACCAGAACAGTCAGAACTCCCCTCAAATCAGATCCAAAACATTGAAAATCAACAGCAACAAGAGAATGAAAATAAGGCAAATACACTTTGGACAATAAACTTTGATGGATCTTGTAATAAAACAAGTGCAAGGGCAGGTGTGTGGATTCAAAATACAAATCAAAGCTTTTCATATAAATTAGATTTCCCATGCACCAACAATATTGTTGAGTATGAAGCACTTCTCCTAGGCTTACAATTGCTTAAACAATTAGAAGCCCAAAGGATATCAATCTTAGGAGATTCTGAACTTATCATAAGACAAATCAAAGGAGAATACTCAGCTAGAAATCCAAGGCTTAGGGAATATCAGAATGTTTCCCTTGATTTATTGAAAACCTTTGAAAATTATGAACTCATTTTCATTCCAAGAGCACTAAATCATCTAGCAAATGAACTCGCTTTCAATGCCAACAACTACCAAGTACCTAAGATAAACAAACAACTTAGTGTAAAGGTAAAAAATAGGCCTGCATTGCCTAATAATGAAGATCACTGTCAGGTGTTTGACTCTAACAAACATATAGATGACTCCCTGAAATCTGAAAATGATTTTGATCAACCAATATCAGAAACCAGCCATAAATAAAACTATTTGTATATTGAACAAATCCCAGAAGTTGAAATAATGCATTCTGCCAATATAAATCACTGTGAGAATCCTTTTGAATCAGAACTAATTGACAACGCAAACTAGGAAGACCTGGAAGTTTTACAATGCAAGAGTGATACAATTCGAAGAGGTCTCACATCTTTAGAACACTTTTTGACTTTAATGATGTAGAGAAAGCACCAAGAATGGAGCCCGTGGAAACAGATGTAGAAGAACATAACATAGGCAGCCTAGCAGAACCCAAGATGATTAAACTGTCCAGCACTCTCCCATATCACATAAAATTCAATACATAGAGTTGTTCAAAGAGTTTAAAGATGTTTTTTCTTGAGGATACAAAGATCTGAAATCTTATGATATTAGCATCATTCAGCACAAGATTCCTTTGAAGGAAAATCAAAAGCCTTTTAAACAAAAAATAAGGAGTATAAACCCTATTCTATTACCGTTAGTTAAATTTGAAATGGAAAAGATGCATGATGCTGGGATCATAGTACCAATTAGATATTCAGAGTGGGTATCAAACTTAGTTTCTGTTAGAAAAAAGACAGGAGAAATCAGGCTCTGTATTGACTTCATAAATTTAAATAGAGCTTCTCTAAAAGATAACTACCCCTTGCCCAAGATGGACCATATACTTCAAAGGGTAGTTGGGTCAAAAAGGATATCACTATTGGATGGGTTCTCCGGTTACAACCAGGTGTTATTCCTCCCAATTGATCAAATCAAAACTGCTTTTACTACGCCTTGGGGCACCTTTATGTATGTCAAAATGCATTTCGGATTGATGAATGCAGGGTTCACCTTCCAAAGGGCCATGGATATATCCTTCTCTGAAGATATTGGCTATTTCATAATCATTTACCTTGATGACATAACCGTTTTCTCAAAAACTCATGAAGAACATTTAATTCACTTAAGAAATTTTTTTGAGAAATGTAGGAAATTTGGCTTGTCTTTGAATCCCAAGAAGACATTATTTGGTCTCCAAGAAGGTAAAATTCTTGGTCACATAATTTCAGAAGAGGGAATCAAAATAGAACCTAAAAGGATAGATGGCATATTGCAAATCAGCCATCCAAGAAGCCTCAAAGAATTACAATCTTTCATTGGAAAGATTAATTTTTTGAGGAGGCTCATCCCCAACCTTGCTAAGTTATTAAAAAAAATTACAAACATGCTCAAGAAATATGTAGGTGTGAAATGGACTACGCAAGCTAAACAATCATTTGAATTGGTTAAACAATCTCTTACTCAAACACCAGTCTTGATTATTCCAGATTTCACTAAAGATTTTTATATCTTTTCTTTTGCATCTGAGCATACAATAGCTGCAGTTTTACTTCAAAAGAATGATTTGGGGCAAGAACAACAAATATCCTTCTTTAGTAGGGCCTTAAGAGATGCTCCTCTCAAGTATAACATCATGGAGAATCAAGCCTTAGCATTAGTGAAAGCATTAAAAGACTTTAGGGTCTATATTTTACACTCTCACATAATTGCTTTTGTTCCACATACTGTTGTCAAGGACATTCTAAGTCAAGACCCTGATGGTAAAATGGGAAAATGGATTAGAAAAAATCAAGCCCACCAAACTATTTAAAGGGCAAGGATTAGAAAAAATTATGGTTGAGTCTAACTTCCAAGCACTAGATATGAACATGGTAGATGTATTGGAAGAAGTAGAAGAATTCACTGCCCCTTTCATTAAAGACATATTTTTGAATTATCCTTGGTATGTGACATTATTTATGTGCTTTTATATTTAAATGCCCCTCCTTCTTTGTCTAAAACTAAAGCTATATTTTTGAAACAAAAATCTTTGAGTTATTGCATCTTAGATGGGGTATTATATTGGAAAAATGTTGTTGGAATTTTGCCTAAATGCTTACTTGAAGATGATGCAGGAAAGATCATGCATGAGTTGCATGAAGGGGAATGTGGAGGACACCTCTACTGGAAGGCCACAGCAAACAAAATTCTTAGATCTGGTCACTATTGGCCTACCTTTTTCCCAGACACTCAGAAGTTAGTCATGTCTTGCCATAAGTGTCAAATTTTTTATGGCAAAAGAAAACTCCTTCCCTTACCATTACATCCTATCAGAGTCGAGGCACCTTTTCAACAATGGGGTTTAGACTTCATTGGGGAAATTCACCCATCTTCCTCAGCCCAACATAAGTGGTTCCTCGCTGCCATTGACTTCTTTACCAAGTAGATAGAAGCTATACCCACTAGGAATGCTAATGACTCTGTCATTATCAATTTCCTTGTAACAATAATCCTATCCAGATTTGGTTGTCCCAGTAAAATCATAAAAAATAATGTTGCTACCTTTAAATCTAAGAATATGGTTGATTTCTGTTACAAATACCACATTACCTTGGGCCATTATACTGCCTACTATCCCCAAGGAAATGGATTAGTTGAATCCTCTAATAAGAGCCTCATCAATATCATTAAAAAGCTATTGGAGCAGAATCAGAAATCATGGCATAGTAAGTTGGTTCATGCCTTATGGGCTGATAGATTAACTACAAAGAATTCAATAAATATGTCCCCCTATCAGCTGGTCTATGGCATGGATGAAGTCTTTCCCACTTCATTAGGAGTTCCAGTCATGAAACTCCTTCAAGAAGTGCAGATTGAAGAAAATGATATGCAGAGGAGAATCAACCAAACAATCCATTTGCAGCAGACTAGAGAAGAAGTCTATGAAAGAACACAGTTGGTCCAAGAAAATATAAAGAAGCTATTTGATAAAAGGACTAAGGCCAGCAGTTTCCAAGTTGGAAATGTAGTTCTTAAATGGGATTCAATAAGGGAAGAGAAGGGGAAACATGGCAAGTTTGAGAACTTGTGGAAAGGGCCCTATATTATTCATGTTGAGAGGGGTCACAATGCATTTTTCTTGAAAGAATTGAATGGAGAAGATCTGTATGGAGGTCTTGTCAATGGCAGGATATTCAAGCATTACTTCTGCCAAGAGTCTTGAGTTTTAAAGCTTTTTTACTTTCCATTATAAATATCATTGTTAAACATTGCATTAAAAGTTAGAAAAAAAAAATACAAAAACAATAGAAAGAAGAAAAGAGGGCATATTGAAAAACAAGAAAGGTACAGCCCCATACCAAAGGAGAAACAAAGTCTGAAAGTGTGAAAGCTCAAATGCCACTCCTAAAAAACACACTCCTAGTTAGTCATACAGCATAATCATGACTAATTAGTTTTAATTTTACTACTGATAGGTTAGTGAATTAGATCTGCCAAACAGTTTAATCTTGGATTATCAGTTAGGTAGATTAGGTTAGAAGAAAGAAGGTTCAAACATGCTCAAATCCTGAGCCTTAGAGATAAAAGAGAACTGGTTCTAATATACTCAAATTTTGAACCAGGGAAGAAAGAAAGATAGCTCAAACAAATTTAAAATAGAGCTGAAGAAACAATGAAGGAGGTTTTTAAATTTTCAGATCTTAAGCCGTCACTATTTTTCTTTACTTTTCTGCAAATAATAATCTGTGTGTAGCTTGTTTTTATGCCATAGATCACAGCAAGTCAAATAGCTTAATCTTGGCTTGACTATTTTTAAATTTTTGTCTTAGAAATTAGAGAATAAAAATCTGTTAGACCGTTTAATCCTAATAGATAGTAGTTAGGTAGAGAAGCTTATGAACTCAACTGTTTAAACTGAGTTCATGGAGGAATAAGATTAGACTTAGATTAGTTTTTGTTTTTCAAAATAATAAAATGTTGTTGAAGAGAGTTGGCCAGTCTAATTGCACTCTGAAAAGAAGAAAAAATGTTAGGATTATTAGGAATGGGTAGGTAGACTCGTTGTTTTGATAGAATTCCATTATTCTAAATTGTTGTAGAGATCATCAAAAAGAAAGGTTACTGCCCAATGGATTAAGGCACTAGTTTAATGAAAGCTAGAGTTTTGCAGCTCAGGTTCTAGACACCTAAAAGAACCAGCTTTCTTCCCCAAGTGGAGCCACTGTTAGCCACCTATAAAAAAATTTATACCAAGAGGTGGCTATACTTTTGTCTTCAAGCCTTCAAAAGATAGTTTCCTTTGAAAACATATCATCTTTTGAAGTCTTATCATATTCTTATTTCCCTTGAATAAATCTTCACTGTTGTTCCCTCATTAACCCTGAAAAATCCGTTGTTTTCCTGAAGAAAAAGACTACCAAAAACCCATTTTCCCCCTTCATTTTACCCCTCCTTTCACTCATACTTAACCTCCATTTCATTCCCTTTTTCCTCCCTTCCCTTCATAAAAACCCGTAGATAAGGTTTAAAACTCCTTTTTTAACCTTATCGGGACCCCCAAAATCCTTTGGAAATCCTCGAAAAATAACCAAAAATAGTCTTTTGAACTTTAAGGCCTTCAACCCTTTTCGGCTAAGCCCCTAATCACTTCCCCTCCATGAAACTAGGTGCTAAGACCAAGCGCTAATCTCAATCGAAAGATTAGGCTTGAGTGCATTTTCCTTGTTATATGAAAAAACTCCGATGTGATTGAGTTTTTATTTTATGGACCCCCGCCGCATTCTCCACCGTTGATCCTTTAAATAAATCAATGGCCAGTGCCCTTTTTCATCCCCCGCCCATCGCATCGAAAATTCTGCAAAGAGTTCTTCCAATTGCGTCTCCTTTGAAACCTCCGATGCGATGTCCCGCTTGTAATCTCCTCCATCGATTTAATTCTAAGATAAACGGCTCTGTTTCAATCGCATCGCAAATTTTCTTTGTTCCATGCCACTCTCCCTGCCGATTGAAATCTTGCGATTCAATTTGGACCGTCGAATCCATAAGAACCAATGGCCTAGATTAGTCAAAACTCCTCCCCTTTTCCTCTGCTTTTATCCCACCAATTCATTCCCGACCGTCGATCTCTCTAACGATCTAACGGTTCGCGTGAAATCGCATTGACGCTTTTCATTGTTGCTTTCCCCTTGCCACCGTCGATCACGATCTTCTGATTACATCTGAGCCATCCATTTCATCGATCCAACGGTCTAGATCAAACCTTGAACCCTCTATTGTTTTGTAAACCCCGTTGTATAAAGCCCTTCGGTGAAGATCCACCGTTGATCTTTGTAGATCAAGAGTCCATGGTTCACCCAACCTCCGCACAAACCCCCGTCTCATTTTCCTTTCAGCGCCCCATCATTTAATCTGGACTTATCATTCCTTTCATCCAACGGTCTAGATTAAACCTTGTAGGCCCAACTCCTTTGGGACCTACCTCCCCTTCGACAAATCCTGACCGTTTATTCCTATGATATGACGGTCGAGATTAAAACCATCTTGGCCCTGCCCACCATCATTTCGCCCATGCATCTTACCTCCATCGCGCTCTCCTCACGAACGTCCGATCTAACATCCTAGATCTAATGGCCAGTGCGCAGTTTCACGTAATTTTGAGTCCGGAGGTTAATGTTTTAAAATTACACGATGTGGGTTGTTTTAAAAATCCATGTGTTGGTCGCTAACGCATATCGCATTCCAAAAGGAAAAACCACCTTTCCCTCTTTTCACTACGCAAAACCATTGGTTTTGGTCACCAAAACCACCTTACCCCATTTACATTACATCCCCTCAGTTTTAATCTCCACCGTTGATCTTTGAGATCTAACGGTCCCAGTTTAATCCAACCATTAAACCATCGCCCTCCATCCATCCTCCAAAGGACTTCATAAATAAACCTCCACAGTTGATCTCTGGTTTTTGATCTCATCAGATGGCCCAGAATTATTCCAAAACCCCAAATTTCATTTAACTCTTTGTTCCTTCCGCCAAAGGTTTTTGACCAATTTCCTTTGCAAATTATTACATTTTATTATAATGTTTCCCCTCTACATTATATTTTCCCGATCAAATCTCGACCGGTGATATTTGCAGATCAAGGGCTCGGACTTAATCTTTGCCACCATTTTTCCACCGCCTCCCCATTTGACCCAGTGAGCAATCTTCATCGTTGGATTCTTTCATCCAACGGTCACAATCTAACCTAAACCTCTGAAGCAGTCTAAACCCTTCCCTGCAGGATTTTTTCTAATTTTTCTTTGTTGTGCAGGTTTTAATGGTTTTTTTTCAAATTTTTTTAAAAGAAAATTGAAGGCCAGAATGACGATCCCCCAGGCCTTTATGCATGAAGGATATCATTCTGCAGGGTTTTCCCATCAACGTTTACCGGTGCCTCATGAACACTGGCAACATTATAAGAGCCCTCGGTACGCTTGCGCAACAATAGAACACAGCATACATTAATCAAACAAAGAGTATCAGTATCCAAGGATAAAATCAAAAGAAGAAAACCTGTTTGAAGACTGTTAACACATTTTTGGAAGGATTAAGGCATTAATTCGATTAATCAATACCTGATCCATGATTGAAGACAGTTTGAAGACTAGAAGACAGAAATTAGGCTTCATTAAGCCTAAAACACAAAACTCAAGTAAATTAAAGGTGTGTTAGGTTAAAAAAATAATATCTATCAGTCCGAGAAGCCTCCATTGCCACATCAGAGGCTAATTGAATCCTCGCCTGCTACCAAAAGACACATGCAGCCTCAAAGAAATCAAAGAAGGCCTACTTATTGCATAAACAGAAGATATTTGCATAAAGACAGCTGAACAGTTATTACCAAAGAAATAATAAATTCTCAAACTATCATCATAGTTATTACAAAGATAAGAAATAGGCCTCGAAGTCAATATTTTTTCCCTTTTAGTTTAAAATACATAAACGAAGTAAATAAACAGAATCAAAATTCAATGCTCTCCTGCCTTAGGCCTTGCATGGTTTTCAAGGTTTGGAGCTGCATTTAGTGTAGAATTTATTTCATTTCAAACCTAAATCTCCTCCACCTCCTCATTTCTTCTATAAATACTTTTGAAGAAGATGAGATACAGTTTGGTTGATCACTAGTTGTAATACTGAAACTCACTGAAATAATACATAGTCTGTTGAGGTTGAAGAAGCAATTGAAGTCGTGGAAGCCTGATGATGTTGTTGCATGCTTGTTCTTGAGAAGGCTCTATCATTGGATCCATGAGCTTGGCTGTTGGTGAAGTATTATGAACTGTTAATGTTTTCTCCTGTTTTCATTTTGTTCCATAATTTCTTACTACAGTAGGATGAAAGTTTTAGGCTAAGAATTGACTCCTGGAAGCACCTTAGACTTGTTTATCCTTCACTATTTTATGTTTTCTTCTGCTGAGGTATTTTAGAGTCTTTAATCTCTCTCTTTAGTCCTCATGCTTGTTTATTTCTCTAATAGTTCAAATAGTTGGTTTCAGCATGATTTATGGTTCTCCCTGCTTGTCTTCTGCCACTTAAAGGCTGTTATTGAAGTCTCCCTTTGAAGTATCTTTGTTTATAGTAATCCAAGGAGGTATGTTTTGATCATGCCCTTTTTCCTTGCTTAAATAGTTTTCTTAAAGGTCTTTTATAGTTGTGATCATAGATGTATTAGGTGTTCCCTCTTCTATGACTGCAATTATCAGTAAATATTTTTATGTTTTCTAAGTCATTTGAAATAAAATCTTTGAGGAAATAGGATGTGCTCCCGAATCTTAGATTTAATTTTAAAAGTTTTTTTGAAGTCATTATTTGCTTAAAGTACGGTTTGTAGAATTTATGGTTAGCCCCATCTAGCAAATACCTCTTTATTGTTCAAGTTATGTTTTCAAATTCCCTTTGTTGAGAATTAAAATTCTCTTTTCTAAACCATTTATGTCCATCTCATTCATAAACTAAAGGATCCTGTGGCCAAGTTAGATTTTCCCTTTGATATCCCATATCCATTGATAAGTTTGTCATAACCTCGTTTTGACTCCATTTCCCAACGAACCTGACACTTCTCCTTTTTACCTATCTTTCCTAGACCTTTCATATTTTGTTGTATCAATTCAACCAAACAAACAAACAAACACTTGCACTTAATAACTAGTCTAAAACCAATACCCAAAGCACACAAGATAAACCTTTGCAAAAACAAATAATTTGAGAGATCTCTCTCTGAGAATAGGGAGACTAGATCCTGGAACTCTAAAGATTGGTTTTATGTTGCCTTGTCTTTTGATTTTCCAAACTATCAAAACACGGGAGACCAATAGTTCCAATTCTTTGTTAGGTTAATTGATGTAAATTTTAAGTTGATCTTGTTTATCAATTTTCTTTCAAGGTTCACCGTGATGATGTGATGGAAATTCCAATAATGCAAACTAAAATGATAAGCAAACTTTTCAATTTTAGCTTTTTCAATGAAAATCTTAGCTGCTAAAGGGAAAGAGCAATCAGTTTTGAGAGCAAACAACAAAGAACACAAACTAATATGCAGCTTTCCTAATTTGTTCCTATGCCAAACACACAATCCACTATATGCAAATGCAAGTTTTTATTTTCATTCCCTTAATGTGAATGCAAAAAGGAAACTATATGCATCAAATCAATAAAAAAAAATGCTTTCTTCTTTGAGAAGCGATGAATTTAACAACAATTTCTCTTTTATGAAAAATGAAGAATGAAACTCCAATTTTTCCTACAGGAAACGAAGAATTTAACGCCAATTTCCTTTACGAAAACAAATGGATCTAATGCAGAAATAAAATACTTTGAATTTTATTTTTCAATGATAAATAAAAACACTTAAAGAGGGATTGAACAAACTTACTTTTCAAAGGAGGAAGATTCAGGAAAATTCACTAGTCTCTATGAGGCATCAGATAGTTGAAAACACAACAAAAAATAGGTTGAAAGTGATGGAAATGAAAATTTCAAACGTAATTTGGTTGGCTTAGGGGGCAACAAAGTCTCTAAGGGAGACAGTACATTGCAAATCACCCCTGAGTGGGAGGTATTGCTATGAAAAGAATTTTTTCTTGACCAACAGTGCATTGGGCGCAGCAAAGAACAAATTTCAAGCTACTAAACACACTTCTAATGCAATTCTTTGTTTCAAAAGCCTAATAATTGAGAATAGATGCTACTAGGTGGATAAGTAGAGGAAAAATACACCAAGGATGAAGGTAAAATCCCCAGTGGAGTCGCCAATTTGTTATGCAGAATTATGGATTACAGATAAAACACATTCCCTAAATGTGGTGCTATGAATTTAGAACAACAAATAAAATACTTTGCCGACACTTTTCCTAAGAATAAATAGACAAACAGAAAGATGGAGAAACTTACTTGGGGTCCAAGTGCTTCCTATTCTCCTTCTGTCACACTTGGGGTAGCTTCCAATCCAACTTTCATCGCCAAACTAGTTGCTGTAATTATAAACCCTAAACATCAAAGAGATTGCAATATACAGATGGATATTTATCTTAATCAATTAAATCAATGAAACATGAAACATATACATCAGCTAAGAATCCATAATATGAAAGATAGAAGCTTATACAGATAAATATGTGGGAAAATGAGCAGAAATCTTTATTAATGGATAGAAGGGGGAGATTGCAACCAGCGATTTATTTGATGTCACCAACACTAGCATCATCCCAGCTTCATCACAATGAACATCTCTCCAGTAGCATATCACTCAAATCAAACACTCAATTGAGAATTCAACTTCATTTCTCTACCAAATTTCTTCCTTCTCAAGCAGTAGTATATGTGCTCAATTTAGATCAATTGAAGGTAGTTTCACAATCAATGACTTTCTAATAATAGGCAAGACATGTTCGCAAGCTCAGAGGTGTTAGATGGACACATGGATTGAAATTTTGACACATATGGACTCTTATAGAAGGCACTGGCCACATGGAGATTCCAGAAAAATGAGAATTTCACTCCCAATTGGCCAATGCACTGTTGAATGTTGGGAAGTGCTTTGCAGAGCACCCTTCAATGGAGGTAACTGCATATGCAAAGTAGTTATTCCCTTGAGAGGCTACATTGGTGATCTCATTGGTGATATAGCATGTACTTAAAATCTTGGAAACCTTGCAATGGAATTCATGGATGATTTTTTCTTGTTCTTTGTCTTAGGGCATATAGCAATTGAAATGATAGGGGATGATAGAACCTATTCATGGTTCTGGGGATGATGTCCAGTTTAACAAGGTCATTGGGAATGGTGCCCAAATTGACCTATAACACACCTCATCATGTAAGTGCTTCAAATGATCTCCCCATGCATCATATTAGGCTTGATCCACTTTATGTAAAATCCATGCAAGCTCACTAATTCTAGGAAGGAAAGCTTCCTTCATATTCCCCATGTCCCTCCCTAACTCTTTATACTCATTACCACATGTTTAAATAGAATCCAACATAACTTTCTCTACCATGGTGATAACTTTATCTACCAACTTGGAGCAATATTGACTACCAATTCTTCTAGAGTTTTCCATATCAATCTTAGGTGCATTGTAGTCTATTATATGTCCTGTTATACCAACTATCTCATATAGCAGTGCAGAAAACCGAATTTTCTTTACTTCACTTAAAATTTGAAACCACCTTATAAGCTACCCTATTTGGTACCTAATCCAGATTTATGCAGGAATGCAATAAAATAAACAAATAGACATAAACATGGAGATGCGGTGGAAATAATATTTCATTTCATTAATATCAAATAACAGAAATATGCTTACAGACATAATGGAAATAAACTAGCTAGGGCATTGGTAGCTTATCTCTGAGAAGAGATGTGGTGGCTACATGCCTCTGAATTGTGTTACAATGAGACTCTAAGGCCTATTTATTGTTGAGAAACAATAGAAAACCCTAAACATCCATAAACCTAACCCTAGGAGATGAAGCACCAAAATTGTGGGCCCTGTTTGGGTAAACTGGTACATCAATCTTCCTGAGGACGTAACTTTGGCATACAATCTCTATTTGATGCGTTCAATACCTCGTTAGAAATATCTATCCGAGGAATACAAATTTTGATGTGAGAAAATTTTGCATATGTGATTTTTATGCATGAACGACAATTGTTTATGATTTAATGATGTGAACATGCTAACTAGTTACTACTATGGAAATCATGGCCTTATTTATGTTTGATTTGATATGTTGTGAAGTTATATTGTGCTAATCTATATTGATTGTGTAGACAAGATGGCCTCCCCTAAGACACATTAAGGTATGAGTTTTCTTATGGCATCTACTTGGTGCCTAAATGATTTATTATGGCGTTTATTTGTTGTCTGAGTGTTTGGTGTCAATTATTTCATCTATCTGTTGTCTGAATATTTGATTAGTTGCATGATATAAGTTTGTACATATAAAATTATATGAAGGAATGGTCTTGTTTTAAGGTTGTTGTACCAACACATATGTGTTGAGACAGCTGATATGTACCTAAGTCTAAGTAGGTGAAATTTGTAGAATTATGTATTATATTTAATGAATGTGACTTGAATATTGATTATGACTTGATTGTTAGTTTTGGTAAAGGTTTATTCCAAACTAATAGATATTTTTTCTTGATATTTGGAACATGTGATCGACATGTGTGAGCATTTGCATGGAAACATGCTTTGTATTAGCGTGACAAGGTAACATTTTATTTGTTTATATAACTAACAACTAGGTGATGTGATAGTTCATGGTAAGACTCAATTGCAAAAAAGGTAAAAGGTAAAAGAAAGGAATTGGGTGAGAATTCCTCTGGCTATGTTTGGGAGCCACAATTCCAAACGAATGAGTGCTATGAATACAGGAAGTCTTCTTAACCTTGATTTTTTATGACATTATGTGAATATATGTTATATTCATCAACATGTATTTTATAGGTATAACATCTGTTTTCCAATTATGGTTGGATTTGTTACAAAATTGGAGTTGCTTGATGGATGATATGTGTACATGTTCAGTTACAGGGTAGTGTGCTTGGCACAACAAGGTAAGGTAATTAATATGTTGTTATGATTCATTATGCTCTGACAGTTATGTGTTTATGGAATTAGGGTTTAGGGGATTGAATGAAAAAATAGATTTCCATGAAAACTTGAAGAAGGCTTGGGTGGAACTTTCTTGGGGACCCATGGGGATTGATTCATGGTGTCTACTGTAAGTCTTGAGCTTTCGATGTTTTATGACTTTTTTGTTCTTGATTTGCAGTTTTGTTTGTGTTTGGTGTAAGGCCTTGCCACTTTATTTTTGGTTTCATAGTTTTATTCTTGTTTCTTTCTTGTTATTGCCCTTATGTTTTGAGGGTCTTAGGCATTGGTTTGGGAAAGAGGAAAGCTAATGGATCTCAGGGAGATTTCAATGAAACCTAGCAGGTAATGTAAGACCCAAATGATGGTCGGTGCATGTATAAGGGAAGTTGAAGGCAATAATATGATAGTTTGTTTCTGTGGTTGGGTCCATTGGGATGAATGGATGATTCCATGAAAATTATGAGAAAGGTAACATGAAAGGTAGATTAAAATGGATTTGAGGAATTATATTCCTTGGCTATGTTGGGAACTATTTTTCTCAATATTTTTCACGTTGTGCATGGATAAAGGGAGTTCTCTTGACCTAAACCTTATGATATCTGGTAATTATGTTGTGATTATGATTATGATGATGTCTATATATTTGTATATGTATGTAAGTATGTTGTTGTCTCACAAGGTCCTCATGGATCATGATTGTTTTATGTTGATGTTTATATGCATATATGTATGAATGTATGTCATTGTCTTACAGGGTCATCAAAAATCATTCTTCTGGAGGAATGATTGCTTATGTAGCTGAACGGGATGAATAGGTTCCTAGTTTATGAGGAATCAACTTGGAAGTGTAACCCTGGAAGGTCTATGAGTTTGGTATTAAGTGGATATGATTAGATATTATGTGTTTATATTATGTATATTTTTATGTTATGGACATGTAATGTTGGGGGATACATCAATGGTGTGAAAGAAGTATGATTTGTGATATACTAGAACATGTATGAATAGTGGAAGGACACTAAAAGCAAGGTTTCTTAGTAGAGTCAGTGTGTGATCTATGGATGTGCATTAATACTATTATATATATATATATATATATATGTGTGTGTTTTACATGTTGCACTTGTGATTTTGTGTGCATCCGATGTTATGTATATATGGTATTGTCCGCATGTTGGATATTTCATGATGTATACATATGGTGCTTTGTGCATGTTGCATATGTGATGTTGTGTACATGTTGTGCAGGTGGTGTCATATACAGGTGGTACTTTGTACATGTTGTACATTTAGTATTATTATACATGTGGTATTGTTTGCATGTTGTACATATTCTCTTATGTACTTGTGGTAATTTGTATGTGAATTTTGTAGTCATGGTATCGTGATATTTGTATTCCTTTCGTTTTACTCTATGTACGTATATGTATTATGTTGTGATGTAAACTGGGTATAAGCGTATGTATGATATGTATTGTAAACCGAGTGTAGGTGTACGTGTTGGATGTCCAATATAGGTGCATGTATTATATGATGTTGTATGTCGTGTGTGGCCATATACGTGTGATGCACACACTGTGTATGTATATGTGGTTGAAGATAAGGCACTGGGTGTTTTTCAGGTGTGGCAATCAATCTGGTGTGTGTATGGACAAAGAAAAAAGGCAAAAGAGAAGGACTAAATGAAGGATAAGTATCAATATTTTATTTTGGTTTTATTATGTATGTGATCTATGATTCTGGTTTATGATGATTACATACGATCTATGATTTTTATTATGATGGTTGCATTTTGAGCTAACCAAATGTGATATGTTTATACATGATGGTTTAATAAAACATCTAGTTTGACTTGTTGTGACAGGAAGTGAACAGGATTGCAAGCGTACCTTTTTGACGAGCCATCAATGAGGTATGATTTGAGTTTATTTCAATTTATTTTTAATCTAATGGAATTGATGTGCTTGGTACAAGAAAGCATGAAAATTCCTAGTTGGGTGGTTGAAACCGACTGCAAGAATTAGCAATAGTGGAAAAGGCATTGAAACAGGAAGTAGTATGTTGATAAAGCATTTTAGGAGGCAGTCCATTGTGGGACATTGGTACTCAACTATGTCCATTGATTTCCATGAGAATTTTATGACTGGTATGATGGTTTTGAGACATGTATATGCCTTGGTTTTTGTATCATCTAATGAGAGGAAAAATTTCCAAGGGATGGATCACTCAGGAAAGGGAATGTTGGAGAACTTGGAAGGTGAGTGACTACATGGAAGGGGGTGACCAGATTTCCTGAGGGACTGTGTAGCAGATAAGGGAAGGTCGTGGATGGATTTTTTTTTCCATTATCATTGTTAGATGGAATCAGATGCACATTGGGATTGTGCTCTAGAATAATGAGTTGATAATTGTTCACTGAGAGGATAAGTGGCAGAGGATTGTAGTGCTGGACATTGGATGAAACTTTGACTTTGGCTCTGGCAAAGGATTTTGGACTTCTTGGGAAGGAGTTGAATCCTAGTACTAATTTTGAGGGTGGAGGTGTGAGCGTCCCTATTCCCTTATTGGTGATACATGCATCGTATCCTTTTATTTTTTGGTTGAGAAAATGTGCATAAATGTATGTGTATATTATTGTAAATACTAGATCGAGTTGGATTTATAAAGCTCCATAAACAGTATGGTCATTTATTGGTTAGGGAAAATGTGGTTGTTATTGTAAAATATTGTAATGTGTTGTGTTATAAATCTCCATTAAATGGTATGGTTGTCATGTTTTCAGCAATGTTTTCATTGTAAAAATTTTAGCAAGTTGTGTTATAAATCCCCATGGGCATTGTGTTTTGGTTGTAAGCGGTCTTGTCAGTTATAGGTATCATTGAACACTAAGGATGGTGTTCCTCCAAGGGGGAGGGTTCTGTAATAGCCCTGGTTAAAAATTCATGTAAAAAAAATATAAGATCAAGGTCATGGGACACTTATTCGAAGCTTAATGTGGGGAAAATCATCCTAGTGTGGGTGTTCATTTGGCTTATTATGGATAAGGAAATTGGTGAAGGAAATGGAAAATGAATTTTAAAATGAAAGAGGAATTAATTGGAATTTTATCTATGAAAATAATGGAAAATAGGAATAAAGGAAGGTGAAGAGTGACAAGTTTCATGTGAGGAGGAAAATGAAGGAAAAATAATTGAAATTGAAGAAAATAGAGACCTCAATGATAAAAACTATTTTGAGGATCAGTTCATAGACTTATGTTAGTTCAATTTTAGAGCTCTCTCTCTATTTTCTCTCTCTCACACCCTTGTACACTTAGATTTTTCTTGGAGCACTCTAGCATTGGATGAAGAAGGAAAAAGGAAGAAAAAATCAAGTAAGGAAGAGTAGGATCAAGAGGCTACAGAGGGATTATTTTCAAGTATCGAGTTGCATGTATGATTTCCTTTCTATTTTTGGAATGCATGGGTATGCATGCGTGTTCTTGGTTCTCTTGTTTCATTGGCATGGGTTTTTCCTGGTGTGACAATGTTCTTCAACCTTGCCTTTCCATTTGTAGATAGCCATGGTGTGATGGGGTTCTCATGTTTTGGTTGAGTTGGATTTCTAGATGGATTTGAAACTGAGTGGGGTAGTCTCTAAAAGAAAGAACACATGGTCTAGTCATCCCTAAACTAGAATAAGGATTGTGCTAAATCCATGAACTAGTAACCCTTGAACCAGACTTTAGGTTTTTGTAAATATGGATATTGTGTGCCTCGGTGGGCCTAGGAATCCTCAATCTGTGAATGGCGAGACATATAGTAAAGCATAGAGGTGTGTGCCCTTTCTTGGGCCTAGGAATCCTTGGCTAGTGAATGGAAGGATATATGGTAAATTATAGAGGGTGGAGTATTGATTATGCCTAGGAATCCTTAATCAGTGAATTGTGGGATATATGATGAAGCCTAGAGACTAGGAGACATGAAAATTCCTCATGGCGTAGGTGGAGAAATCTGGTGGCATCTGTGCTTACTTAGGGCCTAGTGATCTCATGGGGAGTGTGGTAAATCATGGTTCTATTGATGAGGGTGAGTTTTTCTAGCCTTGGGAATCCCTGGTTGATTTTTGGTTATGATTCCCACATTCATGCTTGGAATATGGCACGAGGGTGATTGGCTGAAAGAAATATTTGGTTCATCCAATATATGATCGGGTGGTACATGGAAGTCCCAAACCTATTTGGCTTATACATTCATTAATTATATTTTCTTATCCTTGGTATTTCATGTTTAAATGTACTAGTTCATATGTCACATTTATAGTTGTTGTATCCTTGTTAATTATGTTGGTTATATGTTGGTTATGATCATTTTTTATGACAGTTATGTTGTATGGATCTCACCATGTTTTGACTTGTAAATGAATGAAAAATGAATATATTTCCTAATATATGATAATGCATCTAATGTGATAAGGCATCAATTATTCCTTACGAATCTCAGATAACTATGAGACCCCAATGCTCAGATCTATTATTACGACATGTAGCTTACATGTTCATGATGTGTTGGATGAAATGTCTATCATTGTTATGATTGGTTACATTAAGTCATTGATCAAGTTTTTTGTTAGAGGGGTTTTTTTGGTGTCATTTATTGTCTTGGAAATTCTCACTAAGTTCCGGGCAGTGGAATGGATACTAGCCCTAAAAAAGCAGCTTAAATCTCGGAGTCTCTAGTATAGAATTAACTATAAAAGAATGTAGTCTCTCCCTTGTAGGAATTGTGGGAGTGACTAGAAGGTTTCAGTTACATGGAGGCATTCTCATGCCAGGAGCGACTAGGGGTTTAAGTCATTGAAATACTAGGTTGACTCAGGGGTTGGGCACTTGGAGTGGTGGATTAGCTCTTGGGGGTCCTACAGCACCTGAGGGAGGTCTGTAAAGTGTCAGTTCATCGGATCCACTTCTTTAACTGCGCTTATGGATTTGAATCATATCATGGTAACTCTTTGATAAATTTTTACCTCGGTGGACCGGTTAGCTTGGTTAAATGTGGGAGGAGAGTGTTAAAACTCCTCTGTTGCACAGTAATCTAATATCGGATGCAAAGATTTATACTAGTCAATCAATGACCAAATCATGTCAGCCAATCAAAATACCATGGCCATGTCTATGGTATTTTCAATAGGAATCAATTTGACATGAAGCAAAGAGCTGACCATCACTACCGACACCATAATATCGTAGGAAATTTGATGGATAAATCAATGTGAAGCATGTCATGTTTTTGAGCAGGGAAATTTGTGGTGCACGCTTGGTGGCATCTATGCAAACATATAAAGGGAAGACAGAGAAAATTAGGAATTTTGGATGAATCAAGCCAGATCATATTATACAATATAGATAGATGAAGATACAAGCTAGAGTAGATGATATCAACATTAAACTATGTCTTCTTGATGTCATGAGATTTCCAAATATTCATAATATTTTCTTAAAGGATTAAAGTATTTCTACATCATTGTTAATACATTGCATCACATCCATGGTTGACATCAATGCCAACAATGTACCTCCACATTTCTCCTCCAAAATTTTACTAAAATGACATATTGACTTAAATAATTTTCCATTATATTTTGCAACAAAATTAAAATAAAATAAATGTTAAGTTTAGGTAAAAGTTTTTCATTTAAGTGGTCCTACAAATTTAATCATAAGGTTCCTAGACAATTAAATACCCATGTGGGTGGGTTAGACTTTACTCTCCATAATTCCATTGGCTTTATACTATTTATCTAGTTCCATTGGACATAGAATCAGAATGATGTTTAACAAAAACCGAGTCCATATATATGTCTAAAATTTTATAAAATGTGAACTTATTTTTATATATATAATGATAAGTTAAATTTAAAAACCCATTATAGTTTCTTTGAAGTACACTTCTTATTAAAAAAATGTTTGATTTAATTTAATTTTAAATTTTAAATATTTAATTTTATATATTCATATAAATTGAATTAATAAAACTTTTATTATAATGGGATATATTTAAATTAATTTTAAATTTATATTATTTCATTTTATATATTCATATAAATTGTATTAGTAAATTTTATTATAATGGGATATATATGTAGGAGAAAAAACGAAGTATTTTTAGTTATATTCAAAATAAAAATACATATGTTTAAATGTCGAAGCATTCCATTCATTCTAGGCCTAGAAAAACTATATTCTTCAATATCATTATCATTTACATTCTTTTTAAAAAAAATCCTTCTAACTTCCAATGTAGTTTGTCCAAAAACAATTATCGTAGAAATGGCTACTCGTTGATCAATGATGATTCGAGTAATTCCTAGATTGAGCTCCAATAAGTCATTTTGAATTGTTATTCTATAATCAAAACTCGTAATAAGATAAGAGAGAAACTAACAAGGTTGTTAAGTGTCTTCAAACTTCATCACTTGTTGTCTATAGATAAGCCCTTGTTGCATTAAACAGAAAAAGTGTTGGTAGCTTGCATATATAGTTGTAACTGCATAATATATATATATATATATATATATATATATATATATATATATATATATATATATAGTGGAATATTCAATCCCATGAGTTGTGAAAATGTTCAGGGATGTGGCCTTAGTGCTCCTCTATAATTTTCCAAACCCTTTGTCCATTTACGATCTTATTTTTGAAAGTGTATGCTTCTTGGTTTTTCTATTGGTAGATGTGAGTAAAAGTAATGTCAGTGAAACTAGCTAATATATGGATTATATTTTGATAAATTGGGAGGAGAGTATGATTCCTCATTCTAGTTGTACCAATCATCCAGTCAGTCACTATAAATATGCAAAGAGAGAATGTGTAAGATTTAATCAAATTGAAGAATAAGAATGAAAGTGAATAAGTTATCATTGTTGTTTGTTTCAAGGAAAATATTGCATGAGAAGGAGAAATGGTGAGATTTTGACATATAAAGGATACTTCTTGTACCCCTACTAGATGGATTTTGTCGGGATGCTCATTCAAAAACATCCCAAGGGAGATCTTTTTGAATGATCACCACTGATGGATTATGTGGAATGTGAAGTTTTAAATGAGAAGGGATGGCTTCCTAATGAGAAATATTGTGGATGGATTCCTGGATATATGATTGTCCTTTATTATCAAAGATTGCATGATTTCTCTCCAACGATATGCCCCAGTTTACAATCAAAGGTAATGCTTCGTAATGTGAAGTTTAATTTTTACTACGATCCAAGACTTGAGGTAGTCTTCAATGCTATATCCATGCCACATGTATGCATCCATTTCACTACCTTTAATTTCATTGCAAATTTACTTTGTAAAGGAAGAATGAGTAAAAATGTGAGAGATTGTTTCAAATTCATCAAGGCAAAGAGGACCTCTGCTTGGACAACAAAAATATCATTCTTGGTTAATGTCCTAGGTGGGAAATTTTTTCTTTAGCAACAACCATATGATTTTTTTTGTCTTTGGTAGGAAATGAAATTTTTAAAGTTTTTTAACCCAACACGAAGGATGTTGATCATCCAGTGGATGTCCCAACTGAGAGATAACCAAATTTTGGAGTTTATTCTCTAAAGGGACTCATTGAACAAATGAGGAAATATTCAGAGATAGACAAAGAGACCGGGGATGTTGGAAGGAGCTAGTATAATGATCCAAAATATTTTACTTCAAGAATTCATTTAGAATTGCATATCATAGAGCATGTTAACCAAGTAATTTAAAACCACATGAAAATAAACTAAAAAACATATGCAATCATAAGATCAAAGACACAACTATTTGATTACGGAGTTCACCCAATGTGGGTTATGTCTCTGGGCCCTGCTGAACAGTGTGGGGCCCTTCCTTTATTAAGTAGCATCAAAGAAATCAGTTACATGCAAATTTACAAAAATGACCCTTACATTAGGGGAATTTCGAGGTCTAAAATGGGCCTCCTAAGGAAATTATAAAATAATAGTGTAAATAATAAAATAATATTAGATTACATCATCAAATTTTAGAGGGAAAAAAGAAAAAACTACTTTTTCAACTCATATTTTCAACTTATCTTCCTATGGGTTTAGACAAATTTTGAGCAGGAACACTTGTTGGATGTAGAATTTGATTCCTCATCCAAGAAATACCCATGTTTCATACTTCCAATGGATCCTACTACATGAAAAAATGAGAAATACATGAGAAACATGATTGGAATAACGTTTTTTCTGTATTTCTCATTTTTTTTATAGAAGGGTCCATAAAAAGTATGCAACATGGCTACTCCTTATATGAGGAATTAAATTTTTCATCCAACGAGTACTCTCTCTTGAAATTAGAGTACAACCTTATAGAGATAAGTTTACAATACAAGTTGAAAAATTAGTTTTATTATTTTTTATTTTTTATTTTTTTTACTTTTTTACCCCAAAAATGGTGAATCATCCCCCATGGTTGACATCATCATCTTGAATCCTATTGGTTCTTATAAAGTTTATTTTGGTTGTACATTTTTATTAGGAGGCCCATTTTAGACCTCAAAAGTTCTCTAATGTACCTCCAATCTGGATGATGACATGAAAATAGAGAGTTCGGCTGGAGAAACAGACATCACCACTGGATTCGGGTCGCGAAATCGTGAATAATCAACTATAAATATGTCAAATTTCATCACTGGCACCTCTGACCCTCTAAGGGAACCTTTTCAGCATCTTGCATATTCCCTCACTCATGGTTTCGCTCATCCTTCGCTCCTCCCCCTCAAATGTGTTTGAGTGTGGTTTAAGTAATATTTTTTTGGGTAGAGTTACCAAACCACACCCCGCTGGCGGCATGGTTGGCGGAGATATGTTAAGTCATTAGGTTTTGGGGAGGTCTTGGGGTCAAACCCGTAGGCCTCCCCACATAGCAATCTTTTGTTGTGCTGTTGGCACACGGGTTTAAATGGGTATGGAAGTTGAAATATTTTGTATGGGATGTTAAATATAATGTGGATTTTGATTTTGGATTCACCATAGAGGTGAGTCGGCCAGGTTGGCCAGGTGGGTTCAAGCCCTACCACCTCCGGTGTGTAGACATATGGTGTAACAGAGGGGTGGCGGGTCTACCACCAAATATATAATACATATATGGTGTTGACTGTGGGGTGTGGTTTCCTGCTACCCTGGTTTGAATTTTTTTTTAACATATAATAATACCATGCTGCGAGGGTGGTGAGGGTGGCAGCCCGCCACCCCTATTTTTAGTATTTTTTTCATTTTTTAAAAGACAACATAGTCGTTTTTAATCTTCCAGAAAATGAGGGTCACTGGGAAAATTAAGTAGGAAACAAATTCACCTATTTTGATTACTAGATTCCATGCACTGGGTCTTTGCCAATTTGTTATCTCGTTAAGCCTACCACTTGCCCCAAGTTTGACCAAATATTTGACCAGCTATAGCTTGATGATACGAACTCTGATTTGAGTGTCGTTCACACAGTTGGAATCAGGGAGATGAGCACTATGATCTTGTCCTAGTTTTACTTCCATCTGATGACTTTTATTTTTGATCTATTTTCAAGGCCACTATGTATTTATGTTATGAAACCAACTCCAAAAATAAAATAAAAGAGAGATCAACGCCTTATAAATAAGCCACCTCGAGGGGGAAACCTCCTTTACATTACATAAATGAACAATTCTTGGATGACACAAATGACAAAACCTCCTTTCTATAGGTAAAGGTCCATGGGGTCACAATATAATCCTAGTTGTCCTAACAATAATAATGTAAGGGCACAATAATAACAATATGGGAGTTACAGGGGTACAACAATAACAATAAGGGGGCTACACTAACAACAATAAGGGACTACACTAGTAATATAGAGACCTAACACGCCCATCTCCTTCAAAAAATTGTTGTCCTCAACATTTTAGTAGCTCTAGATGCTTCCATATAAAATTCTCATCCTCCCATGTAAAATCTTCAGTGGCTAAGTTATTCCACTTGATGAGATACTTTGAAATTGATCGATTTCGTAGTTGTTGAATTCTTGTTTCTATGACTGCTTCAGGTTCCAATATGATTTTTCCTTCCTCATCAAGTTCTGGAAATATTGTTTGAACTAGAATTTTGTCACCGATAACCTTCTTTAATCATGAAACATGGAAAACCGGATGCACTCGAGAAGAATCGGGAAACTCCAATTTGTATTCCATAGTACCAACCTTTTGCAACACCTTTTAAGGAACATAGTGCTTTTGCAATAATTTATTATCCTTCTTAGCTTGCTTGAGGGACATTTGTTTGTATGGTTGTAGCCGTAAAAATACCCAGTCTCCTACATCAAAAATTCTCTTGCTACAATGTTGATCTACTTGTAGTTTCATTTGATTTTGTACCAAATTTAGATTATCCTTTAAGAGTTGGAGAACTTGTTGTTAATGCTCGATGTGATCTTCCACTACTTAAACCTTAGAATTTTCTCTTAAATATGATGTGATGGATGGTGATGATATCCATAAAGTGCCATAAATGGGGTCATTTTTGCTGCAATATGGAAGGAAGTTTTATACCACCATTCAACCAGAGGTAACCACTTGAAACATTATGTTTGTTTATCATATACAAAACAATGAATATATCCTTCCAAACATTTTTTCACTATCTCATTTTTCTCATCGGATTGAGGATGATAAGATGAGCTATGAGCTAGTTGAGTAGAAAAACAAGAAAATAATTTCATCCAAAAATTTCCAGTAAAAATGGGATCTATGTCGCTTACAATAATCTTTGGGTTTCCACGTAGCTTTTGAATTTTTTCCATAAATGAAATAGCAATTTTACTTGCTTTAAGTGGATGAGATAATGCACAAAAGTGCGCATACTTGGTAAGTCTATCAACAACCACCATGATGACACTCTTTCCTTTAGACTTAGGTAAACCTGTGATAAAATCCATTGAGATCTCCTCCCAAAGTTGACTTGGAATGGATAAAGGTTGTAGAAGACCAGCGGTCTTAATTGTCTCAACTTTATTTTTCTAGAAAACCAAACAATCCGCCACAAACTTTTGAATATCAGATCTAAGGCCATCCCAAAAAAATATTTCTTCACCGCGTGGTAATTTTTTAAAAATCATGAGTGTCCTCCTAAGGGAGAAGTGTGAAATTGCAAAAGAATATTTAGTTTTATTTGGGAATTCTCACAAAGATATAAGTGATCTTTGTACCATAAGGAATCATTTTTACAAATAAATGTATCATATGTACTAGGATCTTGCTGCAACTTTTGAATGAGTTTCCACACTTCTTCGTCCCTTTTCCATTCATGCCTTGATTTGGTTATCCAATATGGTTGGATAATAGAAATGGCACAAAGCAATGCTTCCACCTCTTCATCCTTTCTTGAGAGTGCATCTGCAACAACATTTCTCTTCCCTTTTTTGTAGATGATTTCAAAGTCTTAACTGAATAGCTTTGTGACCCATTTTTTATTCTCTCACGAAGATAGTCTATGTTCCAAAAAGTATTTAAGACAATCATGATCAGTTTTTAACTTGAAGTTTCTTCCCATTAGGTAAGGTCGTCATTTATTTAGTGCATGTAGTGTTGCCAACATTTCCTTCTCATACATAGCTTTTTGTAAATACTTTCCTTTGATTGGACAAATTTCAAAAGAAATGGGTCTTCCTTCTTGCATTAAAACAACACCAATTCCATTTACTATGGCATCTCATTCCACAATAAATATTTTTGTGAAGTCTAGCGTAGCTAAGACCAGTGCTAGGCACTTTTCCTCTTTAAAATGTTCAAAGGCCTTAGTTGCTTCAAGAGTCCATGAAAATGCATCTTTCTTCAATAATGTTATTAGAGGTGTTGCTATTCTCACGTAATTCTTAACAAACTTGTGATAATACCCTTTCAAACTGAGAAATCCTCGCAACTGCTTTATGGTTGTAGGGACTTTCCATTCCTTAATGGATTTAATTTTTTTAGGGTCTATATTAACACCCTCGTGAGATACAATATGAATCGGATATTCCACCTCTTGTACTCCAAAGAAACATTTGAATATTTTTGCATATAATTGTTTCCCCTCCAATGGTTTGAGCACCCTGTCAACATGTTGAACATGATCCTTCCAAGACCTATTGTAGATTAGTATATCATCAAAAAATACTAACACAAATTTTCTAAGGAAGGGTTTGAAAATGGATGTAATATTCCTAAATTAGCCATAAGCTAGTTGGAATATTAAATTTTGATTTTTCTTTTTGTTTAATGAATAAGAGGATAATGGAGATCCATAAATCTCCTTAATATGAATAGAATCAATGCCAATGTGAAAGGAGGACATCTTGGCAGCTTAATTGAGAACCCTTAGGTGTGAAAAGGGGTTGAAACACCTTTATTGTGTCAACTTTGACCAAATCAACAGCATTGTCATGGAGTAGTGGCATTCAATGAGGGACAATGCAGTTTTAGATGGAGACCCTTTGCATGGAAGTAGTGTCATTAATGGATGGGGCTTAGGGTTAGCAAGATCATTTTTTATATAAGGAAGAGGATGACAGCCATATTGTGTAGATTATGATATGTTATGTTTTGATATATGATCTTTTTATTCAATATATCTTTCTTTGGATGCTTAGCTAAGATTGCAAGTGGTGTTTAGCACTGGGTGTTCCTGATCAAGAATCCCACCTCTTTCCTTGAGAGGCCTCTTGGAAGAGTTTTCACTACATTCCACTATCAGGCATTTGGACAAAGCTTCAGTCATAATATACAGTGCAGTTCCTATTGAGGTTTTTGTGTTTTGTTGCAAGGCAAAAGTGTGGAGGTTGGATTTGGGAGATTTTTGAGGTAGATCTCATTGGAGGGAGGTGCCTTTCTCTTTGGAGGCTAGTAAATAAGGCCTCGGAGCTTCATTGACACATTTGGCATCAGGCCATAGCATATTTATCCCCTACACCGCAGTATCAGTCTGGATCTGTGTTATTTTAGGGAGGAGTTGCAGGGGTTTTTGCAGTAGGTGATTTGGGAGGTGATTTCTCTAGTGTAAGGGCCAGCCTTTAATCCAGAGGATTCATTGGAGGAGATCACATTCACTCTTGTATCAGCTTCAGCCATTTACTCTTCAGCCATTTGTTGTAGCATATGTTCAGCCATAGGGCTGTAGCTCATTTTGTATTATTGGGTGTTTTGCCTGGAGACCCTTTTGGGTTCTTTTCTGGAGGTTGTATAGAGCCCAGATCTTTATTTTGAATCTATTGTGGCATATATCAGCCCCACATATTTTGTGTACTCATTTTCTATAGAAGTTATTTTAAAACTGCGTTGTAGCAGTGTCTCTATCATTTGTATATAGTAGCAACACCTCTCATTGAGGGTTTTGTCCATTGGAGGATTTTTCTATCTTGTTGTACATTTTGTGGCCCATTATTTACATATATATGCTACTGTTATGATGAATGGAAGGTATCCATATTGACCTCTTGCTTTCATATGAATTTTTACACTATTATTCCATGGTTTTGCACTATATTATTTCTTTTCCCATTTGGGAATACTACAGTGGTACCATAGCATAATCTTGGCTTGCCCTGTTCATATTCAAAAGCCAATATGTCATCATAAGAAGGAGATCCTCTCACAGATAGAGAGAAGAGGTATCTCAGAAGAAAACATCGGAAGTTTGACTATAAAAATGATGAAGAAGACAAGGGTAAAACCCCTTTATCAGGAGGAATGAAAGGGAAGGAGTTCTCAATACTTCTTTTCCAAATTATGCAGGGCATTAACAAAGGCATCATAGAAATGAGGACGAACAGATATAGAAATTCGCCAAAAGAGCTTGTGCATAGAGAAGGCTCCAAATTTTCACATTGTGGGTGTGAGCATCCAGCTACACCATAAAATCTACAACATGGTACCATTCCTGCATTCTTGGCAAGAGAAGAAGAGGAAGGAGAAACACCAAAGGAGGATACTCTTGGTGACTATCTCCAAGAATATGAATCTTAGTCTAGTAGATTCAAAGAGCATCTAAACTTCCAGGGATTTTTTCAACTCAAAGAAGATAGAAGACCTAGTAACCACAATAGAAGAAGAGGGTGCATGCAACACACTTTGGGTAGATTCCTTCTACCTACTTTTGATGGGTCACCCAAGAGCACAACCAATGCTTGGGTAAAGAAGCTATACACATATTTCTAGCTACATCAAGTTTCAGAAGAGGAAGCCATTAGAGTAGCAGCACTGCATCTTGAAGGTAAGGCTTATGCCTAGTGGTTATTTGAATCTTCTTCATTGAATAATGCAAATATATCTACTTATGCAAAGTTCACTAGGAGTTTAGTGAACAAATTTGATTTGAAACAATATGAAAATTCCTTGGGAGAGAAAACCAAGCCCAAGAAATTAGAACCTTTGCATCAGTTGGAAGGATCCATGAAACCAACTCCATTTCATAACATTGTTGAGGGGGATAAATATCTGCAACATGCTTTGCCTAGGGAAAAAACCCCACTTCAGCAAGAACTTTCTTCTCAAGAAGAAGACATGAGGATTCCTCCTTCAAGAGGGGATCAAGCTGAAGGATCTCTTAATGATGAGGTATTCTCCCATGATGAGGAGAAGGAAGAGGAAGAGCTGGAAATATCCTCTAGCGCTATGATAGTAGGAGATATACTTATATTTGGAGATGGAGATGAAGTAGTTGCTTCCACTATAGGAGCTCTTGTATCTTTTCAAGAAGTTCCAAAGGATCTTACATATGAAGATCAGGAGCAACATGTGTCTATGTTGATAAGCAATGAGACAAAAAAATGGAGGAAGTATGTTCCAATATTGAATACAGTCTTGGGGACATACACTATGATAGATCATTCCCTTGTGATCAAGAATTTTGACACCAATGAGATGTTGGGTGTACATGGGTTGATTACATCTGCAGAATACACCTTGGACTATGAGATATTGCCGAAGGTAGGAGAAGGTGAGAAGGAGGGCCAACAACGAATGATTGGGAACACACACACCCATCATTTTCAATAGTTTTATGCACATAAGTAGGAGCATTATTTTCATAATGAGAGTAGGGAAAAATCAGTCCACTCACATATACAGTTTTCTCTAGGCCTTGATGTTTCATAACATGGAGGCATTCCACCAGGGAGACCCCCTGATTGGAAGAGGATCAAAGATTTCTCTCAACATGTTGCACCACTCATAGATCCAGGGGAAGTGGGGATAGTGGGATGTCATTTTAGAATGCTGAGAGCCTTGAGAAGGCCCAAGGAGGAGGGAGACATTCTCCCAACATCATCAGTACCCACTCTCATTTCAAATTCTGCGCTGAGAAGGGAGCAACAGAGGAAGGATAGCATCCTTCCAATATGTGCCTTTGGCATGGGAGATGTCAAAGAGGAGGGCAACCATATGAAACATGTTTTATATGGTATAACATCAGCGCTATCACTATGGAGGATAGATCCATATTGGAAATCCCAGCTGTTGGTGGATTATTCCAAGGATATTTTTACTTGCATGATACTTGATGACCAGCTACAAGAGGAGGGATATTCAGTCAGAGATGAGGTCATCTACTATCATGGTAGGATCTTCTTGTCTAGAGCTTCCAATCTCAAGGAGAAGTTTCTACATGCAGCACATCAAGATTTTCTCTTCAACCATACTTATTCCATGAGAGCATACAACACCATCATGGAGAGTTATACTTGGGAAGGCTTTGAAGATGATATATATCGGCATTTGAGGAGAAGCATGGATCATGTGGAGATGGAGGGGATACATAGATCTATGGAAGAGTTATCACAACCACCTCTTTCCTCTTTTGGAATGAGAGTTGATCTATCTATATACCACTCCATTTTTATGAGCAGAGATTATGGTAAGGAACATATTTATGTGCAGGATGTTTTACTTCATGATTATTTGCACTCCTTTGTCATGTATATGCAAGTCATTGCTCCAAGTAGGATCACTCTTCCTTACAAATTTCATGGCTGAATTTGGGCCATAAACATTTCTAAACATGGCTACTCCCTAGGAGGATATATGGAGATGATTTATCATTCAGGGTGTGCTCCAAAGGCACCCAACATTACTCACCTTCTCATAGCTTGTGAGAAGAATATGGTAGCAAGTAAGTGGTGGGGAAACCACTTACCATATCATGATCTGAGGCAGTCAGGAGATATACTGCACTAGTTCCACATGTGGGACTATGATCCACCTCCATTATTTCATCTGATTGTTTATGTATCGTTGATTTTGATCCCATATATTGATGATGTCCTTACTCTTTTTATGGGAGTGATTGGAGGGAGGATGAAGGGATTGGATGTGCACTTTGGGAGAGAGATTCTCCATGGTTATTATCTTTCATATTTCTTGGAGAGCATTGGACCATCCATGATTGCTACATTGGGTCTCTTGTTTCCTTATGGGATGAGCCATTTGGATAACTTAAGCACTTGGGAGGTGCCTCTCATGAGTAGATGGGAGGAGTTTTTTTATGAATTACCACTATGGAGGGTGACTCATTTTGTATGGATGATAGCTTGGAGGTTGGAGCTCCATATGGGAGTGAAGGTTCCCCACATTTTTCGGTTTTTTCCTTGCAGTTGCTTGGGGACAAGCAACACTTGGGAAGGGAGGATTGTAATATTCCTAAATTAGCCATAAGCTATTTGGAATATTAAATTTGTTTTTTCTTTCTATTTAATGAATAAGAGGATAATGGAGATCCATAAATCTCCTTAATATGAATAAAATCAATGCCAATGTGAAAGGATGACATCTTGGTAGCTTAATTGAGCACCCTTAGGTGTGAAAAGGGGCTGGAACACCTTAACTGGGTCAACTTTGACCAAATCAATAGTGTTGTCGTGGGGTAGTGGCATTCAATGAGGGACAGCACAATTTTAGATGGAGACTCTTTGCATCAAAGTAGTTTCATTAATGGATGGGGCTTAGGGTTAGGAAGCTCATTTCTTATATAAGGAAGAGGATGGCAGCCATATTATGTAAATTATGATATGTTATGTTTTGATATATGGTCTGTTTAGACAATATAGATTTCTTTGGTTGTTTAGCTAAGATTTCAAGTGTTTCTTAGCACTGGGTGTTCTTGATTTGGAATCCCACCTCTTTCCTTGAGAGGCCTCTTGCAAGAGCTTGCACTACATTCCACTATCAGGCATTTGGCCAAAGCTTCAGTCATAATATACAGTGAAATTCCTGTTGAGGTTTTTGTGTTCTATTGTAGGGCAGAAATGTGGAGGTTAGATTTGGGAGATTTCTGAGCTAGATATCATTGGAGGGAGGTTCCTTTCTCTTTGAAGGCTAATGAGGAAGGCCCTGGAACTTCGTTGACACATTTGGCATTAGGACATAGCATATTTATCCCTTACAATGCAGTATCAGTCTGGATATCTGTTATTTTAGAAGGGAGTTGCAAGGGTTTCTATAGTAGGTGATTTGGGACATGATTTCTCTAGTGAAAGGGCTAGCCTTTCATCCTAAGGATTCATTGGATGAGAGAAAATTCAATATTTTATCATCTTCAGTCATTTACTCTTCAGTCATTTTTGTAGCATACTTTTAGCCATAGGGCTATAGCTCATTTTTTATTATTGGGTGTTTTCCCCAGAGACCCTTTTGGGTTCTTTTTTGGAGGTTGTATAGAGCCCAGATCTTTATTCTTGCATCTATTTTGGAATATATCAGCCCCACATATTTTGCGTACTCATATGTTGTAGCAGTGCTTTTAAAATTGCACTGGAGCAGTGTCTCTAGCATTGTGATATAGTAGCAGCACCTCTCATTGAGGGTTTTGTCCATTGGAGGCTTGTTCTATCTTGTTGTACATTTTGTGGCCCATTATTTACATATATATGCTTCTATTATGATGAATTAAAGGTATCCATATTGGCCTCTTGCTTTTATATGATGTTTTACGCTACTATATTCCTGCTTTCCCCATTTGGGAATACTACAATTGAATTCATCAACCCTTGAAATGTAGAAGTTGCATTGGTAAGGCAAAAATGCATGACCAAAAATTCATAATGACCCTCATGAGTTCAAAATGTTTTTTTCGTAATATCTCCAGTCTTCATTCTAATTTTATGATATACTAAACGTACATCCAACTTGGTAAAATAGATAGCTCCATGTAATTCATCCAATAATTCATCAATCACAGGAATGGGAAATTTATCTTTAATAGTGAGCTTATTGAGCTTCCTATAATCTGGAGACGTGCGCCGTGATCCATCCTTCTTGTGCACCAATACTACTGGAGTAGAGAAAGAAATTTGACTAGGTTGAATTATACCAACCTTTAATAATTCTGCAATCATACCTTCAATTTAGCTCTTTTGGACATAAGGATATCTGTAAGGCTTGATGTTTGGAGGAACACTTCCTGGAATTGAATGAATAGCATGATCATGATCTCAAATAGGCGTGAGTCCTTTGGGAGTTTCAAACACCTTGAAATGATTGTCCAAGACTTTTTGGAGATCTGAAGAAATAGATGATTTTGATGTTGGAACTTCTTGTGAGCATAATTGTGAAATTACGCCTCGTTTTTTTTTTTCTTCAGAAGCTTTGTCATGAAATTAGAGCTTTTTATCTTTCCCTTATTCCCTGTGATGCCCAAAATTCAACTTCCTTTCCTTCCAAAAAAAAATTCAAGAAAAGTTCTTAAAAATTAAAAGCTGCCATCCCCAAAGATTGTAACCATTGTACTCCTAGTACAACATCAACACCTCCCATTGGAATGGAAATCATTGGACTATTCAATACATATTCCCCCATGGTTAGCTTGATATTATGCCATTTTCCAGAGAAATTTATAGTTCCTCCATTTGCAACCATCACTTGACACTTTGGTGCCCGGTGTAGGAAGAAATTCAATTCCTTGCCTACCTTACAATGAATAAAATTATGGGTACTACCTTAATCAATCAACACTATTACCTTTTTCTTCTTGATATTTCCTTCTATATTAAGAGTTTTAGGAGTGTTAATTATTTCCATTGCATTACAAGATATGGTCGGACTTATATATTCTTTCTCTAGGGTTGGTTTCAAGTGTATATCCTCTTCCATTGAAGTTTCTTGTTCATTTTCTTCCTCCTCTTCACAATACATGTAGAATAATTTCTTCTCAACACACTTATGACCTTTAGTGTATTTTCTATCACAATTGTAGCAAAGCCCTTTTTCTCTTTTTTTCTTCCAATTTTTTTGGCATCAACCTTGTAGGTTGTGGAAGTCTAGGATTAGAAACACTTCCATCTTTATAGATGTGAGTGGTAGGCTTCCTTGTCGCCATAATTTTACATTCAATTTTTCTTACCAACCTGAATGCCTTCTCCAATGAGTCAGGTTCCCAAAGGTGAACCTCATGTTGGATGTTATCCTTTAAAGTCCCTATGAAGACATCAATCATGTGTTCCTCTGGAATATCAACTACCCTTATATTCTATTTTTGGAATTCCTCAATGTGCTCCACCACTGAACCCTTTTGTTTGAGATTTATCAATTGGCTAAAGAAGGTGTTGCTATTTGTATCCTCATAATGTGCTATCATTTCCTTCGTAAAAATTGACCAAGTGACAATTTTTTTACGGGAGCAAAGCCATCAATACCATACAAATGTATTTTTTTGTAAATATAAATTTGCAAGGAATACTTTTTGTGTGTTTTGCACATTATTTAGATCAAAATATTGCTCCATATGTAGTATTCATGTTACAGAATCCTTTCCATCAAACTTCCTCATATCGATCTTTGGAATATGATGTGTCTTTGATCCAACATTAGAGTTTATGAAATCATGATTAAAATTTATTTTTTTCTCATCATGAGTTTCCTCTACTATATTTTCTCCATTAGGAATCATTTCTTGTATCAACTTTGCCAAACCTTCCTTCAAACCTTCCATGTCTACTTTTAGATCATTCTTCATGTCTTCCATGTTTTATTTCATTTTCTCGTCCATGTATTCCATGCCATTATTCAAACCATCCATCTTAGCTTCCACACCTTTCTTCAAGGCATCCATATTAGCTTCCACGCCTTTATTCAAAACTTCCATTTCATTTTTTGTTGCTCTTTGCAAGAGAGAAATTTGGTTCACTTGCTCTTGTAATTTTGATATATCATGTTGCACTTCTTCCTCTTCATGAATCATAGTAGAGTATTATGAGGGATTCATGGGCATTGAATTATTTTTAGGGGAAATTTTAGAACCCAATACTGATATATATGCTTCAGTATGCCCTTGGAATCGCTTCAAACAGATTTTTCAAGGAAGACGTATGCAATTTGAAAAAAACTATATACATGTTTTTCTTACTTTTGAGGAGCTCTATATTGAAACTGAATTATCTCTATGATTTCGAATCTTCAATATCTAAAATTCGGTCATATAGTAGCCCTATAAATATTATTTTGAATGCCATAGGTCTAGCCTGATTTGGATTCTTCAAGACAAATTTATACCCAATCTCCCACAATTACCTAATTATGGACTAGTTCAGTAGAGAAAACTTGTACGACATGCCACGTGTCACTTTTTCCTCCTTCAGATCTGAAATTAATACACAGGAGACTAAATTCCATTTAATTTTGGTGACCTTTTAAAAAATTCCAATCTAATGCTTAGAGTGAAAATTATGATGATTTTTCCAAGTTCACCTCTTTTAGATGAAATATGGGAGCCTGTAAAAACCCTAAATTCCACAGATCATATCTCTGAAAATATTACGAACCAAGATCTAAAATTTTTACACGACGTTCCTCAGGATTTCTTCGAAATGGGTTTTTATTTTAGTTTCAGAACTCTCATAGAAAATCAAATTATAGTGAAAATTCCAAGATGACCTATTTGAAGAAACGAAACCCTAGAATCCAAAGCTCTGATACCAAATGTTAAGAAACTAGCTCCAAAAATAGAAGAAAAGAGAGATCAACGCCTTAAAAATAAGCCACTTTGAGGGTGCAACCTCCTTTAAATAACATAAATGAATAATTCTTGGATGATACAAATGGAAAAACCTCCTTTCCATATATAAGGGTCCATGGGGTCACAATATAATCCTAGTCGACCTAACAATAATAATGTAAGGGCACAATGATAAAACCATGGGGGTTACAAGTGTACAAAAATAACAATAAGGGGGTTGCACTAAAAACAATAAGGGGAATACACTAGTAATATAGGGACATAATAATTTATGGATCCTTCTGGATCATTCCTCCCCACTAAGAAGGTTTTGGACCGCCAAAATATTTATCTGTCAATTGGAAAGTGAGGGAATTTCTCCCTCACTTTCTCCTTTTCCATCCATCGAGCCTTACTTGGATGCATTCCCTTGAAGCCAATACAAAGATATTCCATATCTACCCGTCATGAATTAATTATCTTCCTATCGAGAAAGATATCCTCTCGTAGCTTGTCCAAGTATTTAGGTGAAAATTCATCCACTATAGGAACCTTTCCAAATTCTTTGGTGTCCATGATCAAAGGAGTTTCATAAAGCTTCAAGTTTTCAACGTTCACCAGTGATTACATCTTCATGTATGCTGGAAAATTGAGATGAAAAGCATTGTCTCCAATATTGTCCAATATGATAAATAAACGATATAGGATTGGTCACAACTTCTTTCCCTCTCCTTTCATCCTGTTGTGGCCCATTTTCATTCCCTTTTATTATATTTTTCAAAATACAAAAAAAACATATATATCAGAAAAAAGGATAAATGTGAACCTTTCATATGCCGAAAAATAGCTTTTTTTTTCTATATATCAGTCAATTAACATATTGTTTGAAAGTGTGAAGGTGGGACTAACCATTGGATTAACACTTTTGTTAATCATCGAGTGTTGTTTAAAAGAATTAAAGTTAGTTTGGATCAATAGAAACCCATGGGCACAAATAGCCTGCAGGTTAACAGTGATGGTGTCTCCGCAGCTGACCCAGTTGAAGGGCCACTGACCAATATCAATGGCTCACGATCACTACAGGAGCAAACCTCCGATGAGGCTGTCGTACTCCAGAGCACTCCTGCAGTGATGTAGTCAACCCATGACATAGGCAATAAATGTCACCAGCTAAGGAGTCAACTCATATGTCACATCATGTTTCCATTATCTGTCTATTCAAGCATTGAAGTTTCATTTATTTCCAAAATCATGTGGCATCTATATAAGGTGTTGAAGTTCCTTCTTTTCTTCTTCTTATTTTTCAGCATAAATTGCTCAAGAAGTCGCCTTAGTTGCTTATATTTCTTACCCAATGCTTATTGGGTCACCACCCTGAATAATTTCATGGCTAAATAGTTATCCTTGTCTAGCTCTTCTAGCCATATCCTGCTTATGGACACTAAACAAGACGTCAAAGACACTCTTAGCACTGTTGAACATCTACCCTTTTAATAGCAAGTCCTACTTAACGAGAAGAGTTATCCCATCTATTTAGCCATGGTTATCTTTAGCTTAGTTCCAATTTTGAATTTGGATATTGGTTTTTGTATGATGATTATTTAGAAATTAGGCTATATGGATCTGAAATTGATCCTTATAGATTACCAATCTTTGTTCAGAATTTTTGCCATGGAATTTATTAGACAAAGACTGAATGTAGATCAGATACATTTTGTCCCAATGAAGAAAGGCCATTTATTTAACTTGCCTATGTATGTGGGACCATTCATAGTGAATATGAGGCAAGTAGAAAATGAAGCTAACGAGATGTTACAAAACATGCATTTTTTATTAGGTGAGAAATGGGCTTATGATCGACACAAGGTAATCTCTAATAGAAAAGTTGAAAATGGTTATTCTACTTTTGTTCATGACAGTAAACCTGAAATCAAGAAGTTAGATAACAAATGTTTTAAAAACTCTTGTATCACCAGCATTCAGACTCCAATCATTTCTAAAAGGATAAGCAAAAGAAGAAAAGAGAAATTTGTTGATTCTGAAGATGAAGAACAGAGAGCTGAGAAAAGAGATAAGTTAACCGGAGAGATACCCAGCACACAACCTAGTTTCCTTACTCAATTAGGAGATACTAAAAATGCACCAGCTTTTCCATCAAGACATGAATCTGTTCATGATCAATTTCCTTTGATTAAGAAAGTCTTTCCCCAAATTGCAGAAAAGAACCAAAATATTAAAGCCAGTATGGAGGCTCCAGCTGAGTATCAGATTACTCGTGATCAAACCAGATTGTTGACTGCTATGGATTTAGAAAGGGACCAGTTGAATATTTCTTTATCTCACCCATCTAAAATGAAAATAGTATCATCCAATAGTTTTAAAACTATAAATCTAGCTGTTGATGTTAAAAATATCCCTTTACTTGAAAAATTTAACTTACATATGCAGACTAGTTAATTGATTGTTAGTGACCTAACTAAAACAAGTGCAGCTACTCATAAGGTGGAAAATATATTGGGAAAGGTGATTAAGCAGTTGAAATTAGAGAAGGCCAATTCCAAGGCCCTTTCAACTTAGAATGAAGAGTTGAAGAAAATAATTTTAAAAATTGGAGTAGACCCCAATGATAGATCAGTTGTACAAAAGTTGTTACACAGTGCTGAATCAGAAATTAATGTACTTAAGAAAAATTTAAAGTTACCTACTAAATAGCATCCAATGGCAGCAGAGGTATCAGTGGTAGAAAATGAAACAAAAGTCTTTTACAACAGTTGTTGCAGAAAAAGGAGGAGATTTCTAAACTAATGGAATCAGTGATTAATTTGCAGGGTCAGATCGAATCTCATTCTTGCACCATATTTATGTCATCTGGAATTGATAGTCCAAGAGCTAGATTGTCCCAGTTGAGCACAGAGTTAAAGGTGGCAGAGATTAACCTTAAGAAAACCCAGAGTGATCTAGATACAACAATGAAGATAATGCATGCCAAAGAAGGGGAAGATAATAAATATAAATCAGAATGCCAAACAGCTTATGAGGAAATCAAGAGTCTTAAAGAAAAATTAAAAGGAAACATGTCTTTAATTCAAGCAAAGGATATTTTGTGGAATGAAATTATTGATGTAATGAAAAGAGTTTGGAAATCACTGATTATAGTGTCAGAGGAAAAAATCATAATCAGATATTTATAGGAACTTATTCTTGCTAATAAACAGAAGTTTCTCAACAGATCTTTATGGGCACAAAGATTTACTGACTTTATCAATTCCAAGACAGATCAAGAGCTAAAGGCACATGAAATCAAAGATAGAACATTGTGTGTTTTGGAGATAAATAAGTTGATTGTGAAAAATGCTTGTAGGAAATCAGTAGAGAAGAAATTGACAGAAATCAAATAGCATGTAGATAGATTCAACACTGTGTTTGACCAAAGGACTAGAGCTGGGTTGCCATCATGCTAGGATCTGCAAGCCAATATTCTATCTTGGGATTCATATGAGCCTTTATTATTGGGAGCAAAAATCAAGATTGATAATACTCATGAAAAAACTACATTCTTAAAAGGAGCTACAGTGGTCAATTTCTTGCATAGGCATTTTCAATTATTATGGATGGTTAATACCTTGTTTATAGAAAGGCCCGCTTTTACTAGGATAATTTATTTTAGGTCAGAGTATCACACATTGGTCAATTCTCCTAAAACCAACTTTGAAATATGGAAAAAGTGCAGGGCATGGATCACTGATTCATCAGGTGACACATCAGCACCTCAAAAGGACACATCATCATATCAGGGGAGCACAACAGTGACCAATCAGATCTAGATCCAGCAAATAGATTGATATTTCAAGTTTTATTAAAAGATCGATATTGTAATTATGTCTTTAATTGCAATGTAATAGGTAGTTTACACAGTTTTAAGTAGTTTGAGTAGTTACAAGAAGTTCCAATAGTGACAAACTACTTTTGTATGTATTTAAGAAAGATAGTAAGAAGGAGAGAGGTTCCGAGTTTTGGACCTCTAGATGACTACAAAATTTGTACTTACTTTTCTGCAAAATTAATAAAAGATGATTAAGTTTCTTGCATATGTTGATGGTGATTTGTTTTTCCAGTATCATTTTGTGTTTCTTCTTATTTGAATGAAGTAAAGAAAAGTAGTTGTCGGTCTCTTTATTACATCTGTGAGTAAGAGTTAGATAACCTCAATATGTGCTCCTTCACTCCAACTATTCTTCATACATAAATTTCTTCTAAAATTTAAAGTGATAGATTATGTGTTTCATCATATCATTTTGAGTTTTCTCTATAGTTATTCTTTTCACTCGGATATCAGCAGTTAATGGTATTGTGAAATCTTTCATTATATCATATTATTAAGGGTATTAAAGAATTAATTTCCAAAGGAATTAAACAAATACCACTTGATATTATAATTTTTGTGACATTTATCTCTAAAATGTCTTAAGCACTGATTCCTTCCCACAACCAAGGGATTGTCTCTTAAGATACAACATTTTTTGGCGTCATTTCTGGGGACAAAGAAACGAAGTTTATTTTCCCTACATTTTTCACATTATTTCCTCTGGTTGTTTAGCGAGGAGGAAATATTCAGTTTTTTTTTCATTCTTAGAATTCTGGCTTTCAAAAGGCCTCACACGAGGTCAGATACCTCACAACAGAAATTCCCTGCTTTGTCAAATCCTGAAAGATTGGTTTCTAAAAAGGCTCAGAAACCTAAAACCCCTTCAACACCTAGTCCTACATTGTTTTCTCCTAGTAGAAGTTCTCATAACCCTTGGTTTGAAGATATTTCTAAAGTGCTTCCTTTCTTGGAGCAAGATTCATGTTTCACATCCAGTCATTTTCAAGAACCTAAGTTGGAAGAACATCCCTTTGAATCTATATCCTTTACTTTTACAAAATATTAACAAACTATAGTTGCTGCTTCATCTACCATTATTCATCAACCCACTCCCATATCATTTTTATCTCCACCTTCAATTACTTTCACAGCAGGTCCATCAACGTCATCCACCCAAGGAGTAGTTAATCAAGGTGTAAACATGGTAGCACCAACTTTCGTGATGAATATATATGCACCACTTAATATTCCACAACCAATGAATTTCATGCCTCAAGAATACTTTAAATTACTTCCTCATTTCACTGGAGAAGATGAAGTAACTGCAGAATAACATCTACCCCTGTTTTGCAAATTTTCCTAAAAATTTAAATGTAGAATACCTTGATGTTGCAATGAGAATTTTTTTTCAGTCCCTAGATGGAGAGGATATAAAATGGTTCAAAGGCTTACAAAATGGTTCCATTAATACATGGGAAGAGTTAGAAAATCAATTCACTCAGAGATGGGGACAGAAAAGATATCACGATTATTCATTCATAGAATTTAATGAAATTAAAAGAAAACCTAATGAGAATATTTCTGAGTTTTCAAGAGATTCAATAAATTGTACAATAGTTTACCTATAGAGATGAAGCCCCCTCCTTTTGGAGTGAAGGCAGTATTTTCTAGGGCTTTTGAAGCTAATTTTAGTTTTACACTTAGAGAGAGGAGATC